>JARHVA010001306.1:1925000-2255000 GCA_037957365.1 Torreya grandis | reverse complement strand
TCTATATTAATCTATTGGTTATATGAACATTAACCAAAACTCACATTTGTTGATATTAACTAAGTAGTGAGATGGACTTTACTAGCTTACTTAGTTTCACCCATATCAGATGAATGTAATCCTATCAAGTGGTGTGTATGAATTCGACTGATCTTAAAGATCAATACCTATTTGAAAACTTTGCTCAAAGTCATTTTTAGTTAGATATTGTCATTTCATATGTATGATTTACATGTTTGTGAGATGTCATTTTAGAACATATTTTTTTTATGGTACACATCATGTATTAGAAATATTATAGCACACGGGTACTATCTTGTCTCTCTGGATTCCCGCACCTACATTTTCTACCCATCTATGAAAGGAGGGTCATTCCATGTTTGGGGGATTGTGCAAGAGATCGATGGTCCATTATTTGTGTGGAAAAATACTTGGATGATGCTCTCCCTCCCCACAATAATACTTATTTAAGACTACACTTTAGATTATCAGAGATATTAGAGTTCATGAAATTCATGCTTTGTGGAGCCTGGTATCTATCATTGCATTTATTAGTGAGACATATTGTCAATTGGAAATGTAAATGATTACTCATTGTACATTAACATCAATGGTTGTATTTTTGTACCATCCATGGCTGGATTTTATGTAATTACTTTCTTTATGCAGTTATGTTTTGTTACATGTTATGTCAATGATTAGTAACTATTAACTATTACATGTTTATTTTATGTTTTAACATAGTATGATAAGATCATTAATTATATTATCGTGGTGTAATTTAATGAAATAATACATGGAATATAATCTTTAAAAGAAATTATTACATTATTCTAGTAAATCCCAATAGAGATGTTACATTGTGGTATCAGAGTTGTGGCTCAAACTCCAGGACTTAATGAGTCCACTAACATTTTCATATTTCTATGTTATCATAAATAAAAATAGTGCAAGCAAGAACATTTAGAGAGGGTTCTTCAAATGTCAATGACAATAAGCCTCCATTTGATATTATGCAATTTGCCACTAAGCAAACACCAAAGTTGGATCAAATTCTTTCATCCATGAATGAGACTAGGGACAGAATTATAGCCCTATAATATAAAATTCATGGACATGAGGAAGAATCCCAATAGGATATACTTAAAGAATAGCATGATAAATAGGAAATCCCTCAAGAGTAGAGACATGAGGAAGTTCTTCAGGGTGTGAGAGCACGTGTAGCTACAGAATTGGCTAGGGATATGAAAAAGGTGAATCCACCTAAGTTTGACGAAATTATTATGGGAGATGGAGATGAAACATGGTTGACTGAGATGGATAAGTATTTTGATATTTAAAACTACTTAGTCACCAAATTAGTATGGAAATCATACCAGTTGGATGGATAAGCAACTACATGGTGGGCCAACAAGAAGTTATAAATGAATCTTAACTCGACCATCACTACTTAGGAGCATTTTTTGACACTATTTAGATCATGGTATATTCCATAGTTATATTTTGACCAAAACCTTATAAATTTTTAGAATCTGAAGTAAGGAGACTTGTAGTGAATGAGTACTAGGAATAGTTCACCAAAATTCTAAAATATGTACTTCAGTATCATGCAGATGAGAGATTCAGGATTAGGAAGTTTATCATGGGATTAAAACTCTAGAATGGTGGAAAGGTGGAAGTTCATGGACCATCAACCATGGACCAAGTCTTTGAGAAGGTAGTCAAATGAGAGCAAAAGTTGAAATCTCTTGTTCAAGTCAGAGATAAGCTTAAGAAAATTTTTGGAGGTTATAACTTTCAAAATGAATAACTAGAAGCAGAGGAGTGGAGACTCCAAGGGTCAGAACAAGGGTTAGAATACTAGATTCAATAGTGGTTCAAGTAACAAGAAACCAGGTAATTGTTCCAATAGTAGTTTTAAAGGAAACCAATAGTCTAATAGGAAGGGACCACCTGGAGGTTGCTTCATCTATAGAGGTGACCATTTTTTGCATGAATGTACCCAAGATAAGTTGAGGAACAAATGTTCTACCCCTCATCAAGGAAATTTTTAGCAATGTATTCATATAGTAGTAGATAACCATCAAGTCAAATTCCAAGCTTAACCCATTGAACTATCAAGTATTTTATTTAAACGTCCAATTTACATTTTGATAAATACAAGGGATACATAATGTTTTATAGCTCCTAGAATTTTGAATAAGTTATCTAGAAAATATGGAGTAATGGCAAATGCATGGTTAGTATAATATGGGAATGATTCTAAAGTTAAAATTGATAAGTGTTTAATTGAAGTAGATATTAGGTTACCCAAATTCATAACAATAGTGGAACTATATACAACACCACTAGGGTCATATGATGTGATACCAGGAGTCAACTAGTTTATGAAGCATAAAGCTAAGGTTGACTACTATCTAAACAAGGTTGAGTGTCTAGATAATTCTAAAAATTAGACACAATTTTAGAGCTAGAAAAAGAAGCTAAATCTTAGGCATATTTTTACAATGAAACTTAGGAAGGCCCAAGGAAAAAAATCTCATGCATTTATCATCAAGATAAATGAAATGGAAGAAACTAAAGAACCATCAATTGAAGATTATCCTTTCCTTGGTAATTTGTATGGTGTTTTCTACAAGAATTGTTAGGATTACCTCTTAAACAGGAGTTTGATTTTTTTATTGATATCATACTAGAATTGAAACCTCAGAATAAGGCACCATATAGAATGACAACCACTGAATTGGTTGAATTGAAGGTTCAAATTTAGGAGTTGTTGTCCAGAGGGTTGATCAAACCAAGTGTGTCACCATGCAGTGCACTAGTTGTCTTTGTCAAGAAGAAGGATGGTACTCTTTAACTTTGCATTGATTATATAAGGTTGAATAAAGTGACTATCAAAAATAGGTATCTGCTACCTTGAATAGATGATATTTTTAATCAGATGCGAGGAGTAATAATCTTTTATAAAATTGAACTTAGAGATGGATATCATCAACAGAGGATAAAAGATGAGGATATCTGAAAGATAACATTTAGAACTAGATATGGGCACTTGAGTTTACAATGTTACTATTCAGGTTGATGAATACACTTGTAGCATTCATAAATCTCATAGACATCATGTTCAGAGATTATCTAGAATATTTTATTTTGGTCTTTTTAGATGACATTCTTATATATTCTAAGAATAAATAAGAGCATATTCAACATCTAAAACTGGTTTTACAATGTCTTTGAAAGAACGAGTTGTATAACAAATTGTCCAAGTGTGCATTTTTTCAAAATAAAGTATAATATCTGGGGCATATTATCTTAGTAGATGGCATTTTAGTTGATTTAGCTATAATAAGAGCCATTATGGAGTGAATAGCACCAAGAAATGTTGATAAGATAAGAAGTTTCATGGGATTAATAGGCTATTACAGGAAAAGTGTTTCAAAATTTTCTAAGATAGTTAATATGATTACCTCTATACAGCACAAGATTCAAAGTTTTATTTTTTCAAATAAGTGTGAAGTATCTTTTTAGGAATTGAAAAGAATGCTTAATTTAGCACTAGTGTTAAGATTTCCTAACCCCATTGGTCAATTTTTAGTGATTATAGATGCATTAGGAGATGGACTAAGAAGAATCCTAATGCAAGATGGTGCAGTGGTAGCTTATGAGTCAAGTAAACTGAAGCCTTATGAGGTGAACTATGCCCCTCATGACCTTGAACTTATAACAATTGTTCATGCTTTGCAAATATGGATATATTATTTCTTGGTAAAATCATTTGAGCTCAAGACTGATAACTTGGGACTCAAGTATATCTTCACCCAACCCAATCTAAATGCTTATCAGAGATGTTGGTTAGATTTTTTATCTGACTATGACTTTGATATCAATTATATCAAAGGTAAGGAAAATAGATTAGTTGATGCCTTAACTTTTAGAAGGTACATAGTAGTTATGGATACTATAAAGAGTAATTTCAGAGATTGAGTGATCAAATTCTTATCAGGAGATGAATTATATGATCAGGTCATAAAATCATTATCTAAGAATGTTCAAAATCCTAGGTATAAAGGATACATATTAGAAAATGATGGTCTTTTATGTTATAATGGAAGGATGTATGTGTCAGATCAAGAGAATATGAGGATAACATTGCTAAAGGAACTACACAATGCCCCATATTTAGGACATCCAAGAGTAATCAAGTTTAGGGCAGAGCTTAAACCATTTTATTTATAGAAGGGAATCAAGAAAGATGTAGAAAACTATGTCATGTTGTCTGGAATATCATCGAGTGAAAGTTGAACATGTGCATCCGACTGGATTATTATATCCACATGACATACTAGAATGGAAGTAGCAAGTGATTAGTCTGGACTTTGTCCAAAGTTTATTGTTGTCATGGAATAAGCATGACATGATATTGGTTCTAGCTGATAAATTAACTAAGGTAGCATATTTTATACCCAAAAATTTAATAGATGATGCACCTACTATTGCGAAAAGATTTTTAAAGTATATTGATTGCATTAATTTCTAGAGAAAATTATTTTAGATCATAATCTAAGGATGGATTCTATATTCTAGTTAACTCTAAATTCAGCCTTGGGTATGCAACTAAACTTCAGTACCATATATCACCCATAGACTGATGGTCAAATTAAATGAGTTAATCAAGTGTTAAAGGATCTTCTTCGTATGTATTATATGGATTAGTAATATAATACCTTCCATTGATTAATTTGGCTTATAATAACTCATACCAATATGTTTTAAAGATGACACCTTTTTAAAAACTATATGGAAGAAGGTGCAGGACACCAATCAATTGGGACAGGTTGGAAGACAGGGTAGTCTTTGGATCTAAGATGCTTTCAAAAATGGAAGATCAAGTTAGATCGATCAGGTAGATATTAGTTGAGTCCAATGATATGAAAAAGAGTTATGTTAATATAAAGAGAATATTTAGATAGTTTTAGGTAGGTGATGAAGTATTCTTGTAGGTTAAGCCACAAAAGAGCTCAATTAATTTGGGAAGTCGACAAAACTTTCATTGAGATATGTGAGACCTTTCAAAGTTTTGGAAGTGGTCAATCCTGTAGTGTATAAGCTTGTTTTTAAACTAGCCCTATCTTTATTATATAATGTCTTCCATGTATCTTATCTTAAAAAGTATATAGTTGATGTTTCACATGTGTTGGATTGGAATGTTTTGTAGGTTTTAGATTCAAAGCTGGTCATGGTAGAACCAATCAGAGTAATTGACACTCACAAACTTCATTTGTGTAATAGAGAAGTGTCACAGTGCAAGGTCTTATAGGACCAATACTCTGAGGATAGTGCTACTTGGGAGGATTATGATGAGTTCTACAGGTTATTTTCACATTTGTTTATTTGATTTGATGCTTCAAACTATGTTATTTTTCTGCTAAATAATGTTTATTAATCAAAACTATTATTTGAATCAGTGTCATCAGGATGATGACCAACTTTAGCAAGAAGGATGTCACATCCCAATTTCTCACTAAGTTAATTTACCTAATTATCCAAAATCCAACTAAATGGAATGAATCAACATCGGAATTATGTGTACTTATAATTATGAAAATCAATTTGGAGTTATCATGTATAAATGTTGAATGTATACATTTTATACTAAAAGGTAAGTATACATATAACTTTATTCTATGTATTTTGTAAAAATTAGAAATTGTGTGTGTGTGTGTGTGTGTGTGTGTGTGTGTGTGTAAACTGGGGGTATTCATCATTCAAAATCATGAGGATATATGAATGAGTTTATAAAAGATTTTTATGTTATCAGTTTGAAAGGAATTCAATTAGGATAAAATACATAAATGTTGACTGTGTTATATTTGTTATTTGAAACATGAATAGAGATATATGGTGTCGACTGTATGTTTATCATTTAAAAACTAAGTATACAGTTGTATATGAATTGTGTGTTTTTGCCTTTCAAAACCGTGTGTGTGTGTGTGTGTGTGTGTGTGTGTGTGTGTGTGTGTGTGTGTGTGTGTGTGTGTGTGTGTGTGTGTGTACTATGTGTTTTTAAAATATGAATAAGGTACACACATATATATAGATGGGCTAAGTGCATATATATTATTACATGAAATCGTGTATATATATTTGAAACAAATTAAAGTAATATTTATTGAATAGTGAGAACACATAAATAAACGAACTATGTATATATATGAAGGAATATAGTATGAATTTGTAGTATAAAAGCAAGGATGTATCAATTGTGTTAAATAACAAAGAGTATATATAAATTGAATGTTTATTCATCTTTCAAAACAAGTATCATATGTTTGAGGATTATGTATGCATTTAAGTTTTAATGAGAAAGGATATATGTTTTGGTTCCTTTTTAAACTTGTTGCAAATTAGAGTCTTTAAAGCTTATAAATATTATTTTTAAGTTGATTATGTCAAGGTCTGTGAATATTTTATTTGATGTTGATATGATTTTATGGATGCAAATTAAAAATCAGAATGAGTATAAATTTTCAATAGATAAACTAATGCTAAGTATTGGTCTATTTGATTTACAATTTTATACTTTGTTTCCAATAATTCATATACAGTCTAAGGACATAGTTTGGGGTAAAAGTGGGTTTTGGAAATGTAGAAAACCCTATATGAATCTTGCTGCCTTTTTAAAAAGTTAAAATCACATTAGTTTTCTATAAAGAAAAATGGAAAATACTTTAGTATGACAGAACAGAAATTAAGTATTAAAACATATATATTATGCATGGTGCATAAATATACAATATATATATATATATATATATATATATATATATATATATATATATATATATATAAACTTAGGTTCTCATATACATATATAGCCTATATTTATACATTGGGATGTGTGTCTATAATTATAGTTTATGACTAGTAAAATTTAGTCACAAAATTTTGAGGGATAGGACACTATAGTTATATGTATTGAGCCTCCCTGAATAAAAATAAGTTTAATAAATGAAAGAATAAGCTTTTGGTTTATGAGTTAATCGATCTTTTAAATAAATATGATTGTTGTTTGTAATTGATTAAAATGTATGATATATTATGACACTGTTGGTTGTACTACATTTGAATTTACTTACAAAAATTGGATCATGCAATCTAAGTATGTATTGTACCCATTTGGTATTAAAATTGTACTTATTATGATTATTATTTATGTGATAAATAATATGGAAAAGATTCATGCATACGTTTGATAGACTAAATGTATACATAAAGATTGTTTATGTATTGTAGCATGCTTGATACCTGCTAGTAGAAATAATTTGTATGAATATGTTGGTTAAATAAATACTAACCAAATCTCATATTTTTTGGTACTAACTAAGCAATGAAATGGACTTCACTAGCTTACTTAACATCACTAATGACAGATGAAGGTAATCCAATCAAGTGGTGCGTATGAATTTGACTGATCTTAGAGATCAATAGCTATTTGAAAACTTTGGCCAGATTAATGTTTAGTTAGACATTATCATTTCATATGTATGATTTACATGTTTGCAAGATATCATGTTAGAATGTATTTTCTTTATGATACATATCATGTATTATAAATCTTACAGCACAAGAGTACTAGCTTGTCTCTCTAGATTTCTACATCATCACTATCTATCCATCCGTGAAGAGAAGTCCATTCCCTATTTGGGGGATGGTGAATGGGATCAATGGTATATGGTTGGGGTGGAAAAGTGCTTAGATGATTCTCTCCCTCCCCATAGCAGCACTTATTGGAGACTACACTTGAGATTATTAAAGATATTAGATTTCATGAAACTCATGCACCATGGAGCCTAGTATCTATCATTACATTTATTATTGAGACATATTGCTAGTCAAAAATATAAATAATTACTCATTTTACATTGACAACAGTGGTTATATTTTTGTACAAGCCATGGATGGATTTTATGTAATTACTTTCCTTGTGCAATTATGTTTTGTTACATGTTATGCTAGTGATTAGTAATTGTTAAATGTTAAATGTTTATTTTTTGTTTTAACATAGTATGATAAGATCACTAATTAGATTCTCCTGTTATAATCCAATGAAATAATACGTGAAATATAATGTTTTAAAAAAAATTATATTATTCTAGTAAATCCCAGTGGGAATGTTACACAATGATTGTAGTTACTAGATAATCCTTAGTACTCGAGATGGGATGTATTTAGGGGTTCATCGATTATATGGTCCTATGCATATTTATTAATACACATTATAAATTTCATATCATTCTATATTGTATTGTTATGGGAAGTTTCATGCTAACTTATTTAATCCACATGGATTCTCTCTTGCCTATCATTTTTTTTGCATCTAGTACTTATTGACCAATTTTGACCCCCAAGGTCAAAATGTCAATCCCTATAGGTGAAAAATTTTAGTCATGTCTTTATAACCTAGTTTAAAGTCTTTTCATACCTTATATAACTTTCAAAATGTCTTCATAAGGCATTATTAGTATTGCTTAAGGTTTATTTGGAGAAATTAAGGTAAAGTCCTAGAGTGGTCTTGTAGTGGTCTTCTCTTGTGATGAAGTGATGGGAGTTACTCAAGAAATATTATAGGTCCTTAAGTTTCCTTAAATTTCATTTTATGTCTTATTCACTTTTTTATAACATTTCATGTTGATTTGGAAACTTTAAATCTCTTTTGTAGACTTTAAGGTAAGCCTAATGAAGAAAAAAGGGTGATTTTGATAACTTTCATGAGTGCTAAAGATTTAAAATACCAATATTCCATAAAATACACTTTAAAATTACCTTGGAGAAGTTACATAACTACCACATTTATTATAAAGTCAAGAAGATGTTAGAATCTTAAAATTCAATGCCTTAGAGAGGAGTTTTGGAACTTGTATGGACTTGTGAACTCATATTACAACTAAAAATAGTTTATGAACATTATTTAATCTTAAAAAAATCATATTCCATCTTGGGATCAGGTTTTAGGTCTTAAAATTGTAGAAAACTCTCTCTCTCCTCCATCACTCCCTTCACAAGCTCATGAAGGCCAAATTTCAATGCATGGTACAGGTTGTGCAGGTAGAGTTTGAGGCTAAGATTTTGTATATATTTGTGGAAACATATAGAATTATAATTAGTGGCATTTTTTTCTATATTTATCTCTTTATCTTTATAAACAATCACTAAGGAGGTAAACTACTTTTTGGAGGCTTAAAACCCCATTATCTCAATTTTTTGGAAGAATAGTTGCAGGTGTGAATTCATGGAGGTAAGGTGAACATTTAAAATTTTATTCAGAGGTATACACAACCCTCCTACATAATTCTCCATCACCACCTAACCCATATATGCATTGGTTAAGCAATAAAGTTACTATTTTGCATAGTACGTAAGTGGCTGTCATATTTTTTGTTTATTCTAAGGATATCAATGTCTAAGGTGATGATTTAAGGTTTCATTTCATGTTATAATCCCTCTCATTATATATAATACCATCATATCTTCATTATCTACTCCAACAACACCTTCTCTGAGTAATTCATAATGTTATCTCATTTTGATGATTATGTGTGTGCAAGTTGCCTGTAAAAATGGAAGAATGTAATGAAGGTGATCTAAAAATGGAGATAAGTGGGGTAAAATTATAAAAAATTATGTGACTCTTTATAAATTTTATTATATCACCAAGAACATGAACCTTATTTTAAGATCCACCTATCAACACACAAACTTTGCACATAAGTTGACTGTACATACAGTCTGTATAGGTGAATGGAGAAGTTGAAGTGATATAATACTTGGTCAGGAAGTATATAGGATTATTTATAGAGTGTCATGAACACTGACATGAGTATATGTATTAGCAAGTCTAAATAAGCAAGAAAGAGACCTGCAATTTTCAGGCTTGTAGGTACTCTTGTGGACAAAATTACACATGTTCATGCAAGATGAAAATGTGAACAAGTTGGTTCCAAGCCTAAAGAGAGGGGCAGAGTATAAGAAGATTATTAGGGTCTAATTTAGGATAGTCTCCAAGTGATTAAAATAATTCATAAATAATATGACTAGGCTAGACTCATTGTAGCCATGCACAGTCACACACAGTCATTAACACCTACAAGCATGCTCAACCTACAATGGTGAGATGCATACATTGTCATGAAGGAAAAATTATATCGAGAGAAGAGAAATCATATGGAAAACACTCTAAATTGACAACATTTCACTCTCATGTGACTTTTAGGGACAATTAAGATAGGTTCAATTTTTTATAAAGCCTTTCAGGGCTTGTTAAGCCTAAGCATGTACACACAGTCTTGTGTGTCTCTTATTGTGAAATGTTTGTTTGGATGAAGGTAACATGATAACTTGAAATATTTGGTTAGTTTAATATGTTTTCATGGATCCTAAAAGATTCATTAATTGATAGTGAAAGACATGACTAAATTTTGATAAGTTTATGAAAGTCTAATAGGTGAATTCAAGTAACACAGACTTGTATGTATAGGTTAATCAAGGGTAGTCATAAGAAAGTGGTTATTTTGGGTTTATTTGAGAAGTTTTAGGATCCTTAGGATATTATAATGGGTATATAAAATAATTTCATGAATTTATAATCTTAGATAGTGAGGGAAATGACTCAAAGAATCTACTAAGGTTAGTTTGGTGTACTTGCCTACAAACCCTAGGCTTGAGTAAATGAGGTTGTAAGGAACTTATGGAGAAAAAAATTGAATATTACCATTGGAATAGGTTAGGGTAAATTTTATATACCTATATGTTTCATCTATGACTCAAATTAAATACCAAAGTAACACTTTCAGACCTATTTTATTTTCAGGCATCACAAAATACAATCTACTAGTCGAGGGTCTCTTAAACATGTTCATATATTCCATGAAAGGATGCATGGTGGCTCAATATATTTTTAATAATATGACACCCATATTAAATCATTATTAATATCATTTTCATGTTCATCCAAATCTTTACCTTTATGAATCATCTTTAAGAGTGCAAGGCACTCACAACCTGCCCAAACAGGTCAGTTTCAACCTGATGAGAGAGAAGGGGATTTATATGAATCTATATGAATTTTAAAATCCATAAAAAAACATGTATGATTTCCAAAAATCCCTTGATAACCTCCCCATGTCATTTTTTGGTACTTGTAGGTACAAAATTATATGGAATAGGATAAAAATGACTATTTTAAGCTACTTGGGAGGTCCATACAGGGTGTTAAAAGTTCAAAATTGACATGGAAGATCCTCCAGTGGTAAAAAAGTTTAATCACATGTTTATTTAAGGTTTTGAATGTGTGTGAATCATGTGGATCCAAAATCTAATCTCTAGGTAAGGAGGCCTAATTGAGACCTAGTTAGGAGAGAGAAATAGATGAAAAGGACACTTCCACTCACTATTAGGATATAAAACTTGGCATGAAGCTATAAATTCATACTAGGTCCTAAAATATTCCTTCATTATCCCATTACCATGTATACACTTCTATACACAATGAGGTTTGCATGATTTTAGGGCTATAAGGAATGAGGCCAAAATGGAGTTGTTGGTGCAAAATGAGTTCTTTATGGTAGTTTGAGACCTAAAAATGAGTTTTTTGTATGTTTTATATGAGTTTAATAGACCATCCATTGAGAGAGAATGATTTGGAGAAGATGAATTCAAGTTTTGACATTTGTAATCAAGATTGGCTTAGTGAGATGAAGAGACTTCTAGATACCTAACAAGAGAATGAAGTGATGTGTCAAAGGGAACCTTAAAAGATCAATTGAGAGGTGTCAAGAGTAGAGAAAATATGTAACTTATCATAATCTAATTATAAGTAAGTCCACTTTTCATTCCACAAGCCAAGGCAAAGGGTAGCTTTGGAGAGCTAGGAAAGGTGTCAAATAAAGTATGAAACTTTTATGCCACTTAGAGTAGAAGATCATCTTCAGAAGACTAGCACTTATCTTTGAGGACCTGATGGGGAAGTTTAAAACTCATTTCTTATTTTAACACTTCATTTGATAAGTTTTTCTCCCTCTCTCTTATGCCCTTCTCTCCTTCTCTCATTTTCTCTATATATTAAGAATTAATTGAATAAGTATGTATCCTCCACCTAGGTATGGTAAAGCCCTACCCATTTGAAACCTTTTATCAATTAATAATAATCTCATTTTACATTCTCCATGTATTAATTTCAATATGCATGCTTGATTAGTTGATCTTGCTAAATGATAGTCCTACTTCCTTGGCATGTTTATCCTTTGTAACATTCATATTTGGTTTGGAATCCTTTTTTCAGGTCCCTTGAAGTGTGTATCACATTATTAAGTTGTATTTTCATTAGTTTCAAGTCATGACCTCTTTACTAGTCCTCCTAGTTCAATCTTTCTGCACAAACCTTCATGAGAAACATTAATGTAGAGAGACATATTTGGATCAGTGTCATGTACAGGTTAGTCTCTTGTTTTAAGTGTAATTCTAGCTGGTTGGTAGTGATCATGTATAGTTGGTGTATCACCTTCATTAGAGTAGGTTTCTCTCCCTTTCCTAGCAAGTAGTATATTATTATTTTATCCTAAGTGATTCATCAAGCCCTTTAACCTAGAAATTCACCTCTCTAATAGGGTACCCATAACCTTGAGGTGTTTCCATGTTATATCAAATTTGGAAGGCTTGAACTACCTTGTAAAGGGTGAAAGTTTGATTGATAAGAGTACCTTCATGGAATAGTAGGTCCACTCTTAGTGGATGATAAATGTGTGGGGGATCTAAAGTTTTGTCATTGGAGGAAACTCCCTCCAATGATGTTATCCCTCTTCCCTTCCTATATGGTTTTTCAATAATAATAATGATCTTTGAAGCTCTTGTAGATTTTTCTACAAGGACTTATTCATATATGACTATTTTGGGATAGATGAATATACTTGTTGAATATTATATTGTTACTTATAAAAATGCAATAATGTATTAATAATGTTGTTGTGAACACTATAAATTGTTATTCTTTAATGACTATGAGATTGTTTTTGTCTTGTATATTACTTTGGAATTGAACTATTGGAATAATAAAAGATGAAAGACGACTTATTTTACTTAGTACATACTTATACATTGTTGCATTTGTACTTAAAATGAAATAAATATGTGGATTGAATTATTTACCCACTTATTATGAAACTTGCTTCAAATTCTAGAAATAAGTGTAAATTTGTATTATTAGGGTATTATTGATATAGTATAGTTGTACATTTCATGAAGAAAGTATTATTGAAATGTGTTCACATATTATTAAATGTGTAATCTGATATGAGAACATGTAATTGAATTTAAAGAGATGTAGACTGAAAAGAATGGTTGACTTGGAAACTGAATTCATGAATGGATCATTGATTGTTGATTTTGTACATAACAGTACTATGAAAACTATTATGTGAATGGAATTGAAAAGTAGCATTGAAATGACTTGATTTTGATTTATTTTTCACGTATGATTGGATTCTAACAAATTTGTTTGAGTAATTTTATACTCTCATTAATGAACATAAGGGAAAGAATCAATAACACATCTATCAAAATAAAAACTTGGATAAATAATATTTTTTCAAACCTGGCACATTTTTGTTATACCTAACCAGAAGGTTCTTACAATACCATCATAAAGCACATAAGGTGTGTCAAACAAACTATGAAAAATGTGGTTCAAACAAGAGGAAAAACTTTTTAGGGCATAGTCTGATGTAAAACTAAGTAGAATACCATCAAATTTAGTATCATATATATGATTCAAAAATACTAATGCATTGTAATTAGGTGAAAAATATTTTGATGATGCTAATTATTGAATTATTTTGCATCATTTAATTTGTATTGATGCATGTAGCATTAGGCACTGAAAATCACAATATTTAGAGTTAATTTGGTTAAAATTTAGTGGGATTTTGTCATGTGATGCACTTTACATTATCAAAACCATGTGAATCAAAACTACCATTTGAGATCAAGAAATAAAAGTGGCATAGAGTGTCATAAATTTATTAAAATATATTAGTGTTGTATGAGATCCCCCTTATGGAAGTCCACAAGGACATTTTTGTTATGCTCCTAAACATAACATATTTTGTTGTGTAATGTAAATGAGATATTTGTTATGTTATGTTAGTGAATTATTTTGTTATAAATCTTGTATTTGGTCACATAATGTTCTTTAAGTAAGTAATGTTGTTAGGCGGCTTGCATGAGAAGCTACTAGAATGTTCTTTACGTCTGGTCAATATATCTTTGTATGTAGCTTGTGTGGGAAGCTACTCAATTGTTATAAATAAGGATTGCTACTCAATTACGACTATTGGTTATTCTTGAGGCTAATGGTGGCCATTGTTGGTAATAGTTGGTATAAATCTAGTAATATCTAACATGCATATGATATTTATGTGGTTAATAAATCACATGGGGATATGGGCCCAACATTATGTCTCAAGTCGATCCATGCTTTGGTCAAAAGTCATTACCTAGCAAAAAAAGAGGGTAAAGGGGTCAATTATTAATTTTGTAATCATTATTTATTTTTGAAAATCACTGCCTAATAAGGGTAAGATGCATGAATTTTTTTATGATATTATATTTATCATTTTAATTAGAAAATATTAATGTTTGTTTAAGACTGAGATTGATGATTTTTTTTATATTAATATGGTTTTATTTTATCTTTGATTTCTTCATTATTCCAAACATTTTTAGACACATTGTTTTTAATTTTAATCTTATGTTTTATTCATCCAAAAAAATTATATCATCATGGATGCCCCAAAATTTTAAATATCTATCAGAAAAAATTGTAAACTTTTTTATAAAAAGACTAGTTAGATATGATTGTTTTACAATCATGGGAAGCCTATCTTGATTTAGCATGGTGTTTAATGTTCTTTTTTATTTAAAATTGAAATGCTAAGAACAAATAAACAACTAAAAATTGATTTAGATCTACAAAAATATGTAGATCTGAATGTAAAATACGTAATTTATAAAATTGAAAGTGAGATAAACATAGTAAATTAACAAATAGATACGTAAACTTCCCTCAAAATAATTTTAGGTCGACTATGTAAGCTGACTATGACTAGAGACTAATTGAAAAGACTTGTGTACTATGTCACCGCTAAAAGAAAGAATTCAAACTATGTTAGGACAAGGTCACACTAGGCAGACTAGGCAATACTATATCCTTGTCTATTAACTATGGCAACATCATGGTTGACTATGCACCTAACTTTTTTATTTGCTTACATGTGCTTGTCTATGAGGGTTTATTGTATGACTGTGTGTACCAACTTGATATGTGGATGCCCTAAAAAAGTGTAAAACACTAGATTCTACACAATAAAGATCAAATACAAATGATGGAATTAAGAAAGGGGAATATTTGAGTTATCATCATAAAACCCTTTGTAATCTGAGTGATGCCTACATAACCCAAAAGGGCCACAGGCAGATGTAGTTCTCCCTCCTAGAGTGAGTGTGTGAATCTTAACTTTTATAGATCAATGAAACTAGATAGATTGATGTAAATTCTTGAACATGAGTACCCTTGACCTATAACAAAACAATTTTAGACTTGGCCTATGACTATTAAAATACTTCAAAGTTGGAATTGAAAGAATTAGTGCTCTTTTGCTCAATGTGCAATAGAATTACCAAGTGATTGCCAATTGTATTTAGAGAAGCCTTGATGTACTTATATAAAGGAATATTTTGAATATTTTTTTCTAAACGGCCTTGTTAAAAATGTGGGAGGGGTAAAATGCAATGTCTCAAATTTAAAAATCTATCATCAAGGTGCGAGGGACAAGGTTACACAAATGGACAAAGGCCACAATGTGGTACTATCCCAGAAGGATATAGACTATTGGAATTAGTCTAAGAGGAGTTTGTAAGTAAAATAGGGATGTTTTAATGATATTATGAGTAGTTTCAAGAAAATGTGTAGAGTAGTGAATGCTACCATAGAGAGTTCAAGTTAACAAAATGGTGAATATGCTAAGCAAGGTAAGGATGTCAGGATTAAACATTTTCAAGCACTTAATGATAAAATTTGAGTGTCTATGCTTAGATAGATTATGTTTGTGTAACAAATTCTAATATGGATAAATTGATTCATGCTAATAGTATAATACTATAAATAACTAATTTTGGTACAAGTCATGTATTTGTTCTGTTGCTTTCATGTTTTCATACATTTAGATCATTGACTTATATCAGAATCTTATTAGTGCATTGTTAATCATTTTGAACCCCTCATAATTTTATTATCATCATTTTCTCATGAATACCTTTAAATATGCCATTTTTTTGCCTCAAGATGTTCACCATTACTCCTACAGACTCTTTGATATTTATTTCTTGAGTTTTTTTCACTTTGACCTGAATTAGAATAGTTTGAAACTATTATGATCGATGCTAGAATATTTTAATTATGGTCATGTCAGTTGTGGGTCCTTTGTTCCATGTTTCCTTGCACCATGATTTTTATTTTTTCACTTATATATGGTTGGATTATTCATGAATTTGAATTCAAAAGAGTCTATGTATACACATTCATCCTAATATCTTTTCATAATCACAAATTTCCATGAATCTATCAAGTCAAGGAGCTCACACATTGATCACTCTACCTTATTCCACTATTTATGTACTAAAGGCTTGTTTTTCATACTTTTACTAAAAAGAAATCTTTAAATTTGTGGAAGAGCATATAGATGATGCCTCAGTTACATCTTGCATTTCATATCATATCTATAAGGGATGGGATTGTCATATATATGGGATTGAATGATATCCTAAATGAGTTTCAATTTCCATACTTGAAAATAAAACCTATACTAGAGTATATATAAGGTTGAATAAGGTAGACCCATTTTAAAAATATAAATTTTTGGATGTCTTAGCAAGTGTGTACTTGAGCTCAAGTGAAGTAAAAATAACCCTAACATCTTCACACATAAATTCACTTATTGGAGAGTGGTTTTTGGACATCACTGATTGATTAAGGGTTTCAGAAAGTTTTATATTTGTTTGACCAACATGGGAATTAATTAGAATAGATTGATAACTTTTAGAATGACCATCATTATTGATGCATTCCAATTATGGCCTTATTGTTTTCATGCGATCTGATTTTGGTCACTAACTCAAATCATTGTGTTTTTTATAGATGCTCTTTTGCACTATTTCAATACTTCATTTTCAACATTTTCAACATCTATCAAAACTCAAAAAAGTCATGAATCATGTACACATCTATAAATGCCCTTGGAAATTATCAATTGTTCTATATACTTTTATTCATCTACCCCTTATTTGCCCTAGGTAGATATTATTTATTGTATTTAGGTCAACATTTCTTAGGATCCTTTTATTGAAATTTGCATTTTAAACATTTATGCACCCTTCAATATTTTTTTTTGTGATCCCAACAATTTATAAAACTTTAACCTTAGGGTTTTATGTTATTCTCCCTTCTACGGCCTAATTTTCACAAGTTTAAAATATAATTCATCTAAATTTATGCTTCATTATTGTGATATCATTAGCTTAAGATTCGTATATGTTATTTATGATTCTCTCTTATGTCAATCATGAAATTTAGATCTAAGAAACATACTAGGTGAAGTGATAGATTGAGTGGTCAACCTGTTGATTTGGTTCAAATTCCTTTGCTTGGTGTTCTTATTCATTTGAAAAATATAATATAAATGGTTGATGAAATTCCCTCTCCTTTTATTGATGCACATGTAGATGATAAAGCAAATGGTAAAAACATGAATGTTATAAATGTAAATTTTCATGATGCTAATGCTTTTGATAACATTGCTATGTATAAAAATGTTATGATTGATAATGGTAATAATGGATATCAAAACATAAAAAATAATGATGTGGATAAATAAAAATTAACTGCACTTTCTAAATTTATACAAAGTGTTAAAATTGAATAACATATTGTCTAATATTAAAACAAGTGCAAAAGAAAAATTTATCCAAAGAATTTGCATCTGAGGAAGTATATGTCAAAACTAACAATAAAATTATGAATGCTTATATTTCACCTACTATATCGTATCCTTTTACATTAGGTAATGAGGCAAGTACTTATATTACAATGTTATGCCTACAACTTCTATTTAGGTGACTATGTCTATTCCTTCTCAATAATGTTTCTTTTGTGCCTCATATTTTTCTCAACCTTCTTGAGTAGATTTTAAATATCCATATTTTGGTCATGGTATTTCTCAAACAAATAAGTTAGTTATTCCTATAAAATTTAATTCTACTTCAAGTCCCAATTGTCAATATTTATTAATTCAACAAACTATTCAAAGCATGCAAGCATAAATTCAATAAATTTCACAAAGATCTTAAAAATTTTGTCATTCTGTTATTTATCATTATATTTTACACAATTTATTGGCTTATGAAGTCCTTTTTTACCATTATCCTACTATTTTTATTGCACCTTCATTTGAATTATTCAATATCAAGGGTGATCCTTCACATTAAATAAAAGATTTCTATGTTGCATGTCCTTATTTTACACGAAATGAGAAACTATTGACTAGGCTCTACCCCAAGGTCATAAGTATTATGCCTTGGATTGATTTTACACCCTACCATCAAGATGTATGCATTACTTCATTTTTTTGGGTAATAATTTCTTAACTCATTTTTCAATCAACATTGACCAAGAGGTAATGTTTTCATGGCTTAAACAAGTATCTAATGAGTCTATTAGTGAGTATTTTCTTATATTCAAATTACTTATTACCAAGATGGCTCACCAACTACTTGATGGTGAATTTCAAAGTATGTTCTCTCAAATTTTGATTCAACCTATTAATGAAATTTATTTTCAACACATATCAATCTTTTGATGAAATTTTTCATATGGTTAGGAGCTATGAGATCAATATTATAGAGACAAATATGGTCAAATATGGGACTAATGCTCCTACCTTGAGTGGATTCAACTACCAAATTAAAATAAATTTCAAGGCTAATACTACTTATAATATTAATTTTCAAGATAAGAATGAGACCAATCATGTAGTTAACCTTGTATCTCAATAACCTAATAGGTTTGTCCTTCCACTTCAAGCATGAACACAATTTATAGATTTATATAAGAGTACTCACAAGTGCTTAAATTGTTATTTGACTGCAATATGATCTCTTAATCTCCTCAACATGAGTTTGCCTCATCTTGGAATTTACCTAATAATTACGATGGCAATGCTTATTGTGATTATTATATATTTTTATGTCATACTGCCAATCAATAATTATTATTAAGACATAATAATCAAGGCTCAATTGATATGAATGTCATTCAAGTGGAAGAGCATAGTAATATATTGGATTAATCAATTACTCAACCAAATCAACATTTGAAAGTATTTACCAATCCTCTTCTAAATATTGTTAGTCAAAATACTAAAAAACAAGAGGATATTCATATATAACTCATTAAAAACTTCTAAAATTTTCAAATGCTCATATCTTAGATGGTTTCATAGGTGTTTCCATGTCAAAATATTCCTTTTGTTGTTTTTTATGACCATGAGATTCTAAAAGATGATTATAACAATAAACCAGTATTCATATGATCTTTCATAGATTCACATTAAAAGTTAACAAATGTCATCATGAATGATAATGGTTCAAGTATAAGCATGTGTACAGATATAATATCTTGCTAATTATGTATACACTCACAAGGATTTAGAGAGAAAAAACATTGCTATTAAAGGATAGTGTAGTCTTACTTGGGTACCTCTGGGGTTTCATATTCTTTGACACCATAGTTAATAATACTTTTCTAGTGCAGTTTCATGCATTTTCATATAATGTAACATATGATATCTTACTTATATGCCCTTGGATTAAAAAAATAAGAGCCAAACCTTCCACATTACATCAATGTCTAAATTTTGTGCACAATAACAAAGTGTTCACTATTAGAGGCACTCCTTTTGATTCACCAATCAAATATTTACATGAAACATTACCTAAAGTATTGCCTAAACAACAAATCATACAACCTCAAGATAAAACACTTAAAATTCAATTACATAATGATCCATGCACTAAAATAATCTTATCATAAATTCTTGTGTTTTTTCAAGTTAAAACACATATTAAAGTTTAAATTATATGATCTTAAAACCATGCTTATTTACAAGAGAATAAAACAAATCTCACAGATAATCATAACACTAATGATTAAACTACTAGTGATGATGATTCTAGTTATTATATGGCTCGCAAGGACATCTATGATGATATTAGTGACACATTTATATCCTTAGCTTCATGTTCCTTAGGATTTGTGGATCTTGATCATGAAGATAATATGGCATATTTTAATGTAAAGTATGGTCGCATAGATGATTTTATCGATCAACTTTACTTGTTAGTATCACGCACTTCAATAAAATAATACAATGTATATATCTTATTTTTTTACCTTCTTCCATTTGTTATGTATCTCTCATGTGTTTCCTTTCTATGTCTAGTGTTGTGTATAGATTTTTGATTCATTTTACTTCTTTATACACCTTTCATTTCTTTCCTTTCTTGAGTTGCATATTACTTTTTTATTCTCCTATCTTATTTTAATTTTTAATTTACCTTCTTCTTTCATATGTTTGTTTTGTCATTATTCTAGCCCCTTGATTTATGTTGATTATGTTGCTTGTTTGGCCCCTACCCCTTGATTTTTTTCCCATTCCAAATTCTTATGCATGATTCCTAATGATGGAAATGCATATATATATATATATATATATATATATATATATATATATATATATATATATATATATATATATATATATATATATATATATATATATATATATATATATATATATATATATATATATATATATATATATATATATATATATATATATATATATATATATATATATATATATATATATATATATATATATATATATATCAAGGATTTCATGGCTATTGTGCACTAGGTTTTGGGGGGAATTTAGGTTAGTATGGATACTTCTCTTCTTGTGTCTTCTTATTTTCACCCCTTGGCTCATGTATCGCTTGATTGATTTTTGTCTTGTCTTTTTTTCTTAATTCTGAACCTATTTTATTGTGTCTTTCTTGATTAAATTCTTATACAAAGATAAAACACAAAAATAAACATTTATTTTCCTTTATCTTTGTTGGTTACATAGTTGCACATTGTTACATATCATTCTTATCTACCTATTATTAGAGGTTTACATATATATATTATTTGCACACATGTTACTCATGGTATAATTTGAGTTAGATGAAATATATATGAATTTTGACATATAATTGTTTCACAGTTTCATCATGCCTACACTAAGGGTATCCTTAAATTGAAGGCATGTCTATAGTGGGGGTATTTTTAGTGTGATTTAAATTATATATATCCCATTTTTCATTAAAATATTGAGTTTTATATTTTATTATACATATTTTGATCTTACTTATATCTTGTGTGATTTATTACATGGATACTTTGTGTTGCCTCACATGTTGCTACATTATGTGTTATCTTGTGTTCCATATGCTTGCTCTGATTACTTGCACTTGTGCATGTTTGTGTGTGTTATTTTATCTATTTCCATTATTATTTTTATAGAGGATCCTCTAGTTTTATAATCCATGTCATTTTTATGTGATTAACTATTTTGTTGGGTCTTTATCACTTTTTTTCATTTACTAATTTCATTTGCTTTATGTGGTTACTTGATTGTGCATGTTTACATTGGATGACTATACTATGTGATACAATATGTTTTGTGTCATAATCTATATACCTAAAACTCCCCCTAAAACCTAGTTCACAATGGGCATGAAATCCTTGAGATATATATATATATATATATCAAGGATTTCATGCCCACTGTGCACTAGGTTACAACTCCCCCCAAAACCTAGTTCACAATGGGCATGAAATCCTATATATATATATATATATATATATATATATATATATATATATATATATATATATATATAGGATTTCATGCCCATTGTACACTAGGTTTTCGGGGGAGTTGTAGGTTAGTATGGATACTTCTCTTCTTGTGTCTTCTTATTTTCACCCCTTGGCTTGTGTATCGCTTGATTTATTTTTGTCTTATCTTTTATTATTAATTTTGAACCTATTTCATTGTGTCTTTCTTGATTAAATCCTTATAAAATGATAAAACACGAAAGTAAACATTTATTTTCCTTTATCTCTGTTGGTTAATAGTTGCACATTGTTACATGTCATTCTTGTCTACCTATTATTAGAGGTTTACATATATATTATTTGCACACATGTTACACATGGTATAATTTTAGTTAGATGAAATATATATGAATTTTGACTTATAATTGTTTTGCAGTTTCATCATGCCTATACCGAGGGTATCCTTAAATCAAGGACATGTCTATAGTGGGGGTATTTTTAGTGTGATTTAAATTATATCTATCCCATTTTTCATTACAATATTGAGTTTTATATTTTATTAAACATATTATGATCTTACTTATATCTTGTGTGATTTATTACATAGATACTTTGTGTTGCCTCACATGTTACTACATTATGTGTTATCTTGTGTGCCATATGCTTGTTCTGATTACTTGTGCTTGTGCATGTTTGTGTGTGTTATTTGATCTATTTCCATTATTATTTTTATATAGGATACTCTAGTTGTATATTCCATGTCATTTTTATGTGATTGACTATTTTGTTGGGTCTTTATCACTTCTTTTCATTTACTAATTTCATTTACTTTATGTGGTTACTTGATTATGCATGTTTACATTGGATGACTATACTATGTGATACAATATGTTTTGTGTCATAATCTATATGATGTACACTATTACTTGTATCATATTATGCTTTTTTCTCACATTTTCATGCTTTTTACCATGCATTTATTATGGCATACTCTAGTTGTGCTTCATTACTACAATTTGTTGTTTTTTTCTCGAGAAAAAAAGCATAACTTCATATTAATAAAAATAATAAATTACATTTTGTATATGCTCAAAAAAATTCCAAGGAAAAATGGAACAAATAAAGAAAGATAACCTCTCAACAAAAATTCCCCCAAGGGTGAAAAGCAACATAAACCTTGTCACAATGAGGAAAGAAACAACATAGCATAATGAGGTCAACATTGAAAAATATATTGATTAGCCTAGCCTCCAAAGACTATAATTTAATGGGAAGAATGCCCCAAATAATCTTATAGCCTACATATTTTACCTTTCTCTTTCTTGACATCCTACCACACCCCATGAAAGGGCTTGATCATGACTAATTTCATATCTAAAAGTTGATAATCAATTGGTGAGTTTGTTGTCAAGAGTTCTAAGATCGGATGAGTCATCGACTCCTTATTAGAGTCAAAGTTATCTAATTCATGAACTCTCTTCACTCTACCTGATAGATTCTGATTTGGATAAATCCTTGCAAAGGTATTTTGATCTTCTTCTCCTTCCACTAAGATAGGGACTAATTCCTCTAACTGACCATCTAATTCTCCAAGTTTAGTCATTTTTGGTTCAGATGATTGTTTTATTTCCTCTACTTGATTCTCTTCTTCCTCAACATCCTCTTGCTTTGATAACTCCATATTGTTAAATTTGGTTTTGACCCTTTTTTTAAGGATGTGTTCTTGCCTAGGGATAAGTTGCATGAAGATTCTAGGAAGCTTACAGATATGACATGAAAAATTGGTATTCTTAAAATCTAATGTTTGAATATGTTGTTATTTTCCACATCTAATGATCACTTTATTCGATAGACCCTTGTTAATATCTATATCCACACATATGTGGGTAAAGGTGCATAATCTTGTTGTTGATCTCACACTATTAGCCTTGATAAATATGCCCAAGGAGACTAGGTAACTGCACCTAGATTGGCATTTTGGTAGCTGAGTGTGAATTAAGGTCAAATTCTAGAAAACCATAGAGATGAAGGACATTAGGTAACTACACCTAGATTGGCATTTTGGTATCTGAGTGTGAATTAAGTTCAAATTCTAAAAATCAAGGAGTGACATAGAGTCTTGTAGTTCCCCTAAACCAATGCCCATCCATAATGACTCATTAATAGGTTTCCTCGTCAAAATATGGATGATGAAAAATCCCTTGGAGCAAAGAGAGATCTCACATTATTTTGTCCAAGTAGAATGAATCCATTGAAAAAATGCTGATGTATTTGGCCAGAAGCCATTAAATCTATAAATGACTACCTCTTGTTTTAAACTTGACTTATATTGGAGCATGTCTTCCCTTGTAATTTCCACAATCAGCATCTTTTTCGCATGATCTATGATATAAGCATTATGAATGGAGGAAGGCTTTGGAGTTGTTGGTTTTGTAGTTGATTTATTCAATACTTCTTTGAAAGACCCATTGGAGGATGATGGCATACCAACACCCATAGCTCCACCCTAAAGTCTCAACACCATAAAAATGGTGGATTCCTTTCCTATATCATAATCTAACAAAGAATAACTATCCTCAAGTTGTTTTCCCTATAAAATAAGATTTTGATCCACTGTAATCTCCTCTTTGTGCTCTATAATTCACTTTAGATCAATGAAAAGATACATAAGATGAACCCAAAGGCTAATGGTTTTCCCATTGAGGGAACAAACCATTATATGATATCCAGTCTTTTTATCTCCAAGTATATTTCCTATATTGTATCCTGTCAGGGGGATGTGATCCACAAGTTGTTTTCCTTATAAATAAGGTGTTGAATATCCATGGGGATCCCTTGAGATCATTCAATTTTATAGTTTAGATCAGCCACCTGATCTATCATATGAATCTCAATATAAATGGTTTTCCCAGAGTATAAATAGACCATGATTTGATGACCTACATGCATGGAATCATCATGTTATACATGTCGATCAATGTGGGCTCGAGATTATGGTATATGGTCACCAACAAAGCTTTCATGGATGATAAGGGATTCAGTTAAACTCCATCTAGCTTATAAATAGTGAACTTCTATTTTCTTATCAAATTCCTCTGCTTACATCATTGTCGTGTTTTCATTCTCATTTTCATTCTGACTAATTTCCTCGTTGGGATTTTAGAGGTGTAAAACCACCTATTAAGGGGTATTTTCAATACCATAATCAAACTTTGACCCTTGTCTTACCATCCCTCAGGTTCTAGTGCCTATTTTCACTCTCATTAAAAAAACATGTATTACACATACCAAATCCTTACCCAAACTGATATACACCTCAAATCTTGGCCCATGTTCAATAGGTCACTAAATCTCAATCCATGTATAGCAGGCCTTAAGTCCTAGAGGGGATGTAATAAAAGTGAATATGAGCTTTGTTTTGTCATGTCTTTATTTTCTTTGTATATAAAAGGATTATTTCCTCCAAAGTTAGAATACCCATCACTATCATCACATCCCAGAGGGGACTAGATAGATCCTCCCCTCTTTTATCCTTAGCTTCCTTTTCACCATTGACGAAAGAGATTGTGGACATGTAATAGTTTTTTTTTCCTTTATATCACCTCCACCCACTATCCTCCCCAATAGCTAAATGTATATATTGATCTTGGACTACTCGAACACCATTAACCCTAGTTTCTTCAATTGTTATCACTCTTTCAGTCAAACTCATTGTTCTATAGTCATACTATAATTTGTCTTTCTTGGGGCAAATTTTTATAATGAGGCATATCACTTATCTCTCCTTACATGTTACATCATGACATATCACTTGTTACTCACTTTCCATTTCCTCAATTACATTGGTTTGGTTTCATCATATTAATATTGGGTTATAAATGAGCTTTGATGATGACATATTTCAATGATTACATAGATGTGTCTAGGAATGTGTTTTCAATATTATTACAACATTCACTTTTAATCTATGTTACACATGGTACACATAATTATTTTATTTTTAGATGAGTGATATGTAGGAACATCCCTCACCTAAAAAGTGGGACATAAAATTAGATTATTTTATCATCGATTACAAATTTCAATGGGTTACATATATCTAGAGGTTACAAAGAGATTCCAAATGTTTGCTTATTCAACTAGAAAGTAGATTTTGTCACTTGATAGGGTTAGTAGGATCTAGGTCTATGATTTTTTACCACATAGTTATGGAAATTGAGACCCATGACCAGTTTAGACTTTTTTAGATATGGAAATATGGTTCACATACCACCATGTGTAGTCCATTTTTCTCTTTTCATTTAGTTACATTATTATTGAATTATCAAGACATTGACTTACTTGTAAACAAATACATTTTTTTTTATAGGTAAATTTAAGATGTTGACATTAGATACTTTATAGATCCTCAAAGGCAATTGATACATTTGTGTATATAGTGAGGATACAAGGTTTTAAGTTTTACAAGTTGCTAAAGATGGACTTTGATAGAAGATCATCTCTCTCCTCCTTTTGACTTTCAGATCACTTTTATATCTAAAATAAACTTAAAACATAACTTAAAGGTAGTGAGGGGACCATAAAAATAATAATATTTACCCTTATTTTTTCTATTTTAATGTATATATGTACACACTCACATCAAAGTGGGGTATTATGTAGACACCTAATATTGGTGTAATTCACGTAGTTGCGGTTCTTTTTTCATATTTTCATGATTTTAGATCATTGGCTTAAATTAAAATACTTTTGGTGAATTTTTAGTTATATTAAACCCCTCAATTTTTTTTATCATGAATACCTTCAGATCTGTCATTTTTTTTACTTTGAGATTTTTGCCATTACTTCCATAGACTCGTTGATCTTTCTTTCCTAAGCTTTTTTCACCTTGATCTGAATCTAAATACTTTGACCACTATCATAATATTCTAATTTTTATCATGTGATCCATATTGAGGATTATATCCAAGGGACAACCAACCAATTCCTAGGGATTAGTGTGTTATAATAAAACTAAAGTCTTTAATATTAAATCAACCCAATTTTACAAAATTCATATACTAAGATTTATTACAAGACAATAAGAGAATTTTTAAGGAGAAAAAATATTTATGGAAGAGATATCATCAGTCTAGTTTGAATTATAATGGGATAAACCCTCATATTATAACTATATAAAATAATAATAATAATAGTAGTAGGCTACTTTAAAGTTAAACAAACCTAAAAATGTCCACTTTAATTGAATAGGTATGGAGAAAGGAGTTTTATTTAAAGTTAATCAAAACTAATAATATCCTTTCAACATGCATAGGCATGTGAATGGGACAACTCCAAAGAATAAGAGATATACTAGAAGAATAATTGCTCATAATAACCAATCAAGTTGGGCCACCTTACCAATGTCAACTTTTTGAGATATTCTTTGATTTCATATTGTAATATTATTGATGGGCTATTTGGCATGGTTCACCAACTTAGGTGGAGCAACAATATTTGGCCCCACCTCTCCTAAATGGAAACATGAAATACTTTGTCCAAGGTCTCTTTCACTACGTCATAACATACTACATACCTCAGCGACCATTATGTTTATTGTTTTGGGCAAGGGGCATGTTTGGAATAAGTTGAGATAAATGATCGATGATGTTAGTCTTGTAGGTTTATTTCCTAGGAAATCAATGCATTTGGATTTAGCATGAAATATAGTTGATTTAAAATATGTTATTTGCATAAATGTGTTCAACAATGCATAAACAATAATAACAAGGGTTTGAAATTAAAATATATCCTATAAACATGGATTGTATTAATATTTAACCTACCTACTCTAACAAATCTATAAAATATATAAATATGGGAAAAGAGAAAGAGTAAGGCTATTTTGCTGTAAAAATAAATCTGATTTATCAATTAGATGGCATCCATAAAATCAATCAATTGCAAGACTAGTATGCACACAGTCATGAACAAAGATGATGTAAGAGTCTAGGGGTTGAAACCATGAATAAAATAACACATCCAGCATATACACATGCAAAAAATAAACAATAATCTTCATAGCCTTTGTATTAAAAAATCTTGCTTTAAAAGCATGGTTTGGATCCACCATAACCAAGTGAAATGCAAAAAAACTTCATTAAAACATTGCTTACAATAAAAATTTACCTATAAAAAATAAATTAGATGAAATAAGTGGTTCGGTCCTCTATTCTAATTTCTAATTGTAATGATCCAGCCCCTTGCTTAATAAACAACAAGGTATAAATATAAATTTGATTCATTGACTAATCTGGGTTTCAAACTAGAAATTATTGAAACCATTCAATGTGATTCATCCACCAAGGGGAGGATTTAGAGGAAGATAGATGTCTCCCAACACTAGAGGCCAAAAATAATTAATGGCAAACACCTGATTGGTGGCCAACTCACTTGGAAACATGTAGTCCACTTTTTGTCCAAGCTAACATTAATGAAACTGCACCACAAAAATTATGATAGGTTTAAGGGCATGTGCTACTCCCACTTGAGCCTTACATCATTATGAATATGATAGAATCAGATTACCAACACCATAAAAGGCATGCAAATGAAGCATCGATTTGAAATTTATGGCCAAAATAAAACTAGCACTCTATTTTTGTACGACCTGCACTATGTGCATTTCTCTTATGTGCTTTGACACCTTTTTCCATTTGTATTGAGTGAGGATGGAAAGTTTATTCCTTTATCAAATTAATCCTCCTAATTAGATGCATCTCCTTTTCCCATCCATCTCCTACAAAAGTGAAATGATAAATGTCATGTTTTCTAAACAAAATATGCAGAATTACAATACACATGTTAATTAATAAAAGAACATAATTACATAATTAAATGATAGATTTTAAAATTTTATTTCCTATTTATGATAACTATACCACCATGAATTCATTGATGTCAGCATCCCAATGCTACTGAAGATTTAAAAAATATAGTTATGAACAAATACATGTTCAAGTATGTTTTGATCCCTATTTGGGAGGGGTTGGTGATTTGATCATATCTGAAATTATTTTAAAATGAATATTATTTTTTCAATTAAAAAACTAATACAAATATTAAAATTTATTTGTTTTTAACATTTTGATGAGTGTGTTTCACACTTTTTAGGCTCACTTGATAAAAGTCTAAAGGTGAGCTAGGGAAACTCATACTTACAACAGTGATGTCCTTTTATCTCACACACACTTCCCAAAGACTCCAATTCAAGATGATTTCACTTATTTTTATCAAATTTTCATCAATAAATTCAACATTACATTTACAATTTATGCATGAATAGAAATTGATAAAATGTTTTATAATTACCTCAACCCATACACTGAATTGCAAAGAGGGATGAGCATAAGTGATATCACATACAGAAGTCATTAGACTACCTAACTTGGCACAAATTACTCTTTGATGTAACCTATCACCATATCAAGTATTAGTTGTTCCCTCTCTACCCAAAGTGTTATATAAGCATCATCGTCACTCTTCTTATCCTTGATATCATGAATGCATATGTATTATTCTTTAGTGGATAATGACCCGTTGATTTTATCTGTCAGGTATATACCAAATGGATACTCAGCAAAGATATTTTGGAGTATTATATCCTCTGATTTAAACTTTTTTAACTCATTTTATTCAGATGGATACACATGGTCAAGACTACCCATTTCCATTTCAAGTACTTCCAAGGATGGGAAGAAGATTAAACCATTGCAATTAGTTTGTTGTTCACTATGAACTAAATATTTAGGTATAGTAACATCAACACATGAAAGGACTATTTTGAAAGCATATAATATATCATCTTCATCCAATAGTTCTAGTTCTTCTACTTCATCATCGAGTTGAGCTCGTGAAATTTTTGATTTCTCATCTTACATGGACAACATATTGTCATTTATATTTTCACCTGTAAACTCGTTTGAGATAGCTACTAAATCCTCATCATCATAGTTGATCTCTTAGACCTTTTCTTGCCTACTAAATGTAGCACTTTCTGTATATGTGATTAATTCAGCTCTTACATTGCCTTCAATATTATAGACCCCAAATTGTGATCCCAGAAACACAACCTTAGGGGTCATCCCTTATGTTACTTGATGTAAATGTTTTGTAGCATATGTCATTTGATTAGCAATAACATCAAAATACATTCATAAATAAAAATTTTGATTGTATACTGAACTAATATAGCTACTTACTTAAGGCACAATAATAGTGTTATCATTTTTTATGAGAAGGTTTTATTGATTGTATACTTGATGAAACATATGATTTGAAAGCACAAATTGATTTATAAGCTAAATTATATGTGTGCAATTCAAAGGAGTTTGAGTGTATACACTCAGTTGTCTATATGAAAGTAATGGACCAACACCATTGATTATTTTTTAATGGTGAAGGGTTATTTCTATGTTAACACCAATGATGTGAGTGTCAATGGAGTTATTCATATTAATATAGCAGTCAATTGGTCTAATGTTTTTAAATAAACTTCAATAGAAATCACTTCCATTTTTAAATGGGTCTTTTAACTCCTATTTAACTAATGAAATCATGTGTTTAACATGATCATCAACTCATTGGGATCTCTACGATCATTAAAAAATTAATACTATAGGATAGTAGGGTCATTGGGCACTCTGAAATGATTGACAATGCAGTTTCAGAGGCATTCCATGAGGTTATGTATCCATATGTTAAATCAAGCCACCAACCATAAGAAATTTCATCTAAGGAATAAGGAAATAGGCGTAAATCCACATCCTCATGTTGGATTTGAGTCTCGATAATGGCATGTTTAAATGCATGAATATGCTCTTTAGTCATTTGAATCCCATAATATTTGTATTTTGAGCAAAAAAATTTGAGATTCTTTGATAATTCATAGGTAGCTCCTGGAATATTCATAGGACAAGTACCTTCACCAAGCTAAGCTAAAACCATTGGTGGTTTTTAATCATGTTAATGTATTATTTAGGTGCATAACAAGGCATGAAAAGTGTAAAAGATGGGTAGAAGACCATAATAAAGCATATGTATAAAAAAATCCTATTCACGCCTTCTTTCTAGTGCAAATATGTTGATGGGTTATTTAGCATGACATCCCAACTTAGCTAGAGTGAGAATCTTTCTCCCCACCTCTCCTGAAAGGAAACATGAAATGTTCTCCTCAATGTTTGTTTTAGCAAGTCATGGCATATTAGATACTCAATGACCATTGTGTTTATTATTCCAACCAAGGGGCACATTTGGAATAAATTGAGATTAATGATCTATGATGTTGATCTTGTAGGTTTAGTGCCAAAGAAACTAGTGCATGTGGATTTGGCATTAAATACAACTGATTTAAAATGTGTTATTTGCATACATGTGTTTAATAATGCATAATGATAATAAAAAGGGTTTTTAATCAAAATAGAGCCTATAAAAATGGATTGAATTCAAATTTAACCTACCTACTCTAACATACATACATACATATATAATCAAAATATATGGGAAAATAGGAGTAAATTTATTTTGTAGCAAAAATAAATTTGATTCATCGATTAAATGGCATCTACAAAATTATTCAATTTCTTGACCAGTATGCACATAATAATGATAAAGATGATGCAAGAGTATAAGGTTTACAACTATGAATAAAATAACACATCCACTATTCACATGTGAAATAAATGAACAACAATCTTCATAGCCTTTGTATTAAAAATATTTGCTTGAAAAGCATAGTTTGGATCCACCATAACCAAGTGAAATAAGAACATTTTGGGCATAATATTACTTACAATAAAAATCTACCTAAAAAATAATAAATGGTAGGGAATAATTGGTTTGGTCTTCTATTCTAATTTATTACCCTAGTGGGCCATCCCCTTAATAAATAATTGGATATAAATAGAAATATGGTCTATTGACCAATCTGGGTTTACCTCCAAATTTTTTTACAACCATTTAATGTGATTCACCCACCAAGGGGAGGATTTAGAGGAAGATAGGTGTCTTCTGGCACTTGAGGCCAAAAAATTAATGGCAATTGCCCAGTTGGTGGCCAACTCGCTTGGAAATGTGTAGTCCCCATTTTGTCCATGCTAATATCAATGAAACTACACCATGAAAATGTCAATAAGATTTAGGTCATGAAATTATCCCACTTGATCCTTACATCATTTCGAATATGGTATAATCAAATTTCTAACACCATAAACAACATGGAAAATGAAGTAGCAGTTTGAAATTTAAGGCCAAAAACCAGCAAACACATTGTTTCTATGTGACCTACGATGCGCACATTTATCTTATGTGTTTTGGTGCCCTTTTCTATCTATATTAAATGATGTTGGAAAGTTTCTTCATTTATCAAATTACTCCCCCTATTTATATGCATCTCCCTTTCCCATCCAACTCCTATAAAAGTAAAACAATAAATGTCACATTTTTAAAATTAAATGTACATAATTATAATAATTGTGGCATTTAATAAAAAAAGAATAATTAAATCATGAAATGACAAGTTTTAAAATTTTCACTTCCTCCATTCAATATCCATACCATTGAAAATTCATCGATGTCTGATTCATGACACCACTAACAGTTTATAAAATGGAACTCTGGTGCAAAAGTTATAAGCAAATACATGTTCCAGTGTTTTTTTATGTTTGTTTGGGAGGGGTTAGTGATTTAATCATATATTATGTTAATTTTTGATGAATATCATAATATTTAAAACTTGGCCACTCTCACCATGCAAAAGTGGTAATATTAAATTTTTAAATACATGACCTTTTTGAATAATGCATTTCACCCTCTTTTAGACCTATTTAACCCACTGGAGACAAAATCATGTGGGTCTTTCTAAAAGATCAATGCATTTTATGTATTTTGGGCCTTGGAAACATTTTTTTAAGACAAATGTGGCTTGACATGATTACACACTTATCATAAAATGAAGGACCTTGTTCACCCAAATATATTTTACCATGTCAACTTAGTATTTGACGATGTGGCTCCCCTTTCTCCATGCACATTGGGAAATGACTTTTATTTATTAGGATTAGATAATAATGCACTTATTAGTCCTAAAGGGTATAATAAAGCATTCAATTTGATTTAACCCTCGATTAAATTATGTCTTTTAGACCAATCAAAATGCATTGTTTTTCATGCATTAAATATTTTCATTTTTCTAAAAGTTCATTTGCAAATTTATTAACAAATATTAGGTAAAAAATCATTTATATTTATTTTCATTGGCTCAAATATTTTACATGTTATTATAATATATACTAGTGATGTCCTACATAGTATCCATCATAATAATTTCATTAATGAAGACATCAGAAAAGATGGAGATGGATCGGTTCTTATCTGTCACACAGTCCTCAATGTTCATTTTTTTTAATTTAGTGTGCACTAACCTTGATACCATCAAATGTATTCTTTTTATTTGAGGCAAATATTAAATGAGTGGGTCTAATTTTTCTGACGAGTCTATACTTTGACATGAATCATCCCCTAATCATAAATAGAATTTAATGTAAAAATGTGCACTTAACTCTCTAAATCCAAAAATTGAATCAAGCCACAAATAATGACACTTAATATCAATAGGTATAGTTGGTACATGGAATAATGGTGATGGATGCTTGATCAAATAAATTACATAAAATAAAAGTGCCAAGCTTGCCTCGCACCCAATTCCATCAAACTCTGAAGAAACAATGTATTCAGCTAGCTCCCTAAAGTGTAGTTGTGTCTTTGCCTAATTTGTGCAAATAGGTAAAACACTCAAACGGTTTAAGATGCAGAATACTTATGTGTTTACAAAATTTCTTGGCAGCAATGAAGATCTATATTTTAACATTTTTTTGTTGTATTCTGTCTACGAGTAAAAAAAATGCAAACAAGTAGTTTTTTATCAGGTAATTGACAACTTCATTATCTTCAAGTGGGATACAAATTCATGATCAGACCTATTGGGAAGCATTCTGAATTTCTATGAATGGTTGATTACTTCATCTATTATCACTATGTTATTTTGATATTGGCTCAATCTTTTTTATTTCAGCAACCCAACATAGACTTTCAACTTGCAGCTATGCTAACATGCTAAGAAAGAGGGGAAATTTTTCTACCTTGCCAAGTTTGTAGTGAGAGTTGCTATAAAAATAGTGGTAAATACAAAGAGAGAGTGTTCTAATAGGGGTGCCTATTTCTTCAAACTCATGCTCAGAGACTTCACACAAAAATTGGTCACTCTAGTGCTAATAAACTTTATTCATTTGATTTATTCTACACATACCTTTAAAACTTTGTAAAATTAAATTTTGTTATTGTGTTTATTAAAACACATTCCTCTTACATTTTGATAGGGTTGGGAAAGATTTTTTCATGATTATACTATAAAATATAGAGATTTACTAGTGTTCAAATATATCTCTAGGTCAAATTGCAAGGTTTAGATATTTGGAAAAAATGGGTGCGTGAAAAAATATGATTGTTTGTGAATTTGAGAAGATAAACATTGATTTGAAGGTATGCTCTAGTACTACAACTGATATGGCTACTAGTATGCCAAAGGGTTCTCATCAATTTATGGACAAGATGTTGCTCATTGATTTGATTCGTGATGGGGAGTATAATAATGATGTTGAACTACTAGCTGAAAGGCAAAAGAAAAATAGCAAACACTCTTCTCATAGTAAGTGAAATATGCCTCCACATGATATGCATCTTTGTCAAATTTGTGAGCCCCATAATTTATAGTGAAGCTTCAAAGCATGTAATAAAACTTTTACTAGGAAATCAGGTGTCACAGATTTTATTTTGACTACAAACCAAGCTTTGAAGAGCCCTAATGGGCATTATCAACCATCGCTTGCTAGAAAGAAGCACAAGATAGTAGAGACTACATAAACTAAGATGATAAAGAAGAGTTATAAACATCCTTATTATGTTTCTTGTCTATTCCCTATTAGTGAAGCCACATAATGTGTACCAAGGATTCTTGTTGGTAATATTAATTTCTATTTGTTTTTTGTTTTCCCATTTTTAATCTTATTAAGAGACTTTAAGAGGTAGGGTCTAAAAATTAATAAAATGCAATATATTAAATAGATTGGGTTTGTGTATATTTTAATGTAATTTTTATAATTTTGGGCACTTGCATTTTTATGATTGTGAGTGTTTAAAGGTCCATTAAATTAGTTATGTGCTAGTTTTGGTGCGTAGGGGTTGTTAAAAACATGTAAACTTGATTATTTGCAGACAATTATATTTGAGGTGGTGGTGCACTGTGCAATGATTGGGAAGTGACATTTGAATTACTAAAAATAAATAATGGAACTCTTTCATTTTTCCTATATAATCCCTTTTCAGTCTTGCAATTTGATCTATTCCAAAATGGAGGTTATTACCAACTAAGTACATAAGAGGATGCTTTGAAACAATCTAAAACATCTAGAGTGTTTTTAGATGCTTATTTAGTAGTTTTTATGGTATAATTGTACAAATCCAAAAGGTAAGATGCAATGCATGTCTGAAGGTAGTGGTTTCAATGTTTTGCTTGATATATATATTAACTGGTTTCCAATCATATTTAGTTAACAAGTTTTGTTTTCACTCGTGGATATATAGTTTGAAGTTCATAGTGATTGAAATTGGGATTTAATAACAGTTATTATTTTTTATGATTGAAACCTTCAAAAGGTCATCTTACTTATAGAAACACCCCTTGTCCATTATTCTTATTATTTAAAGGAGGTGTTTTGTACCAACCATTCAGGTTGAATCCTCTCTAATAGTCAACCCTATTGAAACTAACCATGTAGGTGTCATTTAGCCAATTTTCATTATTGGTGTGGTGATGGTTGATAATATTTTGAGTGAGTAAAATGATGGGAGAAAGTAGAGAAAACATGCACAGGCCCAAAAAAAGGCAAAATTCTGCTAAGGAGTCTTGTATGATATGGGGCCCTTCAAGTTTTAGTATGCCTTTTGTTACTTTTGTTTTACTTTTATGTTAAATTATCATGCCTTCCTGTGTGTTGGCTATGGAAATATGTACAATATTTTTTATATAATTTTGAAAAGAAACACTTGTATATCTTGGTCTTTGCATGGTACTTAATCTTTAAACACAAATAGAAGATCATGCATTATTGGCCCATCTTTGGTTCTCCCTTACTGGTTTCTGATGCCTTTTTATTGTCAATTAAGTTATCTCTTTGATCTCTTATTTAAATATTTTATTTAATTTTTATCAAATAATGAATTATTTTGTGGTTAAAGAATAACATCTCTCAATTTACAATTTATGTTTTCTAAAATTCACATTCAATAACTGTTTCAATATATTTCGATGGCTTACTCTTTGTAGAATACTAACATTTTCAATTGTATTTTGTCTTATCTTTTACTATTGAAGTATGTTTTTGGTGATCAATACTTGTTTGGACTTGGTAACCTTCATTTATATTTAATTATTTTTTTAATTTTAAAATGTTATTTAATATCAACCAAAGAAAGAATACAAAATTAGAAGGTTAAATGACTAAAAGTAATCGAGATTTGGGTTTGTTCCATTTATATTTGATTATAAATTCTATTGTAAAAATATGATTAATACTTGTTTCCACTTGATGATAAACACTTGTTTGGATTTAGTGACCTTCATTTGTACTTAACTATAACATATTTTGTATATGTATGATTAATACTTATTTCTTAAATCTATTTATTATTCTCTTTGCTTATACTAGTTTCACATCATAGTTCTACTAGAGTTCTACTCCAATATGCAACTTAGAGAAATAGAGGCTATATGTTATTCAATATATGTAGGTGTTATTCCCAGGCAGTAAATAAATTGTTTAGGACACATGAATGATTGCTTGGATGACCCCTTGAAAGTTTTGACTCTGATATGACATTGATTATATAGAATAGTGAGAGCCATTTAAGTTGTGCATTGTTTGAGGGGTGTTCATCATGTTAATTTTTCTATCATCTAAATCAGTCAGGGTTGGTGTTGATTGATATAATTTATTCTTGGTTGAGAGGTTATAAATAACTTTGTTAAGATATATTGTAAACTACATGTATGTTGCTTATTTCATAGCTATACCCAAGTCATTGGTTTTATTTATTTTTGTAGAGATTGTCTTTTGATATATTTATTTTTAAATTTAATGTTCGATCTCTTTTACTTCAAATCATATTTTTTTATAGACAATACCATGGTTCTATTAATTTCTTGTTGGCATTTATAGTTTTATCAATGTCTTATTGCATTTCACATTGATTTACAGATTGATTAAAATAGTCAAAAGGATTTCTTTGATACCATTGGTGGAGAAAATGTGGGTTTGCTTAGCATTATGTTTGGAAATTACAGTTAATCAAAGTATGGTATATGATTTACAAAGTTTTTTAAATAAAAGTGTGGGTATTTAAAATTTGCATACCTCGATTGTTATTCTTGAGGTTTCTCCTTTGTTATTAAGCATATTCTAAATATTTTTGATGCATTAGAAAATAGATTCCAGGGCATCCTAAAGGGTGTTGCCTAGTATTTTTGTGATTTATTTATCGATCCTTTATATTGTATCAAAATTCTTGAAGCATTGCAAAGTAAGCTCAAGGGCACTTCAAAGCATACTCTTGGATTGCCAAAATGTTTAAACTAATATGTTCAAGAATGGAAAGTTTTATGTAAGCATAGATAATGGATTTCTTAATTTTGAAAAGAATTTGGTAAATTAAAGGTCTATTAGATCTTGATTTCTTTTTGAGGACTCGAGATATATATCTTATGATTTTATCATGCCTTTTGTTGTGACTTTCTATTTTTAAAGTGTTTAGACAAGTGGTTTTGGAGAAAGAATAAATACTGATATGTAAGGTCTGTCAAGCAATTATAGCTTATAGTAGCTTGAACAATCTATCAGGTGTATAAATATGTCTCATATTTTTTGGGCTTGCAACATGGTTTAAAGAACTTTTTTAATCACACATGAAGAAATAATCCACATTGAAGCCAAGAGCAAGCAAATGTTTTCTTTGAGTTCGGGAAAAAATGCTTTTTCTTCTTCTTCAAACTATACATAATAATTGATTGAAGCTTCAAAAATTCATAACATTAGAAACATATTGCTAAGAAAAATCCTTGCTAACATATGAAAAATTAACCACCATAGAACTATTTCAATTTTTGTTTATTTAAAACTATAATTATCTATTTTTTTTAGGTTTATAATATTGGAGATGTTAATTCCAAAGTATGTTGCTTTTGATATATTTCCAACCATGACTTGATGTTTAATGGAAACCCAGGTTAAATTTGGCCTTTTTTGTACACTTTTAAACTCATCTAGGGGTTTTCACATTACATTGTTCTATTGTGCCTACATGGAAACCAAATGAACATTAATATAGTGCATGGTTCAATTCATATTATACTACAAAATATGTTCCTTGATAACAAGAAACAATTCAATGTATGATATCTATCTAACATTATTTATTTTATCCTCTTCCAAAATTTTGTCTTTGTTCATGCTGAGGGACTTGGTGCATGGCACCCTTGTTTTTTTTAGACTTTTACACCCTTTAAGACATGACTACATGGGCACCTTTGTGCCCTCCTTAGAAGATAATGTATTTTATAAACTTTTAGAATCTTACACCACATCTTATGTGATCAATCAAATCCATTGATATTACTCAAGACACGTGCCAAGTAAAAACCCTCCTATACTTGAAAAATGGAGGCCAAGGATCCATTTTTAGATAAAGTGAAAAACATGAAGGTTTATCATTTTGATGTGGTGTACATAAGAGACCACCTCTGAAGGATATCTTTTCATAGAAAACATGTTGATGCCATGTTCACCTGATCGAGAAACTAGGTTAACTTACAAAAAATATATCAAATAATGACATGCACTAAATTTTGGGTGAAGTATTATTTATAAAAGTTAATGGCCCATAGTTGGTTGACATAATCAAACAGGTTTAGAGAATTGAACATGTATTAAATTTGAGATAGGTAAAAATGGAAACCATACACATGACAAAGAAACAAGCTATGCAAAATCAAAGTAGGACTCATTTGGATCATAAAAAGAGAGACTAGAATCGAAGTAAAAAAGAGGTATTCTATTTTAATAAAAAATTATGGCATGTTGTGAAAGCAACAACAAATACCTTTCTACAAAAATCTCAATGGAAAGCTCTCTGAGCTTTTTAAAATGCTCTGAAAGGCCTCCAAAACTACCATTTATGTTATGTTATTTTCTATTTTTAAAATTATAACTTTCAAAAAATAAACCATTACTTTTTTTAATTGTCTCAAGTCATTTTCAAGATCAATCATTCCCCATTTAGAAGTAATGGGCCCCACTACATCCAATTCATTAACCAAAGGTGGAAATTAATTTGATTCCTAACTAATAATTTTTCTTAGTGAGCACATTGTCAAGACTTATCACTAGATATATATGAATATGTTGATTCTTGATATCTTTGATTATTGTATTTATGACTTGACCAATAATGAATACCATTAAACAATTAGGACTAAACTATGCGACTTTCAACTATTTACCTACCAAAATGTGAACTGTCTATGAGGGAAAGGAAATATGGTAGGAATAATTCTACATTGAACACTGGATTCAAACTAGGATTGGGTGGAAAGTTTAGTTAAAATGTATTAGTGCCTACTTAATTAATGATTATGATGGCTCTTATTAAAAATCCTTAAGGTTATTTTATTTGCCTTTCAAAATTTATATATAAAAATGTAGCCATACCTTATCACCAACCTAGAATTAGTGAGGGAATTGATAATGTTCATGGCATTACCTATACATTTGGTTAGTTTTTTGTAGGATTTCATGTACCTACTTTTGGATTTTTTAGATTTTATCAATGAATATGGTGGCCTTGTTAGATCCTTTATGGCATGGATAGATTCTTCCTCCACTATAATAGTTAATTCCACATCAATAGGGGCTAGCATCTAAAACCCAAGACAAACCTCAAAAGTGTTATGTCCTATGAAGCTTATAAGAAAGATATAATCTATTGTTATATGTTAACTTTAGGATTTGTCCTACAACCGATGAGGTTAAATCCTAGGAGGCAGTTGCCTAACACATATATTATATGATCCTTCATTTAATTGTTAACCCAAGGATGTATAACTTTGTAAGGAACCTGCATTGTATATGCAAAACTAAACTATGTAGAATATTAAGAAAGTTGATGCACACTTGCAAAAAGTAAATGACAAGAAAGTAAATTGCATGATAATAAAATATAAGAAAGTAAATGTTATAATTGAAATCTTAATATATGTTTGGAAGTTTCTCATAGGGAATTGTACACACATTTACATAAATAAAATAGAATGAAATGCACACATAGTAAAAATTAAATAATTAATGGATGGAAAATTAAATCATTGAATCCTTGTGAGTTGGCCCTGCCCCAATTCAACTAGAGCTTGATTCCCCTCCTTGTTTAATGTGATAGCTAAAATTTAGAATCTAACAGAATTAGGAAATCAAATGCAAGTTATTATTTTAAATTTAAACTAAAACCTTAGATTGAGCTATTCAAACAAAGGAAAAGAAAATAAAGCATACTTATAACATTGTCATACAAATAAAGTACATTAACTTCTCCATTGATTGGATTGGATTTGTTCTTGCCTCTTAGAATGTGGGTGCTCAATTCATTCTCAAAACAAAGATAAATTAGATAGCACATGGGTGCATAAACTTGATTTTTTAATGGATGTGTCAGATGAAAATGATAGCAATTCAACAGCTTAAAGGTGGATGTTAAAAATTGAGAATGATAATTTAATTTATAGACTTGTGGATGGGAAGATGAATAGTTGAGATAAATATGGATTTATTGGATAACTTTAATTATCAACATTTAGATTTGAGTCCTCATCTTAACAGATGCTCACTAATTCCCATGTGTTAGAAAGAGGATAAGATTTAATTGGTAGTTGAACGACTAATCATGGTAGTTGAAATGTTCAATGATGACTCAAAAATTGGTTGAGGAAGTTAAGGAGATGGTTGGATGACTCAACACTTAGTTGAGAGAAGTGTGGAAGATGTCTGGATGAAGTAGAAATTAAAGATTTTAATTAATTTTATGGAATATCTATACATGATTATTTAATTAATATAATTAATTAATTATTCAAAAAAGAGAGGGAAATGATGTTAGTGGGAAATTCAAATATAGGTTGGTGGTTGAGTTAGTCAATTTTAATCAAAGTTAATTACAACACTAAATTGACAAAATTTAGGTGTCTAAATTTCCCCCTCTTTGAAATGGTGTTATGACTAGAAGAAGCAATGCCTTTAAAAAGAATAAATAAAATAATAAGTGAAAATAAATGTAAAAATATGATGCTCTAAGTGGTTGTAAATGATTATGAATGATTCCCCCTCGAGTGTTCATTTGGAAATGGATAAGAACAAATACTTTAAATGAAGGATATACATATACATAGATAAAAGGTGTATTTAATATTATCATTTAACAGAACTACAAGTCTAAATAAAATGCTTGCATAATTGTAGGCATATATAAAGATGATTTGCCCCAAGTGGATTGGTGGTAGGAAATAGATTGGAGAAATAAAATTTATAATTTGTAAGTTTCAAACTTAGATTGTGCCTCATGAATGATTAGTACATGGGAGTGGATGTGGGAATGATATATCTCATTGAAAATATGTGATCTTAGATCAAATTGATTGATTGATTAATGGGAGAAATTATGGACTTTGTGATTTTTTTGGTCCCAATTGACAGGTGAGGGAGATTGAACAAAAAAATAAGAAATAATTATGGATGATTGATTTAGTTGATTGATACACAAACATAAACAAAAAATTTAATTGACTACATGGATTAATGATTATTGATCACATTATTAGATAACATGGATTTGATTTATTTATGGTAGATAGAGGTGATTATGGGATGCATGGTAAAGTTAAATGGTTAATATTTTAATGGGTTGACATGTTAGGGATGTGATGTATGTTTGGAGATGAGGTAATGATGTGGATAAGGGGAATAAATACTTTTTATAAGATTTGCTTGGAGTTTCCAACATTATTTATGACATGAATTTAGCACCCTTTATTTTTATGTTGTGCAAGATAATATGTGCCAATGGTATGGAAAAACCATGATACCTATTGTGTTATGCACGTAAAGACTAATAGAGTCACAAGTGCAAGACTTAGTACATCATGATATGGAAGATCATAATTACACCATTTGTAATGCTCATAGTGATCTAGACTCAATAAAGAGCAATGATGAAAACAAGATAAAAAGTATTTACACAAATAAATCTACAAGCAAGTAAGCAAAACACACAATTTATATAAACAATCAAGTAAGTAAACAACTATCTTTTTGTATGCCCTTAGCTAGAATAAAATCTTTTGAGATATGATATCTTTGACAATGTTAACTATCTAATGAGTAATTTGTGTAAAAGAAAACTAGGATATGTTGACTAAGGACACTTTTATTTTTGGATTGGTTTTGTGATTTTTTTCTATTTTTGAATTTTTTAATATTTTTGGATATTATTGGATTTTTGGCTGATGGTGGCCAAGTTGACTCAAATAGCCCATGTAAATGAGCATTGCCTACATAGTTTGTGTGAACCTTAGGCTGATGTAGTTCTCCCAATGAGGGAATAAATAAAAAGTGATGATATTAAGTTAGATGATGAGGATTAGATGAAAGGTACCTGTATGCAATGAGAAATGCAATAGATCTATAAATCAATCCTAGCTCGAAGAACTAAATCCTAATTACATGTCTGATTGGTGATACATTAGATATTTGGGGTTATGACCAAGATGGATCCACTAAACATAGCCAAGGGATCCCTTACCATAATAAATTCACTATGGAGGGTTCCAAAGCCTCCAATCAAGCAAAACTATGCAATAACCCTAACTAGGTCCTATGTTTTCATATTCACTAAACTAATAACAAGTGAAGAAAAGTCTAATCTAGTGATCACCAAAACTTGTGGCAAAAAGTGAGGGTAATAAACATAAAAAGTAAACATTCATAGAAGACATATATTCATGTTAATGTATACAAAATCCTAATGCATGAAAGAGAAGTATAAATGCATATGTATCTACTCTTACAAAGGATGAACAAACTTAGGAATACTTACCTTTGAAGATGAATCCACCGAGCCTCAATCTCTACCTTGGCCAAGGTGCTTCGTAAGAGGTTGTTGTGGTATGTAAGGATGATAAGGATAAATCAACTCTAGGCTACACAACCTATCAATGCATCCAAAAGACTTCTCCATAAGACAAGATCTGTATCTCCAAAGAAAATATAAAACCCTAAGTTTGCTCCTCAAGTCAAATGGTGGATAAATAGATGTGGAATATATCTTACTTCTTATCTTCTCTTAGAAATGGACAAATGAATGTGTTTATATAGGTGAATCTAACCTTAATCTTTTCCAAAATTTTAGGCTAACAAGGTCAACCCAATCAACCTAGTATCATAATTAATAAAAATAAATTAGGTCGCAGAATAGGTCAGCCCCTAAAGTTTTATCAATAAGAGTACAAGGTCAATGGGGCCAACTATGTAATGTAAACCATAAAAAAGGTTTTTAAGTTAGGTAAGGGATAATGAAGGTGGTAAATGACTATAGGAGGGTGCAAAATAGGAGGCAAAACTTAGGGAAATGGTTTTAGGAGACATGTGTAGATAGCAAGTGGTAATAACGGAAAACAACCCTATGAATCACCAATGGTTTATCCACTCCTTTCTCAGTGTACCCTTTAATGCATGAACTCAAAGAGATTAAGACTTGACAGGTTCCTACAAGATTAAAAACATCAATAATTGATAAATTTTGAAAATAGTATGTGTATACAAATGTCCCACTCAAAGCTCATCATGTGTCATGTAGGTGTAATATGAGATGGTGCTTTGGGAAAGAACATAGTGACACATAACACTAAAGTTGAATAAAGTGTAGCAAGGATAAAATAAGATAAATGAAAGGATAGAATTGAGAAACACATACCTTTACTTACCTTAGTGTTTTAGATAAATAAGGAGATACAAGAGATGTGAAGGTGTCCATTGTAAGCAACATTAAGTGAACCTATAGAGATTAGCAAAAAAGAATGAAAAATCAAAAAAATTACAATATGCACATATAATAGTTAGAAAATATTCTCTATGATGTTAGGATTCTAGAACATTTTATGATTTGGAAAAGGAGTTAGTAGAGGTAAAGATATGGTCAAAATAAGAAATTTGATGGTAAATATTTGAAGGGTAAATAATTTTGGAATAGTAAATATAAATAGGGTAAAAAAGAATTTATTTGGTATTCTTACTATTCTAATAAAATAGAGCTCTGATAGACCTAGTGAGAGCTGAGACAGCTAGGATGGTGAGGAGATGACATCTGTGATGGGGAAGACACATAGTGACTGCAGTGAGCGCAGCATAGGTAAGCAACTAAAATTTTCAAATTTTTGACTATTTTATTTAAAATTGTATGAATTATATAAAATTGACCATTGGGCAAAATATAGACACTGGAATGAACCCTAAGAAATTTTTAGGGACCTAGGGGTCAAACAAGGTATTGGGTAGGAAGGAGTCAAACCAACAAATGCCCAAGGCATTTATGGAAATTAGTCAAAAAGTCATCATTGGTAATGAATAGAGTCAACCAAGTTGAGTTAGTCTATATAAGACAAGAAAACTAATAGGTCAATTTAGTTGGTTAAGGGGACCAACTTAGTACTAGTAGGCCAACTTAGTTATTTTTGAAGTGGCCAACTTAGTACAGCAAGGTATGAATGAGGTTGACTTAGTACTGGGAGGCCAAAAAGTGGTCAACTGAGTACTACATAGATTGATCTAGTATAATTTTTTACAAGTTTGATCTAATATCCTTGACAAAGTATAGGGTTGATTTAGTTTATAATAGGTCAATTTGGTAGAAAATAAAGAAACTAAATGAAACCAATTGAGTTTTTTCAAATTTGTAAGAATTTATTTTGATTGTGAAAGACATGGAGATTTAATACATCTTTTGTCATTTGATATTTTACAGAGGCATCAAAGATATTAGAAATTGATTAATACATCATGGTTACCATATTTTGTTAGAGTACTTGACATATGTGGATAAAGTGAGACTAGTTGCATTGGGTCTGGGGGTATCATGGAGATGAGACGTATCCCACTAAGTTTTGATCTCGTTATCATGTTCCTTAAAGCATGGTGACTATTGACCAACACATTTGAATGGGCAGTGGATGGGTATACCATAGAGGTAGGTATCACACTGAAGGAAATCCATGCATTTATTAGATTACCTATAGGAGGGACATTGGTGATCACAGGGACACCAAATGATTTAAACACGAGCACTATCTAGGTGGGAAACATGCTCAAATAAGATCTACCCAGGACTGATGGTGAGCTTATTCCATCTATATATTGTGCATATTATAGACATCTAAAATATTTTGATTAGACTTGTGACAGCATGAGTGTTGTGTCACAATTTAGATGGTAAGGTATCGATGTATGTGATAGCCTTATGCTAGTCTATTTTGGATAAGGTGGTGCTATATGATTTTAGGTCTATCATCTAGGTCCAGCTCATGCATGATATGTATGGGATGTTTTCCAAAGGATATAATACCATGAGACCATTCGTGTTACTTATCACATAGATATATGATAGGTTCCCAATGTATCAGCTAGTTGGGTTGCCCCATGTGGTCAATGATAGGTTATCTCGGGTGACTAGATAGAGACAGGACCAATTAGTGCAAGTTATGCCCCATGTTTTAACATTGTAGATAGTCATATGAGGGGATATTATGTGGTATGCCTACACACATATTTCTACTCTTTGGCTAAGTTGGTCAATCATGGTGTCAGGGCTAGCCAGATTACAGATCATGGGATACTATACTTGGTGGGTAAATATGTAGTTATTGGCATGCTTGCCAAGGTAGTTTAGACTCCCACACCTAACGGTTCCTCTAGTATTAACTCTTTTGTGGGCATGACATGCTAGAGATTCAAAGGGAAGAGGAGGAGGAGGAGCACTAGTTAAGAGACTAGTGATCAGGCTACAACATGTGAGATTATGGATTGGTCGAGCATGATAGCCAAAGGAGAAGAGGGCATGGATGTGGATAAATGGGTATAATAGGTACCATAGTAAGCACCACATTAGGAGGAGTAGTGACCACCTCAAAAATACCACTAATAGAGATTAAATTGGAAATATTGAGCACAAATGAGGGTGGTCATGCAGGATGGTCTAACAATTGACCTAGGGTAGAGATGGTTGATAGAGGCACCTCCAAGGAGAGGCCTAGGGCATGCAAGGGTGGTGAATTCAGGTTTTATTTTGATAGGGAGGTGACCCATAGACAAGGTGCTTGGGGGATGGGTAGATGGAGAAAATATGCTTGGTAGATGATCAGATGGGGAGACAGTGGTTGGTAACACTAGGATGGTAAGAAATGTTATAATTGTTAATGTTTGAGATAGCATACTGATTATATATTATTTTAGATAGATATATATATTTTAAGATGTATATGTGATCTAATATCCATCTAAGTTTTAATTTTTGTAGACCATATGACAAAGGAGGTTAGATGAGGATCCCTAGTCATAGCAATGCACCATGACATTTTGGATGAGGTGCTAGCACCATACAACCCCACCACATTAGATGATATTATGGTACCATCTACCCTAGCTCAAGTAGGTTGGTTTAGACTAGTGGGGGAGGTTGTGAGGCACTTATAAACATGTAGGTATGGATTGTAGCCACTAAAAAAGGTGAGATTATGAGAGGTATAGGCTTGATAGGCCCTACTTTAGGAGAGAGTTACATAGATGGATACCATGATCCATTTGGGATAGGTACAAGCCCAGGTGGCCAACCTATAAGGATAAGTAGTAAGGTTGAGATCTTAGACATCCTCATTATAGTGCACCATGTAGAGGGCATAGTTCGAGGCATCTATGGGCAGCATGGCTAGGCCATGAGATAGGTATGATGGAGCCTAGTCATAGAGCTAGAGTGATGTATTATTTTGTATTATGTACCATTGTATAAAACACATGATATTTATTGATATTGATTTGATAGTTGGATTTTGGTCTCATTGTGTTATATTATGGTTTTGGTTGTTGATGCATGAATATATTTCTTTCTAGCACTTGTATTTTGATTTTTGTTGTATATGCTATGAAAAATATATGCGGAGTGTTTTATTTTCTAGCATTATGTGATGCATATGCATGGTTAAAAATAAACAGGTGAAAAGGACTTGGAAAAGTATAATTAATTAAAAATAAATTCACTACACACTATATCATAATGGAAAATGTGTAATAACAAAAGATGACTAAGTATAATAATCCAAAAAGTGGTAAACAAGAGAACAAAATATTTTTAAATTGTTAAAAATATTGGTACCAAATTAAAACAAATAAAACCACACTATATCACGTTGGAAGGTATGAAAATAATGTAATAAAATGGATAGTACGTGAAACATAAATGGTATAAAAACAAAACAATTAAGTCAATCAATCATACTAAATCACATTGGGAAGTATAAAAGAGAAACAAAATTGTCAAAATGGACTTAAATTAATCACACTAATTCAAGCTGAGAAGTATAAAAAATTTAATAAAAAGAGTTGTATTCTTACATGCAATTGGAAAATAATAAAATAAAAGTAAAAGATTAATAATTAATCATAAAACATACTAAATTAGGATAGGAGTCATGTCAATGATGTTTACCTCATAATCAATCATCACTTATCTCAAATTTGACACATGTAATTTCATTTTGACTTGGGTATTAGAAAATTTTGTGAGGAAGGCCAAGTGCTATCCATGGTCTTACACTGAAACTCATAAATGGAACACCTATGAGGTGGAAAGAAACATAAAAAGTATGTTAAAAGGGGATGTTTGAAATGGTAATGTGAAAATTTGGTAATTTGTGAGGAAGGCATGGTCCTATCTAAGGTCTTACATACAACTCATAAATAGGATTCCTAGGGGGAGTGATCAGTGAACAAAACAATATTTCTCAAGGGGAAATATTAGGGTTTTAAGGAATGAAAGAGGGGATGTAATAATCATAACATATGCATCTTATTGAGATGAACTTAAGAAACATGAGGCATACTAAGTACATAGAGATACACTAAATGATTAGTGACCATCAGTATAGAGGATACTTGTTCACTATAGGCACAAAGCTGTGTAGGCAAATAAGTGAGGTACTAAGATTAACTCATGTTGGTTATTTTGATTAAGAACGTTAAAAATGGACCAACCTTCCCATAACATGTTCCCCATTCTTTGGGACCTCTTATAGAGTTGTCAGTCTACTGTGAAGATTGGGTACTTGCACGAGAAAGTAGGTAGTACTAAAAGACTTTTTTATTATTTTTTCCCAATCTACTAGCCTACTTTACCCCAATGGACCTTGAAACTATCATGAGGCCAACTATGGAGTTTTAACTTTGATTATAAAAAGGATATGTGCTTAGAATCACATCTTTTAGTGTGATTTGATTTTTGAAAATTTTGAATGTTGCCTTTTAGATCATTGCCTTTTGTTAAATGATTTGGATTTTGAATTTTTATGGCTTTTAAGATTCCTCCTCCATATAGACTTGAATGACCAATCATGAGATATAAAGTGATACACATGAATGAGTTTTAATATTTGGCTAAAGGAAGCTAAGTATCTAAAGACATGACTGACTAAAACACTTAGGATTACCTATGAACAAACATGTTATCTCAAGTTTCAACCATGTGTATGCTTAGTTTACAAAAGGAAATAAGGGGAATAAAGGGACATCTAAGATGTACCAATAAAAAGAAATTATAATGATATTAATTGAACTGATCACATGGTAAATGAAGAATGACTAAAGCGAGCAAGGTTTGTCTAACCAAGTCATAATTATAATTATTCATGTTGATAGAGATAAGATAGCAAACAATCATGAGAATGAACAAGATATCCATAGAAAAGGAACACATAAAGAATATGTAAATATGAAAAAAATCCATAAGAGAACATAAGTAATAAAATGACATCACAATCAATATGTAGTGCAAAATATAAGTCATCATGTAAGATAAATAAAAAATTAACACAATGTCAAATGATATAGATAAATAAATGTAAATTTGGAGCATGCATCCAATCCAAAATGAAGAAATAAATGAAAGGACACCATGCTTGTGTTCATAAAAATTGGTAGATTTTTCCACACACACTATCCATAACATCTAATAAGTCTTTATAAATTTGAACTCAGACTGCAACTAGAGTCTCATCAATCTTCAGGGAAAGTTGAGAAAATACTTCACATAAAATCTCCTCAATCAAAACTATAGGAATGCACGAAGGATTGTGTTGATGAGGACTATCATGCATGGGATTCTTAGGATAAGGAATGAGAATTGAATCATTGGGAGATGATGGGGTCACCAATGGAGAATGGGACACATGTGAATGAGTCACTAGTGAAAAAGGGGCCATAGGTAAAGGATGATCCAAAAGTGAGGGAATCACAGGGAGAATAACTATAGGTGGATGAGGAACCATATGTGTGTTGGGGGGGGGGGGGGGGGGGAGTGGTGGTGGGGTTGGGAGGAACGGGGGAAGAAGGGGGAGTCTTCTTACAAGGGTGACCTATAGTAGGAAGGGTAGTAGATGCAAGAATGGTCATGAGGCGGTCCTTGAGATGTTGTTGAAGGATGGAACAATGATCAATGTGATGAGTACCACATTGGTACCACAAATAATATACCTCTCCATATTTGGGAATATATTCAAGTAATATTTTTGAGTGAATTATAGCCTTATCTATGAGCTAAGGAGTCGGGGGATGCAAGGTGTCTATATATTATCACAGCTTATGATAATGCATGTGGGAATGATTATCTATGTTGTGGAAGCAACAAATATGCTTGTTAGTAGACTTTATGGTATACCACAATATGGTTGATATGCCCATTTGGTGGGAAAGAGAGAAAGTTAAGGTAAAGGGAGAAAACCATCACCAAGTGAAGGTGGGGCTGGTGAAGAGGCTATATTAGGTTTAATTTTAAGAGCAATATAATCACAAACAAGAAGGGACTTAGTTAAAGAGGGAGTGGTAATAGGATCCAAACTAGGCTCAGCTAAGGGAGGGACTAGATGCATAGAAGGCTAAAGGATAGTTGTAAGCATCTCAAGGACAAGTCAGCTAGAGGGATCTTGGTATCTAGCAAACCGATAGGGACCAGTCGTAGCATCATCCATAAGCATACTCCCATGAGGATATTAAAAAATTGGAGGTGTGCACACCATCTCTACCCTATGAATAAGAGGGAAAATGCTAAAATTAAGAATTATATAGGATGAAATGCAATAAAATATATAAAAAGACTGAAGCAAAGAGGAATGATAATGGATGATTTCATCATCTCAAGCCTGAATAATACCTCCTAAAAATGGATAACCTAAGGTATAACCATCATCATAGTCAAGTGTATGAATATCAATGGTATGGGTAGGGACGACCTTATCATCTAATGTGGTGTGATGAATGGATTGTTGAGTTTTAGTTAAGACAACGGGTATATCATCAATAGGTGATTGATGGGATCATAGCTTCATAGGAAGTGGAAGTTGAGAAATGAGATAACGAGAGAGATCTAAATATTTGATATTGATATTGATCTCATCAAGATAATCATCATCTAAATCAAAGAGGTCAAGTGGGATATTTTTGATGAGTTCAAAGCAACCATTTTAACCTTGTGTGGAGTTGATAGGAAAGTTAAACCATTGATATTTATGAAATGGAATACTTGGCAAGGGTTCAAGGGTTGGAATCTTGATTATGCCATGGTCTTGGAATTATTTGAAATTCCAAGGGTTAGTATCACCTTGAATCCAATAGATTACTCTATTGTGAGGAAATTTGACACATTTTTAGGTGAAAGAGGAAACTACTCTCATGTGATGAGTCCATGGCCTACCAAGCAAAATGTTATAAGATAGAGGAAAGTTCAATATCATTACCTTTACTTAGACAGTGATATGTGGAAAAGTGATAGGGAGCCACACACAACCTAAGGGAGGCATTTTTCATTGGTCATATCCTTGACATGTGTTACATGTGGACTTAAGATTACATTCAAAATATCCAAGGGTTTTAATAAAATTGAGAGAGGAAAAACAAGTACCTAAACCTCATCAATCAAGGCATGCTTTACTTGGATATCACCAAATTAGACACTGATAAAAAGGGAGGATCAGCTGCACGAATTAGAATCTCATTGGGGATCATAAAATCAATGGGGAATTTGAGGGAAAAAGAAGTGTTAATTGTTTCATAAATATGTATGGATATCCCTTCTCACTATTATAAAATGTTATCTTCTAATCTAAATAAGGTGGCTTTGTGTCCTACTAGGGAAGGATGAGGGATGTTCATTTCAAACAGGAGTTGCATAAGATAGTTATGATCATGTGGAGAAGTCTACATAAGTTTGAGAAGTAGGATTTGAGATAGGAGATTAGTAAGTTCTGTGATAGTATCCCATTTATCATAACTCATAAGGGGACTATTAGAAAGAGGTGCATAGTGTTGAAGGAGGTCCTCAAAAGGAGGAACCTAAGTACATGTGAATTTATGTTGATAGGATGTGGGAGGTTTAATTAGAGGACAAGTTTGTTGATTGTCTTGAGAGGATGGAGTAGTCAATGCCAATTTGGTTTGAGATAAATTTGAATAAGTGGTAGTAGAAGTTTGAGTAGCATTGGTAATGGGTAAAGAGGTTGAAGGAGTGGTAGAAATAGTATGATAAGTGTTATCCAATGGAGGTGTTGGAATTGGTTCATTGAAAGATATAAGGTCTTATTACCCCAACTCTATTAATTAAGTTGGGGAAGACTCTTGGATAACACAAAAAGTGTGAGATGATTGAGGAGTGTGGATGGGATGAGAATCAATGGAGGTAACTACCCTTCACATATTAGTCATATTGATTGCATTCTCTTTAGGAGTTAGGTCTATAAGACTATCATCATGATTGGTAGAAGGATTAGGCTTAGCATTGTTATCTTGGTGATTCAGAAGAGGATCTTTGTAGATAGCCAAATGAGAATTAGTTTGGTTCAAAGGTTGAGATTTAGTCTTTGTTTCATGAGCTTTGAAGGTAATGTCATAGGCTTGTTGATTTTTATTAATGATATAATCATGGTCAAAATTAGAACCAAGGAGAAAATCCATAGCCAAATTACATAATTGCCTACAAGTTTCATTAGAATGACCCCAACTAACATGAAAACAACATAATATATTTGGGTCATACAAGGATTTCATGGGACGAGTGGGATCAAGCTCTCAAGGAAGAGGCCTTGGTTGAGGCTTTTGTAACTCTCATAAGGATAAAGGTTTATGAACATTATTGTTACTTGTTGAATAAATATGAGGATTAGGTATGTGGTTGGGAGGGGAAGATTATTTCAGAACCTGGTTAGGAATAATAGCTTGAATAGTATGAATGGTATCATAATAATCGATGACATCATCATTTGTAACATGATTATTTTTATTTTTTATTAACATGTGATTACCCATATTAGGTTGATATGGCTCAAATTGACATATGAGGAAATCTTGGCACTTGGATTGGTCAAGGGCCTCTTCCAAAGTGCATGGAGAGAGAGTCTAGATCTGATATTGCAACTTGGGATAAAGAGCATTGGTGTATAGATGAAAGAGGTTATCATCTACCATATTGTGTCCACACTTGTTAGACAAGATATTCCATTGTTTGATGAAATCTTATGTGGTTTTTGTCTCAAGTTTATTACAATTGATAAAATGGGCCAAGGTATTTTCAAGGAAGTCAGTAGTTTGAAACTCTTAGAGTAGAACATTGACTAAATCTTCCAAACTAGTAATGGAATGAGATTTGAGTTGGCTATACCAATCTAAAGCATCTCCAAAGAGGTTTTTTTTTTAATATCTTGGTAGTGGTAAAAGTATTTAACTTGACCCAATATTTGTATAAATTTATAAATGTTTTTAAGTGTAGATTGGGATCAATTGATCCATTGTAACTAATGGTAGGGGTGATACCTTGTATATCGATGTTATAAATTTGAGGTGTAAGGTGCTTGATTATTTTTTTAACAAGAGGAGGTTGATGGATGATATTACCATGGGAATATTAAAGAGGAGGTAGGAGGGAGCATTTTGGTTATACATTCCCCATGGAAACTATTGAGGGTGATTTTGGATATGGATAAGAATATTTTATACTTGCATCATTTGGTTGGCATTATTAGCTTAGAAAGCATTCATTTGGTTGAGAGTTTGTAATAGAATTTTATGGGTTTGAGTGGAATTATTTGCATTGTGTGAAGAATTAGCATTGGTATTAGTGGTTTGGGTACCACTATGAATGGTAGCATGTGTGTTATTAATAGTTTGAGATGAATTATTAGTAAGTGAGCTACACTAGTAGCATGATTTTCTTGTGTGGAAAAAGATTTACTAGTAGAGTTATGACAATAAGCAACACTAGAGGCATGATTACTAGAGGTAGAAAACAATGCACTAGTGAAAGAATTAAGAAGAGTGGGTCTTAGAAGATGCCCACTAGATGTATAACCTGTCATGTTATTATAGATACTTGGCATGGAGGTAGAGGAAATCAAAGAGTAATAGGTCATAGTATGAGAAAGGGTCAAAAGAGAAGGAAGAGGTTGAGAGCCAAAGAAGCTAGTGTCCCAAAATGTGTGTGAGATCATGGGGGAAGCTGAATGGGGCTCCTTGGTTTGACCACTTATCATAAGATGGTAAATAGTAGAAGGATATTTTCCTTGATATTAAGGAAATTCATTGATGAAGAAAAGAATTTTTGGATTATATTCTAATTCAATCTAATCTTCTAAGGAGAAAAGAGGGTTGTGAACTGAAGATGAATGAGGAGGGGTCCCAAAGTTTGTAGTGAAAGTGACTACATGCACATTAGTTTCATCTAGGGTATGAGCCACAATTTTTTTATGGGAAAACCTATTGGGGTTAGTAAAGCTCATCATATATGTTGAGTTAAACTTAGTGTTATCTTCAAATAAGAAGTTCATAATGAGGGAGAAAGATTAAGGAAGATGAATATGATATAAATGATAAGAGGTATAAAGGGTATATATTAAAATAGGGTGATTATGAACTATAATCCAATAGGTATAGAAAGATATAGAGTCATACATGTAGACTTTATATTGTAAGCTGGGAGATAAATCAAGTTGAGAAGGATACATAGTTGTACAGGTTGACTATGTACTATTGACAGGGGAAAACATAGTCTATAAGAGACTATACTAAACAAAATGACAATGTACTAACATAATGAATTTTTTTGCAATATAAGTGATACAAGAAGTGAAATCAAACACAAAAATAATTGTATCAATGTGAGTGATCCAATTGGGGCACACAACACAAAACCTTGCACTAACATCGGCCAATGTAAGTTTTTGTAATACAACTCTCAATGATCATAGAGCAAGCAATCAACTGAAAATTAAGTGCCAAATAAGTGGTCATCCTAAGTGTTATTAGATTATTAGAAAGTATTTTTTTAAATGTGATAGGAGAGTTGGCTAAAAATAGGGAACTAAAAAGCAATTTATGGATGGTTTTAGGATGTTTAGGCTGAAAGGGAACTATGTTGAAAATGGTATTGGCTTAGTATTGGGGCCTACCCCCTCACTTCACAATCCCACAATGATAAGGGTGTTGGTTTCTTTGTTAATATATACCATTAACCATATTTTTATACTTGGCCAAAAAACCAATTCAACTTCCCCTTTGATGATGAAATACAAGTAAGTGGGTCTTGGGAAGACAAGTGTTAAATGCATTTTGGTGATTTGGTAGTGTGTGTCAAAGAGAAAAATAGTGTAACTAAATGATAATTTTAAAAAACTCCTATTTAGACTATGTGAGTTACTCGTAGCATGCAAACATCTGAAATGAAAGTGTGAATTAATTACTAAAAAATAGTTGTTAATTCCTTGATTTAGAGTAGTACATAGTCAATTCAGATGACACTATATGTAAACAATATAGAATAGATTTAATTGGGTCGCTAATTTTCTACATAAGCAAAGTCTTTAAGAATAAGGTCAAATAGGTTGACTAAGTCTCTTAGATAGAAGAGAGGCTATAGAACTAAGTCAACTAGGTTGACTTAGTTGGCTGTAGGGTTGCAGTTTTAAAGGCTATTAACTTGTACAAAATAGAACTAAAGAAAGTACTGAAATGATAGAGAGAGACAAGAGAGGAACCTTGGTGGGATTGAAGATGGTTCGGATTGCAAATTTTATGTTGAAGTGCCTTGAATGTTGCTTTCAAAATTTTGTAAACTAAGTCAACTAGTTTGATCTAATTCTACAAAACCCTATGTGCTGAAGAATAATAATATGATTAAGTCAACCTATTCAACCTAGTTTGTTGATCTGGATGTTGGCAGAGAGAATAAGATTACAAATTTGACATATTCAACATTATATTCTTATTTAAAATTAAAGAAGAGTATTGTGTCAACACGTTTGATCTAGTAACATGTATCTGATGAAGACCTGAACAAAAAGAACATGTCAATTTAATGTGATTATGTGTTAAACCTGTGCATAAAAATTCAAAACTATACTGACTAGTTTGATATAGTAGTGAAAATATGGAAAAATAATAAGATGATAGAAATGAAAGTGTTAAATAAAACCTGTAAGGGTTATACTAATGTCAGGTTCACTGAAATGTATGCAATGGAAAATGTAGTATATTTATAAATCAATCCTAGCTTAAAGAAGATAAATCCTACCTATACTTTCAATTGGGGATACATTAGATATTCAGGTTCATGACCAAGATGGATCTGCTAGAACTAGCCAAGGGATCTCTTACCACAATAAATTCACTAAGGAGAGTTTAAAAGCTTTTATTCAAGAAAAACTATACAATAATCCTATCTAGGTCCTCTGTATTCATATTCACTAAACTAATAACAAGTAAAACAAAGTCTAATCTAGTGCTCACCAAAGCTTGTGGCACGGTGATAAACATAAAAATTAAACATGCATAGAAGACATATACTCATGTCAATGTATACATAATCCAAATGCATGGAAGATAAGTACAAATGCATATCTATCTACTCTTACAAAGGAAGAACAAAGTTAGGAATACTTACCTTTGAAGATGAACCTGTCGAGCCTCAATATCTCCCTTGGACAAGGTGTTTTAAAAGAGGTTGTTGTGGTATGTAAGGATGACAAGGATAAATCATCTCTAGGCTACACAACCTATCAATGCATCCAAGAGACTTCTCCACAAGACAAGATCTATATCTCCAAATAAAGTACGAAATCTTAAGTTTTATCTTCAAGTAAAATGGTGGATAAGCATATGCATAGTATATCTTAATTCTTCTTCTCTTCTCTTATAAATTGAAAAATGAATGTGTTTACATAGGTAAATCTAACCCTAATCTTTTTTAAAAGTTTAGGCTGACAATGTTGACTCAGTTGACCTAGTATGATAATTGATAAAAATTAATTAGGTCACAGACTAGGTTGGCTAGGATGCTAACAAGTTTTATCAATAAGAATACAAGGTTGATGGGGCTGACTATGTAACACAAACTATCAAAAAGGGTTTTAGGTTATGAAAGGGATAATGAAGGTAGTAAATGACTATAGGAGTGTCCAAAATAGGAGTCAAAGCTTAGGGAAATGGTTTTAAGAGACGTATGTAGATAAAAAGTGGTGATAAGGGACAAAAATATTGTGAAGCACCAATGGTCTACCCACCCCTTTCTCAGTGCACCCATTGAAGTATGCACTTCGATATATTGAGACTCGATGGGTTCCTACAAGATAGAAAACATAAATAATTGATAAAGTTTGAAAATATTATGTGTATATAGTACCCTTCTAGGAAAATATGATAAATGATATGTTTGATTATGGATGATTTTTATCGAGTTGAATGGATGGGTGGTTTATCTAAAGAATATGTATAATAATCTACTAAAAACATAACCAAAGGCCTATCCACATAACTATGAAGATCAAACATTAAACTAAAATTCTATAGGAAACTAAAAATATGGAATACATAAATGAATAGGGATATATACAAATGGCTAATGGATGAATGGATAATGATAGTGGATGCCCCTAAGTAATTAGGGTGTATATAGACAATGGTTTATACATGGCACTAGAAACTAGTTTTCACCATGTTACTTGTCTAAAATGCCACAAGAATGGATTTCACTTTTGGACGAATTATTTTTCTTTATATTTTTTCCTTTTTTATTATTTTTTTTAATTTTTTTATACATATATATAGTAGCACTAAATTATTATAGGCATGGAAGTTCTTGAGGTACATGATATTCATGGGTTCATCAAGCTCTTATCCTTCTTTGGTTGCTAGTTTATAAGCACCCAATCCATATTTGGCAATGATGATGTATGGACCTAACCAATTAAGTTCAAACTTTCCTTTCTTTTCTAGATCAGTGTTGGCGTTTCATTGGTTTTATTTTAGAACAAGATCTCTGATTTCAAACTCTCTTGCTCTAATTTTCTTATTATAGCTATGATAGAGATGATTTTGATAGGCTTGAAAAATTTTGAGGGCATTAATATGTTTCTCATCTAGGATATTGAACTCGTGTAGCCTTGAGATTCATATGCTTCTTCATCAACAAGGTTTTATAGAGAGATTCATAATTATGGAAGCTCGATTTAAACATGTAATATGGACTCAGTGTCGTAAACAAGGGAATATGGAATTGCCCCTATGTGTGTGTAAATTTTAGTGTAGTAATGCCAATCACAACCAACATTATTAACAAGGCATTTTTGGATTGTGAGGATGTTTTTATTTGATGCCTTTGTTTGAACATTGCCTCAGGGATAGTATGGTGTGGACCATTTTTATTTGATATAGTATGTTTGACAAAGGATCTTAACATCTTTATTTTTTAAAGACATCATCATTATCATATATAATAGTAAAAGGGGTACTGTAACGACATATTATATGATTTAGGATAAACTTAGAAATTTATTTTCTAGTTATGTAGGTTAGTGGAATGACTTTGACCCACTTACTATAGTACTTAGTGACGATGATTATATACTTATGACCATCTAAAAAGTTGGGATTGATTTTTACAATGAGATATAACCCTTATGTGGATAAGGGCCATGGAGTTCTAATGGGTTTCAAGGATTTTGATAGAGCATGGATTAGGTCACCATATTTTTTGGTACGGGGCATATTTCTTGACATATTGGCATGAATCATTTTTTATAATTGGCTAGTAATATCCAAAAAGTAGAAGTTTCTTTGGAAAAACCATGCCACTAATATGAGCACCACAAATATCATTGTGAACTTATTTAATTACTAAGGCTTCATATTATAGTTTAAACATTATAATAAAGTTCCATCATAACCCGTATGATAGAATGTATTTATAAATATGGTAAAGCAAGGAGTTTGTTGGATGAAAGATTTCTTATGATTATGGGATAAGTTGGTGGGCACTACATTATCATGGAAGTATGTATGTATATGTTGGTACAAAAGGGAAGTAGGACCAACAACCTCATAGACCATTTCATATTCAAGAGTAGATGCATGTCGAGGATCAAACCAATTGTGGCCATGGTATCAATTGCCCTAAAATTGACTCAAAGAACTTACTCAAATTGTATAGACTAAAATATTTGTTAAATTTTATCCCCCATCCAATCATAAAGAATTATTTTATCATATTTATCTTGGTATTCATCGGTTACTTATTTGATGATTAGCCATAAATCTCTAAAAATTAGGAAATGTTTTATGTTCCACTGAATTGAAAGCTTGAGTCCATAAACAAGATATTAATATTTTTCTATGTTATTGGTAAAATGAAATCCTATATGAAATTCTTTCGGGATGATCTCACCTTGTGAAGTGATGAAAAAAATACTTGCCCTGAGCTATGACTTGTCAAAGTATAGCTACAACTCTAATGATTGATTTAAGAACATGATTACTTAATCTGGAAAATATATGATGAGAGGATTGACATCTATCAATATTGATTCTTCCAAGATATCTTCAAGTACTTATCCTTTGATAGATTTTTTATTGACATACTCTATATCAAACTTGATTAGGAGCATGACCGACTTGGCCATTCTTCCTATTAAAGTTGATTTCGAAAGAAGATACTTAAGTGGATATACTTTTACAATGATTTTGGTTTGATTATTGAGCCTGTAATGTTTATTTTTTTGGGAAGCAAAAACAACTGCTATACATGCTTTCTTGATGGTATAATAATTTAGTTCATAGGATATCAAGGTTCTAATCAGATAATACACTTCTCTTTTTGTTCCTTGTTCATCACGTTGTGCTAACAATTCCCCTAATGCATATCGTGTTGATAAAATATATAGTGTAAAGGTTTTCCTAGAGTTAGTGGCATTAAAACTAGTGGATTTTTTAGATAACATTTAAGATTTACAAACACTTGTTTACATTCCTCATTCCAATGTAAAGTCATGTTCTTTTTATAAGAAATGTGAAAGGATGACATATGTCTGCAAGTTGTGATATGAATCCATGGATGGATTTAATATTACCTTGAAAACTATTAATTTACTTGAGATTTTTGGTGGAGGCATTTCATGATAGCCTTGACCTTTGCAGGATCCAATTCTATACTTATTTGTGATAGAATGAAGCCCAAAATCATCCCCAAAATAACCCCAAACACACATTTCTTTAGATTAAGATGAACCTTGTATTATATCAACCATTCAAAAAAATTACATGGTACCATAGAATGATCTGTTATGGTTCTTGATTTTTCCAAAATATCATCTATATAGTCTTCAATGATATCATGGAGCATATCGTGAAAGATAATTGTCTTTACACGTTGATAAGTTGTTCCAACATTTTTGAGGCTAAAGGGCATTACATGATAACATAATGTGTCCCAAAGTGTTATAAATGTTGTCTTATGTTGGTCTTCAAAATCTATTTATATTTGATTATACCCCAAAAAACCATCCATTAAGGATAACATCTCATGACATGTCATGGAATCAATAATTATGGCTATGTTTGGTAAAAGGAAGTCACCTTTAGGACATGATTTATTGATATCCCTAAAATCCACATAGAATTTAATCCCTGTTGGTTTCTTAGAGACTAGTAATATATTAGATATCCACTCTAAATAGTCTATTGGTCATATGAAGCCAAATTATAACTATTTTTGTAACTCTTTCTTCACAAGTAGTGTTACCTTTGGATGCATTTATGAGTTTCTATTTGATTGATTTTGCATCTTTATGTACAAAAAGGTGATGAACAACTAGTGAAGGATCTAATTGAGGTATGTCTACATATGACCATGCAAACACATCTAAAAATTATTTGAGTAGAGTTAAAGTGGATTTTTATTATAGATCAAGGGAAGCAACATGTTTCACAATATTAAGATTTTCATCAATTCCAATATTGATGTCAATGGTATATTCAATTAATAAAGTTGATTCTTTTTTAAACTTTGTTGTAAGTGGAGGAAGATTCAGTTCCTCCTCAAGATATTGTTGATTGGGAATATCTTCATCAATATTTTGTAAATTTAAAGCTTCATCATTTTATATTTTTATCAACCAAACTATACTATTTATATGATGATGTGGATGAGTAGAAGTTGGTAGTTCCCCAAAGTATGTGGATTTATCCAATTGAATTAAAAACCCCTTCTTATGATATCATACTGGTATATGATTTCTAATTTTCTAAAAACTTGGATATGGCCTCATCATTCTAAGAATGATCGAGAGAGGGTGTTTGTTATTGTTCCCATAGGATAAAATGTAGAAAGGTTAGTTCTAGGTTCAAAACAACATTATAATTAAATAGGTTGGTGTTGGATAAGTCTTCAAAATGGATATAAATGGAACTCATTTTAGTGTCTAAAGAGGCTTCCCTAGATGCAGTATAAGATTCATTATCATAATTGCATATGATCACATTATATGTTTTTTAATCCAATACTTTGAAAAGCTTCATGTGTTATAGACATTATAGGTTTGATGAGACCTTGTTTATGGAGACCCATACATTTTAATTTATAGTTCATGTTATTATACATAATGGATTTTTTTATAGGATATTTTTTACTTTGGAAACACATAGTTAATTCATCAAACTAGAGCCAAGAGGAGTTGGAATTTTCAATTTGTTCTTCATAAAGGAACATTCCATGAAATAAGTTTTGGAAATCTTACCAACCACTTGTGTTTGTCTTCTATCCATGAAGATTTCCATGATTTTTGGGGGACATATGAATTTTTCCTAAATAATGGGCATCATGGATTTCATATTCTCCCATACCTACATCCACAATGGAAAATCTAGATGGTGGACATGTGGATTGAGACGTGGATGGTGGATTTGTAGATGTATATCTTTGAATGGTAGATGTAGAGAGTAAATCATCAACATAGATATTCTTGGAAACCTTTGGTGACTCCTCTATAGTTTCATAGGTATTTTTAGTAAATGTTAAATTATTGAAATTTTGATATCTCCCTTCCAATAGTTTGTAATATTTAAAGGTTTGAGGATCACCTAGAATGGTAACTTCCATACCATCATGAGAAAACTTTAAACATTGATCAAGGCTAGGAGTGGCATTCATGGTGTAGATATATAGATGGCCAAGGAGTAGCTTGTATGGTACATATAGATTAAGAACGTAAGTGAGGGTTTCTTAAATGACATGCCCCACCATAATTGGAATATAGATAGTTCCCACCGATTGTCACTCATTATTATCATATGCCTTTATAGTAATGATATTAGGCTCTAGTGTTATTGTAGAATGTCCCAAATGCTTTATCAAACTTAATGTACATAGACTTAAGCCTAACCCATTATTTATAAAGGCCCTTTTTACTTTATGCTTGGAAATGAATATTATTATGTATAATGGAAAATTATGAGATGAACCCATGGGTGAAATGTCTGAGTGATCAAAATTTACTTGATTTTTGGAAGACAAGTGTCCTACAAATTCTTAGAAGTTGGACATATTGATATTTCTTATAACTTTGAATTCTTGAAATATTTAGTACAAAATGTACTTATAAGTGGGAGACGTCTTGAGAAGATCCAAAATGGAAATTTGGGTTGGCATTTTCTCAAGTTTATCTATGATGTTATATTTGTCTTCAAGGGTAAGCAAAGGGACACTTAGAATTGTAATCTTTGCATGCCTCGTGGTGATGGTACAATCTTGGGACTTAATTATAATAATAGAAACATGATGATTCATATAATCAATGTGATTTATTATAGAATTTAAGGTATGATTGCTTTGATTGACATTATTCATTTGGTTTTCACCTTGATTTTGCTTGGCATGCCCTTGTTCATTATTTGATAAGGGATCTTGATATATCCCTAGTTTTTTATTGTTTGAAATTGATACATCATCCTCTACTACTATGTCATCATTATCAATAAGATCTTGGATATAGTGTTTGAGTCTCATGCAATAGTCTATGGAATGACCTTTGATTTTGTGGTAGTCATAATATTCATCATATTTGTACCACTCGGGTTTCAAAAAGTTATCATCAAAAGGTTTGCTATGGGGGAATTTGATCATGTTCATAGCTACCAAATTTTGAAAGACTATAGCATATGGCATTCCTAAAGGAGTGTTTTTTATTTTTTATTATCTTGTCGAGGTTGACCACATAACATAGAGATGTTGTTAATAGGTTGGGTGCCTAGAATTTTTTTAACACTAGTTACACCATCTCCTACCCTAGTTTTTTATTTGCATAGAATCTAAACTTTTCATTTTGACTTGAATAACAATTATATTATTCAAATATTTTGATGGCACCCTTGAAAACTAAAGCTATTTTAATTTAAACTCCTTTTTCAATGATTTCATCAAAGGATGTACCACAATGGAGTTATAGTTGATAGGCCAATTTTGAATTAAGATTGTTTGTAAATATAACTATAAGTTATTTTTCAAGAGGTGACCATGGGAATTGGCTTGTTAAATCATAACATCTTTGAAATGAGGAAAAACTCTCCCCATTGTGTTGTTTAGTATTGTATAGATCTAACAAGGTCAATTAATGTTCTACATTATATGATAAGTATCATACATGTTTTTCAAAAAAGTACTCAAAGGTTGTGAATGATCCTTCAGCTCAATTTAAAACCACTCTAGGGCTTGAATCCCTAGACTACATGAAAATTATTAATAGATAACCATTGTCATAAGCAACATCTAAACATGCCATATAAAATTCTTTTAAATTTTCTCTAGGATCTCCTTCTCTTTTGTACTTATAAAATTTTGAGTGTTAAAAATGTGAAGGAAAGGGTACCATCATCATGTTAATATCGAAAGTGTATGGACAAATTTATTCTAACTTATATTATATAATATTGGAATAGCTTCCATCTTATAATCCTTGAATCTTATCTTTCATGCTTTTCCATTCTCAGATAAATGTTGTATCCTTAAGTGGTGATAGTTGGTTCGGATTTGGATTCAAAAGTGGATTGGATGATTGACTTGTAAACTTATTTGGATTAGGGTTGGTATTCAAAGTGAAATTTAAATGTTGATTTTAATTTTGATTTCTTTAATACAAAATAGAATTTGAATTTTGATTTTGATTTTGATTTTGATTTTGATTTTGATTTTGATTTTGATTTTGATTTTGATTTTGATTTTGATTTTGATTTTGATTGCTTTGATGTTTGAATTTGAGTGGACATTCCAATTTTGATTATGATTTTGATTTTTTATGTTTGAATTTGAATTCTAATTTTGATTTTGATTTTTAATGCTTGAATTTGAATGGACACTCAAATTTTTATTTTGATTTGGATTGTTGACTGGATTCAAATTTGTTGTCCCCTAAAAATGACTTCTCATTTTTGGGACAACATATGACTATTTTGGTCTTGCACAGCCAAAAATAATCTCTTCCCTTCTTGAAATTTGTTTTGAGCTTTCAAACTCCTCATTTTTCAAGCTTTTTTAGTAAAGGGATTAGCAGATTCAATAGGTTCAAAGGCTTCTACAGGTGTGTTCAATCAAAAGAACTAGTTTCCAATACTTGGTCATTTTTAAGATTGGGTCAGCGCCTTGGTTCAATCAAACTGTCCATCGGCAAGCATCTAAGCAAGGATTGAACCATTGAACCTTGAACCATTTTGGTTCAATAGGTTAATTGGGTTTGAAGGTTCAACATCATCAGCAAGAGCTAGGTGCATTTGTCAAAGGTTTAAAGTTTAATCATTTCAAAGATTCCACAGCTCCAAACACTTAACGAGTTTCAAAGGCTTGAACCATTAAACCTTGAACCATTTATGGTTCATCGATTCAATGGGTTCAACATCCAAACAGTTCAACGTGCTTGGTTCAAAAGACATCAAAAGGACTCAGCCAAATCAAAGGAATGAACCGATTAAACTTTTAAACCTTGAACCACTTCAAATTTCAATGGTTTGCAGGTTCAAAGGTTCAAAGGCAGCCTTAGTCAAAGAAAGAAGCAGCGAAATAGAGGGTTCAACGAATGGTTCAATCGAAGCACGCACAAAAGAAAAAGATGAGTAGAAAGTGCCAAGTGTCAGTCATGGAAGGTTTCAATATGATGCAAAGGAGGATGCCATGTGTCCCTGATGAGAATCGATGGAGGCCGACAAGTGTCATCATTTGTGAGATTGCTAAAAGTGAGTCTTAAATGTGTTTCTAGAGTTCAGTGGAAGCTGTAACATGTCATCTCCCATGAGACTCTTAAACGTTTCTAAGAGCTCCTATGAATTAGGTAGATGCTTCCACATGTCTTCACCTATTCTAGTGGAAGATGCCATGTGTCACTTGTCAAAATTAGTGGAAGGAACCATGTGACAAAGGATGGAACACTCCCAATGTAGAGATTCAAAGTCTAAGGAAAGATTTCCTTCAAACAAATTATTCAAAGGAATTCCTTCAGACATTTTGTCTGAAGGAAATAAAGGGTCGAGCCTCAAAGTGCAATGGAAAGTTGCCAAGTGTCATGAGCTAAGACATAGCATCTAATAAGTTTTGATATAGCAGAACTCACCACATGTCCCATCCCAGTGCAATGGAAGCTGCCAAGTGTTTGCATCCGTGCTCCCAGTCTCTAACTAGTTTCAAAGCTTATTCTGATAAGCCTATTTCAAAGCTATGAATGCCACCATGTGTTCTCACCTATGTCACTATGAAAAGCAGCCATAGTAAGTGAGAAAGGCACAAAGGATTTGCTGAGAAGAATGATAGGCCCATAAACATGAAAATCAGGATGACTGGCTAGCCGATAACTTTCAAAAGATAAAAGACCCGTGGGCAGCAAATTCGCTAGGAGGAAGTGTCTGTTGAGCTTTGCAAATTTAAAATGTAGACCTAAATGCATTCAAAGACCCTAAATCTAGAGCCAAATGAGAAGAGATAAAGAGGGAAACTCAATAGGAGTTAATTCCAGTAGGTGAAGTAGTTCGTCAGGTAGATATTTGGGGCCTGCAAACATTAAAAGCACAGCCTATTTGTCCCCTTTGAAATAAAGGCAAAGTAGATAGTTGCACGGCTAGCAGGTAATGGAATGAGTGATTCAAACTCAGGAGTAGACAAGGGAGATGAACCAACATGCCACAGTTAAGGCAGTTGCCCTGCTCCATCATGGCCCTTCCTGACAAAACCAAGAATGCATCCAAGGCATTGATTGCGTAGCATGGGTCACTCCATGGGACAAAGTCCCAAGCCTCTCTTTACCTCTATATATTTTACCCTATCATTTGATGCAAAATAGATCTTCCCATTACCAGAAGCAAAACTTTGCCCAAATTGAAAGGCATCACTGAGACTTTAAGCTCAAAATTGTTTATCATATTTCTTTGTTTAAATCGAAAAGCAAGTTACTTTCATACTTTGTGCTGTTATAGCTTATATCATTCTAGGAGATTGTTCTTATGTCTATTTCCTAAATGTATTCTTGTTTATGTAATTTAACAAGCAGAGCTAGTGGAAGTGATAAGAAAGGTGTCCTGAAGCCAACTATTTTCAGACTTTGTGCTATCATAATTGTCTTCAGTGTGTGTTTATTTTTTGTTTCTGTGTAAAGGACCTTGGGATGACTTTGTGCCCCCATTATTATTCGTATTTTACTATTGATCAGTCAAGGTGGATACTTTGTGCTACATTTCAGGTTGCAGTTACTCTGCACCTTTGGTTACCAGTTATTTACCAGAAAGATTCTTTTTGTTTGTAAGAACAAGCACTTTTGAAAGAAGAGAAGCACCTTTTTTCATTTCACTAAGATTTCTACTATCCAAGAAGGGATCTGGCTCTTGGCTGAATGTTACTTCTAAAAGAAGAGAAGTGCCTTCACCAATCACCTAGGATTTCTCCTTTGATCTGTGAGCATCATCTCTAAAAAAAAAAGATGGATGTTGATACCCTACCCCTGTGTCTTACTTTCTGCTTATATATATAGTATATAGCCTCTGTATATTTAATATGGAACCTCCCCTTAATGAGAGGAGAGATTTGTCCCCTGTTGATGTAGTAAAACTACAAACCTGGATGACCAATCTCCCTATGCTATGGTGATAGGAACTATTTTGCTCACCAGTTAGTTGGTCGACAAAATATTCACCCAATAGTTTTTGGCAACTCCACTGGGGATGAATGTGCAATCTGAAGCCTCAAGTTTTAGATTGAAGCAGTTCCTTCCCTTATCCATTATATAGACTCTGGCGACTCCATTCTGTGTCTTACCCATTATCATTATATCCTTACCATTTTCCTCAATCTCCATTATCTTATCTGGTCTACAAAACCAAAGCTGCTGGAAAAGAGTGTGCAATTTTAAGCCTCAAGCTGAAGCAAGGCCAGTTCTTTTCCATTTTTGTTCTACAATCTGGCCACTCCACCCAAATTTTTTATCCCTATTTTTCATAATTAAATCATGGTAGTTTGAGGCCCTTGGGGTAACTCTTTTGGCCCACTCAACTTGACTCCACCTCTGCATGAACTTCCACGTAGCTCAAGAAAGAACTTCTCCAAATTATTTGAAGATGGGAGAGTTCACCCTAATGAACACATTGTAGCCTTCAACATAGCCTGTGGTGTGATAGGGGTGGAATTTGAAGACGTGGTAGTCAAAAAATTTATGGAGACCCTACAAGGTGCTGCTACAGAGTGGTTCTACCATCTGCAGGCTAGATCAGTGACAGACTAGAATACCCTAAAAGCTAAGTTCAAAGCAAGGTTTAAGCCCATAGAAGATGCCCATGCCTTACTAGCCCAGCTCACCCAGATGAAGAAAGAGCCTCATGAGCCTATGAGAGACTTCATTGCCAGGTTCAACAAGCTGAGGCACAAGATTCCCATGATCACCTAGCCAACACCTCAGAATCTCAAGTGTTTCTTCATCAACTCACAACTACCTGAAGTGAGTTTCTTGTTAAGATGGGTTAGACACATAGACCTTTTTGTTGCTCAGGACTTGGCTACTAAGCTAGAAGATGACCTTATCTTGGTAGGAAAGATAAGGAGAGATCTTAATAGAGGTAAATCCTCTTCATCTTCTGAGTATCCACCTTCAGCCACCACTGATCGAATGGTACAAAAGTTGGCAAATGAATTGCTAGCCTTGAAAAGGCAAATGGCACAAGGGATGTCATCTACTCCTTCATACAGAGATGTACCAAGGAGGACATTCCCTAATCAATCCTACCAAGGCCATGCTGCTAGGAATTAAGGATAGTTAAATCATCTTCCTCCCCCACAGAGGAACCTTGCCCTTGAAGCACCTCTAACCCACTCAGTAGTTAGATATCTGAAAATAGAACATGCTTTCTCTTTCCACCCTGAGTTTGAGCAAGAAAATGATGTTGATCTCTTCATAGAGGATCAAGAAGAATCAGCTAGTGACTCCCACATTGGTTTCTTGACTTACCAGGATGAACCCATAAGTGAAGGTGAAGTAGTCAAAGGGTCATATGTCGTATTCACTCGATCTGAGAATCAGTCAGCCCAGTAGGCCAACGAAGAAAAGATAAAGGAGTGACCCCAACCAAAAATTTCAATTGCTAAGTAGAGAACCCCTCTTCCTTTCTAGTCAAAGGACCCAGTGATTGCCAAAAAGGTAAGTACATCAAACATTTTTGCACTTTCTACTTCAAATTTGTAGACCAGTCCTCCTCCTCCCAAAAACCAAAAGGATGAACTCCCATCCCCTCTTCCAAGTCCATTTCAGTCATCTGATATAATTGATCATGTCAAAAAATCCAAAATTCAAATGACTAAATTTGAATTCCTACAAGCCAATCCTGAGCAGTTAAACATTGGTGGAGAACTAAGTATGGACCTATCTGAGGTAAAAATTATGGTCACCCAAACGTCAGCCCATGCAGCTCAAATTCTGTTTGAGCCTTTAGGTAGGGGTAATTACTTCTTGACCATAGAGGATGCTCATGTCTCAGCTAATGAAAGTCTCATAGCTGGCAATCTAAGATTTGATCCAAAAAAGACATCAAAAGAATTGGTAGGGTGCAATACAAATGAAGAAGGATCTTCCATCTCTAATGAAGAGAAATCTGATAGAAGATCAGCTTCTGATGATGCTTGGATCTTGGAATCTGATGGCAGTGATTCTTCCACTAATGCTAGAGCTGGGATTGTGTTGATATCTCCTCGAGGAGATATTTTTCCTTCATGCAAGTTGCATTTTAGCAACACCAACAACATAGCTGGATGCGAATCTTTGTTGCTCAGATTGAAGACTGCTCAGGATGAAGATATCAAACTCCTTCACACCAAAGGAGATGTTGAGTTGATGGTTTGTTAAGAGTTTGATGTTAACAATCAAAACATGTGTTAGACTGAACCAATAGAACAACAAGATATGGTAGTGGACCATATTGTTGTACTCCAAAGTCAACAAAAGGAGCTCTTCACAAAGAGAGCAAGGAGTTACAATTTTCAAAGAGAAGACCACGTCTTGCCATGGAATAAGAAGAGAGAGCCAAAAGGAGTTCACAAAAAATGTGATTATTGGTGGAGAGTTCCATTCACCCATCACCGTTTCTAGGGACAAAATGGTTTCCTATTGGTTTATCAGGATGGCACACCATTTTCACTATCTCACAGTGGGTGGCATCTGAAGTGCTTCAAATCTTGAGGCATCAGATAAGATCATATATACATATGTATATTTGTATAGTCTTTAGTTCTATTTTATGCTTTTTATTTTCATTTTTGGCACCTTTATTTTTTGGGTAGCTTGACTCCATAGCCCAATGGCACACTTCAAGGCACTAGAGATTTTAGTTTCTACTCCCCTTAACTATGTTTTAAGTTTCCAATTGAAGGTAGTTCCCCAATTGGAGCTAGTTGTTGCCCCTAAAAATGACTTCTCATTTTTGGGACAACATATGACTATTTTGGTCCTACACAAACAAAAATAATCTCTTCCCTTCTTGAAATTTGTTCTAAGATTTCAAATTCCTCATTTTTCAAGCTCTTTCAGTAAAGGGATTAGTAGATTCAACAGGTTCAAAGGCTTCTGCAGGCATTTTCAATCAAAAGAACTAGTTTCCAATACTTGGTCATTTTCAAGATTCGATCAGTGCCTTGGTTCGATCAAAAATGTCCATCAGCAAGCATCTAAGCAAGGATTGAACCATTAAACCATTGAACCTTGAACCATTTTGGTTCAATAGGTTCAATGGGTTCAAAGGTTCAACGTCATCAGCAAGAGCTAGGTGCATTTTTTAGAGGTTTAAAGTTTAACCATTTCAAAGATTCCACAGCTTTGAACACTTAATGAGTTTCAAAGGCTTGAACCATTAAACCTTGAACCATTTTTGGTTCATCAGTTCAATGGGTTCAACATCCAAACAGTTCAATGTGCTTGGTTCAAAATACATAAAAAGACTCAGCCAAATCAAAGGAATGAACCGATTAAACCATTGAACCTTGAACCGCTTCAAAGTTCAATGGTTCATAGGTTTGAAGGTTCAAAGGTGGCCTCAGTCAAATAAAGAGGCAGTGAAACAGAGGGTTCAATGAATGGTTCAACCGAAGCACACGTAAAAGAAAAGGATGAGCAAAAAGCACCAAGTGTAAGTGACAGAATGTTTCAGTATGATGCAGAGGAGGATGCCACATGTCCCTGATGAGAATTGGTGGAGGCTGACAAGTGTCATCATCTGTGAGATTGCTAAAAGTGAGTCCTGACTATTTCTAAATGTGTTTCTAGAGTTTGGCAGAAGCCGCAACGTGTCATCTCTCATGAGACTCTTAAAGGTTTCTAAGAGCTCCTATGAATTAGGCAGATGCTTCTATGTGTCTTCACCTATTCTATTATAATATTCCACGTGTCACTTGTCAAAATTATTGGAAGGTGCCATGTGACAAAGGATAGAACACTCCCAATGCAGAGATGTAGAGTCAAAGAAAGATTTCCTTCAGACAAATTGTCTAAAGGAATTCCTTCAGACATTTTGTCTGAAGGAAATAAAGGGTCAAGCCTCAAAGTGCAACAAAAAGTTGCCAAGTGTCATGAGCTAAGACACAGTGTCTAACAAGTTTTGATACAGTAGAACTCACCACATGTCCCATCCCAGTGCAGTGGAAGCTGCCAAGTGTCTGCATCCGTGCTCCCAGTCTCTAACCAGTTTCAAAGCTTATTCTAATAAGCCTATTTCAAAGCTGTAAATGTCACCATGTATTCTTACCCACGTCATTATGAAAAGTGGCCATAGCAAGTGAGAAAGACACAAAGGATTTGCTAAGAAGAATGACAGGCCCGCAAATGTCAAAATCAAGATGACTGGTTAGTCAGTAACTTTCAAAAGATAAAAGACCCGTGGGCAGCAATTTTGCTAGGAGGAAGTGTTTGTTGAGCTTTGAAAATTTAAAACATGAACCCAAATGCATTTAAAAACCCTAAAGCTAGAGCCAAATGAGAAGAGACAAAGAGGGAAACTTAGTAGGAGTTAATTCCAGTAGGTGAAGTAGTTTGCCAGGTAGATATTTGTGGCCTACAAACATTGAAAGTGCAGCCTATTTGTCCCCTTTGGAATAAAGGTAGAGTAAATAGTTACGTGGCTAGCAGGTAATGGAATGAGTGATTCAGGCTCAGGAGTAGACAAGGGAGATGAACCAACATGCCATAGTTAAGGCAGTCGCCCTGCTCTAGCATGGCCCTTCTTGACAAAACCAAGAATGCATCTAAGGCATTGATTGCACAGCATGGGTCATTCCATGGGACAAAGGACCAAGCCTCTCTTTACCTCTATATATTGTAACCTCTCATTCGATGCAAAAGAGATCTTCCCATTATCAAAAGCTAAACTTTTCCCAAACTGAAAGGCATCACTGAGACTTTGAGCTCATAATTGTTTATCATATTTCTTTGTTTGAATCAGAAAGCAAGTTACTTTCAGACTTTTTACTATTATAGCTTGTATCATTCTAGGAGATTATTTTTATGTCTATTTCCTAAATGTATTCTTGTTTATGCAATTTAACAAGTAGATCTAGTGGAAGTGATAAGGAAGGTGTCTTGAAGCCAACTACTTTCAGACTTTGTGTTGTCATAGTTGTCTTCAGTGTGTGTTTATTTTCTATTTCTATGTAAAGGACCTTGGGACGACTTTGTGCCCCCATTGTTCTTTGTATTTCACTCTTGAGAAATTGAGGTGGAGACTTTTCACTACATTTTAGGCTGTTATTTACTCTGCACCTTTGGTTATCAGTTATTTACTAGAAAGATTCTTGTTATTTGCAAGAACAAGCACTTCTGAAAGAAGAGAAGTGCCTTCTATCATTTCACCAAGATTTCTACTATCCAGGAAGGGATCTGGCTCTTGGCTAAATGTTATTTCTGAAAGAAGAGTACCTTCACCAATCACCCAAGATTTCTCCTTTGATCTGTGAGTATCATCCTTGAAAAAAGAGAGATGGATGGTGATACCCTACCCCTGTGTCTTACTTTTTGCTTATATATATAGTATATAGCCTCGGTATATTTAATAGGGAACCTCCCCTTGATGAGAGGAGAGATTTGTCCCCTATTGATATAGTAAAACTACAAACCTAGATGACCAATCTCCCTATGTTGTGGTTATAGGAACTATTTTGCTCACCAGTTAGCTGGTCGACAAAATATTCACCCAACAAAATTGACATTCAAAAATGGATTTGGACTTGGATTGTTGATTGGATTCCAATTGACATTAAAATTTGGATTAGGGATTTTATTTGAATTCAAATACACATTCAAAATTTTGTTTTGATTTAGATTGGTTAATTGATTGATTGGAGGATTACTTGACATGTTGGCTTCAAATTCAATTATTTCCCTTTCTATTTTTTGACATGATCTTCAATGAAAAAGGCATTGTTTTGTTGATATGTTTCATCTATTACCTATTTACCTTTATCCATGTAAATTTTAGGGACATTTTAATTGGTGTTAGTGAAACCTATAATAGATTTGTGATTCCCTAGAGAATCATTAGATATTTATTTCTCTTGGATGGGAGGAGTGGCTTCTTTCTTAGAAAGCAAACGATGTAAATCTTTGGCTTCAGAATGAGGTGGAAATTTGGCTCATATATCCAAAAGTTACAACAAGGCCTCTTTATTATTTTCTCATAGGTATAATGTGACTTGGGAAGGTGGGTTTTTATTCAAAGTGAATTCATGGGTATGTTCATCGCGATAGAGTCCCTCATCGTCAACATTGTCATTGATTTTAATATGATGTTCTTGGTTTCCTAATTGAAAGGGGTCATTTATAAAAGGTTCTTCTCTAAATCCAATTTTATTTAGTAAGGTTATTTGTCTTATGATGGGAGACATTGATTTGAAGGTTTTGATTAAAAATCAAAATATATGACTCAAAAATAACTTGATAGTATAAATGTTTGACAAAAAGTTTTGAGTTTTTTATTTTGGGGTTTGATTTTGGATTTGTTTTTATTTAGAATTTTAGTTTCAAAGACTTAAACATGGGTTTAAAACTCAAAAAAATTAAGTACATAGTCTTCATAAGGAGGTAAAAATAAAATAGAAAGAACAAGCAAGCTCTACTTTAACCCAAAAAAAAACATGTGAGTTGTATAAAAGGATAAAAACTAGGTAAAAAGACTTAAATGACTTGTAGGCTCTCATATATACTGGCTTATTCATTAGAAAGTGCCAGCCAAATTGTTTAGAGCACTAACTATAGAGGTAGAACCATACTCATAGCCCACTTAACCTAGTTTCTAGGGTAAGTTGAAAGTAACTTCCTAGAGCTAATTGTTTATCAATGCTCTAAAATTTAAATGGTTGAATAGTTATCCTAAGTTTTAAGGTTTATACAAGTTTATCTAAAGTATGTCCTCTATATACTTTATGATATATTAAGACCCAAAACAAAAGGTTTTAGTCCCTATGTACCCAAAATGACCGTAAGATTTTAGTAGGTTAATGTCAAAAACATTGAACTTTGAGGTCGTTATTGAAATCTTGAATATTAGAAGATGAAACCTCAACACATAATGGTGTGCTTAAAACACATAATGCTTATACAATTAAAATAACATATTCTCAATTTACATACCCTACCAATACATGGGGTTTGTCCTACGACATGATGGTAAAATCCATAGTCGATAGAGCTCTTAGAAAAATAAAATATAAATATTAACACTTGTTTCTAATTTATAGGTATCATCACCAATGTGATGCCAATGAAAAATCATATGTAATTAGAATCTAGTAAACACAAATCAAAAAAATCACTTTTGATTTCTAGGTATTATCACCTATGTGACATCAAAGAAAGAGCATACAAAAACTTTTATGACACAAACAAGCAAGCCTTACTATGAAAATAATGTGATTTAATTACTATTTGTAATAGAAAAACTAGAAATAAACGAAGGTTAGAAATAAATAAATAAATCTACAATAAGTTAGGCAACCCATGCAAGTTACCCAAAATGTTAAGAAAAGAAACATACAAACTTTAAAGTTAGAAAAATCAAAAAATAAAAATAAAAATAACCACAATTTTGATGATATCTCCATAAATATGATATGGGTTTACATGAAATTATTATAGTTTGTCATTAGTGTAAATCAAAACAAACCTATAAAAAATAAGAAAAACCCCAAATTGCAAAAAAAATTATTGTAATTTAAACAGTCATATGATTTTTTAAATTAAACAAAAAATAGTCATGGAGTTTATGATATCTCATAAACTACAATTCATATTTATACAAAATTTTAATAGATTAGTGTTCGTCTAAATCCAAATCAACCTACAAAAATCATAAAAAAATATAATGTAAATTAAAAATTCTTATTATTTTAATAGTCGTGTTTTAAAAAAAAACTAAATTAACTTCAGGAAAAAAATAAATATAAGTAAAAATAACAAACAACCTGGATCCAAATTAGCTTAAAACCTACATAGATATAAAAGTAAGCTAATTAAGCCTTCAAAGTAAATAATAAAAAATTATAAGATGAAAAAAAAAGATAAAATTCCCATCGAGTATACCAGAATGTGATGGTTAAAATTTAAAATCTAACAAAACTAGGAAATCAAATGCAAATTCTTATTATAAATCTAAACTAAAACCTCATATTAAGATATTCAAATAAATAAAAATAAAATAAACCATATTTATAATCCTACCATACAAATGAAGTACATCACCTTCTCTATTAATTAAACTAGATTTGTTCTTGTCTCTTGTAATGAGGGTGCTCAATTCATTCTCCAAATAAAGATAAATTTGGTAGCATATGGTTACATAATCTTGATTTCTTAATGGATACACAGGATGAAAACAATAACAATCTGATAGCTTAAAGTTGGATAGTGAAAGTGGATAATGACACTTCAATTTATAGACTTGTGAATGGGAAGACAAATAGTTAAGATAGATATGAATTTATTGTTATGTTAATTATCAACGGATGGATTTGAGTCCTCATCTTAACAGATGATGACTAATTCCCATGTGTGTGTGAGAGAGGAGGACAGTTAGTTGGTAGTCGAATGACTCATTGTGAATGAGTTGAGGTAGTTGAAATGTTCAATGATAACTCAACAATTAGTTGAAAATTTTAAGGAGGTGGTTGGATGACTCAACGCTTGGTTGAGAGAAGTGTGGAAGATATCTGTATAAGATAAAAATTATAGATTTTAATTAATTTTATGGAATATGTTTGCATGATTAATTAATTGATATAGATTAATTTATTATTCTAAAAAGGGAGAGAAATGATGTTAGCGAGAAATTTGAATTTAAAATCGTGGTTGAATTAGTGTGTTGATTTTAATCAAAGTTAATTATGATACTAAATTGGCAGACTTTAAGTGTCTACACTAAAAATAGGATTAAATAAAAGAAACTCTTTATTGGTTCAACTATAACATCAAATATAATTTCTACAAGTACATTACAATTTGATTACAAATCTTCTCTCAAATAATATCATGATATGATTTTTTAGTTGAATTAAACTTCACCTCTAACTAATTGCATCTTGTAGCTCCTCTCTTAAATAAAGAAAGAATTGTTTTATTTGGATAGTGCAGTATCTATAGGCTCTAACTATTAATCTATGGTTATTCTCAAAATGAAATTAGTCATAACAATCATGATATCTATGCTAAAATAGCAAAAGGAATTCATAACATATCATAGGAGAAAAGAATTTACAACTAGCATAAAATAGGAGGTACAAGAAAAACAATACATTCATTTATTGCAACCACTTAATATGGATGATCCAATGAAGGAGGAATAATATGAACTTAACTTCTCTTATTCCTTAAAATGAGGATTTGGAACAATCCTCAAACAATGGGAGTTATTTGTTCAAAATCGACATCTAATTGTCAAACCTTCAAAAGAATATGCACAAGTACTGATATGGGTGGTGCCTAGTGGCTACAAGTGGATTAAATGCTCCAACATTGCTACAAGTAGCTCACCTAGTTGTTATGGGTAACTCACCTAATTTTTGCATGTACATTTCCAATTGTTACATGTGCACAACCAGTTCCTATGGATGCACAACTCATTGATACAACTGCACAACCAGTTGTTATAAGTGCACATAGTCAGTTATTTCAAGTTGTCAAAAAAATAAATGGATTTTTTATCCTTCATAGTTACACCTATAAAACACCTTAAAAGAAGTAAATTTTCCATTATTCACTTTCTATTAGTAATACCAAAGGACAAAACCATTAAACCATGATATTTTATCTTGGAATCACATTATTTGAATCATAACAATAAATATATACAATATGGATACAATTTATAATATTATGGACAAATGCATAAGTGAGGGCTATAACAATGGTAAAATAAACAAGGATTTTAGGATAATATTTTATGAGATGAGTATCATTTTATGGCCTCATTAGAATGATTGAGGGATAAATTATATTTATGTTAGATTTAAGGTAAACTATCATCCCATGTTCATATATGTTTTGCATTACACATTTAAAGTAGACGCACCATCACACAATTAGTCACTCATTTTCTCATTAGTCTATGGGTGAAAATAGGTGGATTTAGTCAGCTTGGTATCCATCATGGGCCATAATATAGACCCAAAAATACTAAGAAATTTGATGTCCATGTTTGACAGTATGGTTTGTGGTAAGCCAAAGCAGAACTAAACATGTTCAAAGTATAGCCTTAAAGTGTCCTCAGATTTATCTAGTTTGTATAGGACACCAACACTGCCACTTTGGAAAACCTATCAACCACAAAAAATATAGTCGTGACCATCCCTGGTCTGGGCAACCCTAACATGAAATCCATAAATATTTTCTCTAAGGTTGATCTAGAATTGATATAGGTGTGTATATCCCCCATTTTTTATTGGTTGGTTTTGGTGTTGCACATACTTGGAACATACCTTCTCACATCATGATGAAGCTTTGACCAATATAAGTTTTTTTGGAGCACTACCACTACTTTTTTCACTTATAATTATCTTGTAACTTGACTATAGTATGTCTCCCAAATCATATTTTGTCATTATATATTAGATTATAGATTGTCCAAAGTGACACATAAGCCCTTCTTATAGCTAGTAGTCTGAAACTTGTCATCCCATAATTGGTGCTAGATATATGGTGGAAAATTAAGAATCACTACCATACATGTTGGGGATCAACCAACAATGGATTACACTTGTGAAAGCAATAAACGCGGAAATAAATCAGATAGATAAGTAACTGAAATGATAAATAGCACAGAACAAGAGATACAAGAAAACACCCTGAAAACTTGTATTAAAACTCTTTACAATAGGAATACAATTGAAGAAACTTCGTTCTTCTACACCTCTCTCAGATGCACACAAGATCTCTCACTAGATCTCTATTCCTCAAGAGCTCTCTCTCAAGTACACTCAAATCCAACAACCTGGATTGATGCAACTCAGTACTGTCCTTCAAACATTCACAATGTTCTACTCATACTATTCAACTCACTAAGCTAAGAAGATCTTTCCTACATATAGAATTAGGAAACTTGAGCATGCTCTTACAACAAACAGTTAAGCCTCTTGAACAAGGGCTCTAAAAATAATATTGCTAATAATAGAGACGCGAGTTTGAGACTACAACTCAAACTCATCATGCAAACACTTGCTTCTGTCCTTGGAAATCGCTTTCTGGACACACAGGTAACTGACATCGGTTCCTACCTGTTCGCCTGTGACCATCGCCGACCGACCCTACCACTGACGTCGGCGCCTCTGCAACTGCAACTGACCGACGTCGGTCGCTCCTGACTGATGCCGGTGTCTGTGTAGACCCGAACCTATTTGAAGTCTGCTCCTTGGTGAAGCTTTTAGCTCCACACCCTAACAATCTCCCACTTGGAGATAAACCAGCTGCACCAGTACCTATACAGCAACATCTTCTAGCTCCTCCATCTTTAACTCAATCATGAAGACCAATAGAAGTTGAGTGAAGATTCAACTTCTCCTTAGTAACCGGCTTAGTTAGCATATCAGCAGGATTCTTGTCTGTATGGATTTTCTCCAGCTTCAACTCACCATCTTCCAATACCTGCTGTATGAAGTGGTACCTTAGCTGTATGTGCTTGGTTCTTGAGTGAAAAGCTGAGTTCTTAGCCAAATGGATTGCACTCTGACTGTCACTATACAATCTGCAACTCCCATGCTCCCTTCCAAGCTCTTCCATGAACCGTGTCATCCATATCATCTCCTTGCTAGCTTCTGTAGCTGCAATATACTCTGCTTCTGTAGTTGACAAGGCTACAACCTTCTGCAACTTAGATATCCAGCTAACCGCCGTTCCACCTACAGTAAAAACATAACCTGTAGTGCTCCTTCTGCCATCCAAATCACCTGCCATATCTGAATCTACATAACCATGTAGAGAAGTATCTGAACCTCCATAGCACAAGTGCCTACTGCTAGTTCCTCTCAGATATTTAAGGATCCATTGAACTGCTTTCCAATGTTCCTTACCTGGATTGGCCATATACTTACTTACTACTCCCATTGCTTGGGTAATATCCGGTCTAGTACACACCATTGCATACATCAAACTTCCTACCGTGGAAGAATATGGAACCTTACTCATGTACTCTACCTCATCATGTGAATTAGGACATTGTTCGTTACTTAACTTAAAATGTCCAGCCAAAGGTGTGCTTACCGGTTTAGCATCCTGCATATTGAACCGTTTCAACACCTTGTCCACATAATCCTCTTGAGACAATATCAACCTGTGATTTTTCCTGTCCCTCTTAATGCTCATGCCAAGGATTTTCTTTGTTGCTCCCAAATCCTTCATAGCAAACGTTTGAGCTAATTTCACCTTAAGCTCAGAGATATCCTGCATGTGAGATCCTGCAACCAGCATATCATCTACATACAACAATAGAATAATATATCTACCGTTATCAAATCTCTTAAAATATACACAATGGTCAGATTGACATCTATTGTAGCCATGCTCAGTCATAAACCTGTCAAATTTCAAATACCATTGCCTAGGAGCTTGCTTGAGGCCATACAAGCTTTTCTTCAACCTGCACACTAACTTCTCCTTACCTTTGACCTCAAATCCTTCTGGCTGTTCCATGTATATTTCCTCATCCAAATCTCCATGAAGAAACGTTGTCTTAACATCTAGCTGCTCAAGATGCAAATCCTCAAAAGCAACCAAAGACAATACAACCCTTATAGAAGTCATCTTAACAACAGGAGAAAAAATCTCACCAAAGTCAATACCTGGCTTTTGTGCAAATCCTTTTACTACCAATCTGGCCTTATATCTCATCTGTCCATCCTCACCTTCTTTCAACTTGTAGGTCCATCTGTTCTTCAGTGTTCTCTTACCAGCTGGCAACTCAACCAAATCCCATGTTTGGTTCTCTCTTAAGGACTCCATCTCCTCAACCATGCCATGCTCCCACTTACTCCTAGACTCCACCTGTAATGCTTCTTAAAAACTCTCTGGTTCTCCACCATCAGTTAGCAATAAATAATATAAGGAAGGAGAATATCTAATTGGAGGCTTACTTACCCTTTCAGACCTCCTGATGGGTGTCTTAGACTCGCTCTCAACATGCTGTCCACCCAAATTTTCTGATAGTGACCGACCTCGGCCACCTATAGACCTGTTACTGGCTGACGCCGGTTCTACCTGGCCGACGTCGGTTCCTGGTCTGCCGACGTCGGTCTCTGTATGACCAACATCGGTTTCTGTACTGCCGACGCCGGTTCCTAACCTGCCGACGTCGGTCTCTGTGTTTTCCTGTAAGTGATTATTTCTTTTTCCCGCGAGCTCATTTTGGACCATAACTTCGTCCAACTCACCATTGCTCTGCCCAGATTGATCCAGCTTCCTTATCTGATCACTGTACATCACTCTTTCATTGAAAACAACATCACGGCTCCTAATTACCTTGTTAGTTCCTAGATTCCAAAATCTGAAACCAAAATCATTTGAGCCATAGCCAATAAACGTGCACCTCATAGACTTAGCATCAAGCTTCTTTCTATTTTCCTTATCTACGTGCACAAAGGCTTCACAACCAAAAACTTTGAGATATGAGAGATCTAACTTTTTACCTGTCCATGCCTCTTCTGGAATTCCACCATCCAGAGCTGTAGAGGGTCCTCTGTTAATCAGGTACACTGCAGTGTCAACTGCTTCTGCCCAAAACTCTAAGGGCAACCCTGCATGCAATCTCATACATCTTGCACACTCCATGATTGTTCTGTTCGTCTTTTTAGCAATACCATTCTACTGAGGTGTCCTTGGAACCATCCTTTGCCTATGGATTCCGTGAGTGTAACAATACCAGTTAAACTTAAGACTGCAGAACTCACCGCCATTATCAGATCTCAAGCACTTTAATCTTTTGCCTGTTTCATTCTCAACCATAGCTTTCCAAATCTTAAAAGTCTCAAAAATATCAGATTTCTTTTTAATACAGTAGATCCATACCTTCCTTGTAGCATCATCTATGAATGTAACATAGTACCGTGATCCTCCAATAGAGGCTACCTGAGCCGGTCCCCACACGTCTGTGTGAACAAGCTGCAACTTCTGCCTTTTCTTAGTAGACCCAGTCTTGAGAAAACTAACCCTTTTCTGTTTTCCAAATACACAATGCTCACAAAATTCTAGATCCATACTTTTCAAATCTGAAAGCATACCTTTAGACTTAAGAATTGACATCCCCTTCTCACTCATGTGGCCAAGCCTTGAGTGCCACAATTTAGCATCCACATCTGAAGTAGATAAAACTGAAGGAGATTTATTAGTAACACAATTACACAAATAGAGAGTACCTTCTCTCTTACCTCTGGCCATAACAAGTGCACCCTTGGTCACCTTCCAAGAATCTGCTGTGAGAGTTACTGTACAACCCTCATCACCTAGCTTACCTGCAGAAATCAAATTTCTCTTCAAACTAGGAACATGCATCACATCTCTCAACACCCATGTGTTGCCATTCTGCATCTTCAGCTGCACTTTACCTTTGCCAGTAATCTTACAAGGCTCATCATCCCCTAAGTACACTATTCCAAAATCTCCATGGATATAGTCACTGAAATATTCTCTGTTAGGGGTAGCATGGAAAGATGCACCAGAATCTAATACCCAAGATTCTATATTATTATGCAGAGAGAAAATTAAAGCATCTTGTGCAATACCTGCAATCTTGGCTTCTTCCTTTCCTTCATGCTGGTTGTCCTCCTTAGGCTTTGACCAACAATCTCTGCTTATGTGCCCCATCTTTCCACAATTCCAGCATTGTGGCCTTCTGCCATTTCTAGATTTGGATCTGCCTTTTCCCTTTGACTTGGATCTTGCTCTGCCTTTCTTGCTCTTCTCTTTCTGCCTTCCCCTGCTCTCAAAACTTAAAGCGTTCCCAGATGCCTCTTCTGTGCTTTTCCTGCATATTTCCTCATTCAAGATAACACTAACAACATCCTCTACTTTCAAAATATTTGATGCAGATGCAGTATTACTTACTGCCATTACTAAGCCATGCCAGCTTTCAGGCAAAGAACATAATATCAAAAGAGCTTTTATCTCATCATCAAACACTATATTCACTGAACTTAATTGATTCACAATACCATTGAAATCATTTAGATGAGTAGAAATAGATCCACCTTCATTCATATGCAAATTAAATAACTGCTTCATAAAATATACCTTATTGGAAGCTGAGGGTTTTTCATATAAATTTGCTAACGTAGTCATCAACTCTACCGTAGACTTTGCCTATGATAAATTGGATATCACAGTGGATGCTAGACTCAGTCTTATAGAACCCAGAGCCTCTCTGTCAAGAACTTCCCATTCTTCATCCTCCATGTCTTTGGGCTTCTTTGCAATACCTCCTAACGGTAAGTAGAGATCTTTCTGATACAGATAGTCCTCTATCTGCATTCTCCAGTGTTAGTAATTTTTGCCATTGAACTTTTCCATTCTCAATTTACTTTCATCTGCCATTGCTTCTCCCACTCAAACAGAAATCCCTGCAAAAACTCCTGTGAGAACCTATAATCAATACACACTACACAGATCTGAACCACCTGTTAGTGAACCTGAACTTTGATACCAATTATCAAGCTCTGAACCTGTAACCAAGGCTCTGATACCACTTGTTGGGGATCAACCAACAATGGATTACACTTGTGAAAGCAATAAACGTGGAAATAAATCAGATAGATAAGTAACTGAAATGATAAATAGCACAGAACAAGAGATACAAGAAAACACTCTGAAAACTTGTATTAAAACTCTTTACAATAGGAATACAATTGAAGAAACTTCGTTCTTCCACACCTCTCTCAGATGCACACAAGATCTCTCACTAGATCTCTATTCCTCAAGAGCTCTCTCTCAAGTACACTCAAATCCAACAACCTGGATTGATGCAACTCAGTACTGTCCTTCAAACATTCACAATGTTCTACTCATACTATTCAACTCACTAAGCTAAGAAGATCTTTCCTACATATAGAATTAGGAAACTTGAGCATGCTCTTACAACAAACAGTTAAGCCTCTTGAACAAGGGCTCTAAAAATAATATTGCTAATAATAGAGATGCGAGCTTGAGACTAAAACTCAAACTCATCATGCAAACACTCGCTTCTGTCCTCGGAAATCGCTTTTTGGACACACAGGTAACTGACGTCAGTTCCTGCCTGTTCGCCTGTGACCGTCGCCGGCTGACCCTACCGCCGACGTCGGCGCCTCTGCAACTGCAACTGACCGACGTCGGTCGCTCCTGACCAACACCGGTGTCTGTGTAGACCCGAACCTGTTTTGAAGCCTGCTCCTTGGTGAAGCTTTTAGCTCCACACCCTAACAATACAACATGGCCATTTAGAAGTCTCATGGAAATGAAAATATAATGTTGTTAATTCTATAATTTGAATTCAGCTTAAGTATTCTTCATCTTGATTGGAACTTACTTTCTTGTGTTAAATAGTTAAGGTGAAATTATTGTAGGTATGTATGCCATGTCTAATGGAAATCATTTTATAACTTGTCATGGTTTTATATGAATTTTAAGGGCTTAAATTTTGTGTAGATGATGGCTTCCATTCCCATAATGTAATGTTTCTATTACATGCATGCCTAGATAATGGCATAAAGTTCTTTGTTATATATATGATATTTATGTATGATATATGTGAATGTTTCACCATGTTAGGAAATTGGTTATCAAAATTGGGAGAGAACTACCCTGAGTGCATATTATAAAGCATCCCCTTTAATATTAAAGGTTCAATGTATATCTAGTAAGCCAAGTACTTGTGTTGAGTAAAGTCAAAATTTTAACTCCTCAAAATCTTGTTCATTGAAGGGTCATGCAAGATGAGAGAATCCAAGCATGAACCAACAATAAAAAATGGCTAGCCTTAGGAAACTTATAAGTTTTATAAGTGTCATAGGTGTTGGCCATTATCTAATGATTTTTATCTTTTCTAGGTTAACATGTACATTATCCATCTCTAAAATATATCTTAGATATTTTATTCTTTTGAAAGTAAAATAAAACTTATTCATGTTGGCATAAAGAGTATGATTGCATAGGGTGTCAATAAATTGTCAAACTTATTGCATGTGTTCATCTCATATCTTGTTGAAAATAATTATGTCATCCAAGAAAGCCAACATGAAGTAATCAAATATTGGCCATAATAAATCATTCATCATATGCATAAAAATTACAGGTGTATTGGTCAAACCAAAGGACAAAATCATTATACCATACCAATTTATCTTGAAATCACATCAATTGAATCACAAAAATAAATATATGCAACATGGATATGGTAGTCATCTAAAATGTCAATTGAGTGCAATGAGTGTTACTTGAGACCACCCATCCCTAGCTAAGCCCTAGACCTATCCTAGGACCTATATAAACACTTATCCATATTTCATGCAAGCTTTACACCTCTCTAGAACTCTCAAAATTAGTCTCAGACCCTCACTTAGGCATTCATGCCCCTAGTGCCTTAGTTTTTACCACCTAGATAGTAATGCCATAATTTGGACACTAGCATCTCCCACTAGTGTCTGAATTTGGCACTATTATCCTTCTTACTCTTTTTAGCCCCAACATATATCTTTTTAATTCTAAAGACACATAGGGTTGGTGTAGACCTATTTAAAACCCTATATAACCACAAGATCGATATATAAACATCACTTTTATCCATTTATTCACTAGATGGAAATCAGATGCAAATACATACTAACAAGCTCAAAAAAAGCTGTGCACAATCAAGGTTATTGATCTCTATTATGCCCTACTTCTGCATATAGTCATCTACAACCATCCTAAGCTCAGAATACATAAATTTCCATTCTCAAGCCTCAGTCAAAGTAGTCAAACTAGCATTCATACTAGTTTCACCTGTAGTTGCACTTGCACTAGCACTTAGGTGGGGAGAACTACATCACAACAGGGTGTTGAGGATATCTATCCAACCCAACTAAATTCACATTTTTGTTACTTGTGACAATCGAGTACCCTAACAAGATAGAGGTCTAGGGTTTGCATATGAAATTAGTCAAAATAAGTTACAGACAATGAAGTAAGCTTCATCCATCTACGAATAGGCTTAGCAGACTTAGACATAGCTACTCCCAAAAGTATAGATTGATTATTGCACAAAGGACATTAGTTCTAAAAGTGGACACTAGTGTCATAGTGTTACCATACAAGGTATGATGTTATTGTTCAAAAGGGTTTCAGACACCTGGATCCTATTTGTGACACTCAAACCAGCTCTTGTAAAAGTTTTTAACGTTTCGATCCTTTATCTCAATCAGTTTTCAACTAAGTACTTATTTGTGTCATTTATTTATTTTAGTAAAAATAGTTGATCAAGTCAATTCTTGCACAAATTAGTGGTTGTATTTATTAAATATTTTATACCCTAATTTACTATACTCAGACCATTTAACAACTTAGGTCTTAAACTTCATAACCCTTCAAATTTAAATCATTTGGTGAACCTGACTTAGTTTAAATACTACTCAAACCCAAACCCTAGATGTTACAGGGTTTGTATCCTTCTTTTTCCTATTTCCATTGGTTGTGTTAGGATTATTACATTTCATAAATTTTGTTTTAGCAGCCTTCTTTAACTTGGTTTACTATATGCCACCTAAAAAATTTCTCTCTTCCCTTGAGAAGAAATGTTAGGCTTAATGGCAATCTTATTGATCATGCCCAACTTATAACATGGAAAAATTAATAGTTATATTTCCTTTGGTTGATCCTTCACACTCTAATTATATAGATTTCAATGATAATTCATTCAAACATGAGCAATACAATCAGGATAATAATGATACATAGGGTGGGACATAGGACACACTCCCTTTGATACAAATGTATTATAATCAATAAGGATGAGTTCTTATAGATCTTTATAAATAGACTTTGGGAATAACTCCATGATCATGCACATATTTTATGAGCCATAATGGAAATAAAGAGCAAAACCATTTTGGTCAATCTTTTGATCTCCCAGATGCTAACATTGTTATACCTACTATGGGGGCAACTCAAATTATACCATAACCTATTCTAACATGACAACCTTAAATAGTAACAACACCTCCTATGGCTAGTATACACTCTTCCTCTCCCGATGTATAATCCCTTATGCATGAGATTCATTCTCTACAAGATAAGGTGTTACATCTTGAGTAAGGTGCTATTAGGCCATCACATGCCTTGGATTCTCATGTTCTTTTAAATACACCATTGGCACAACATATAGAAGAAAATTATTTGTCATCCAGATTTGTAGCACCCAAACTTAATTTTTATGATGGTAAGGGTGACCTAGAGCATCATCTACAAGCTTTTCACTAAACATGTTTGGACTATGTGTTCAATGATTGGCTCCTCATTAAGTTGTTCCCATGCAGTTTAAAGGACTATGCCTTAAAATGGTTCTATGATCTTCAAATCAATCCATCACAATAATCAATCCATTGGCCAATATGTTTTGGTCACACTTTTATATTAACATCAGTTATAAGGTTTCATATGCTCAAGTGGCTCATGTTAAGCAAAAATCCATTGAGCCTATAGTATAATATGTCTTGCAATATAAAACTATATTGGTAAAGATGACTAGCCCCATGGCAGATAGAGAACTCCAAGACATATTCAAACAAAGTTTACTACCAACATTTCATGAAGCTATATTATTCAATAAGTTTCCAACATTCATAGATTTATGCCATACAGTGAAAGAAAGGGAAGTCAAGCTTCTCTCTATGGGAAAATTAAACTACATAATCAAAAAATAAGATTTCTAATAACCCCCATACAAATTAAGGCACATTGAAAATAAGAATGATCAAAAGGCCACAATTAATGCATCTTCAGATCCACCTCCTTGCTCCTCTACGAAGAGTTTTCACAAATCTTCTAGAATCACCGACACATATTTTACAATAGCTCTTGGAATGCAATGTCATATCTCTCCCTCCCATCAAATATTTTGATATAACTAAGCCTCATCCAAAGAGTTATGTTTCTAATGTATTTTGCAATTATCACAGGACACTAGGCCATGTTATAAATAGATGCATCAATTTGACACATAAGATACATGATTTGAGAGAAGCCAATATTTTTGATATGGGCACACCTACAAAGGCACCTAAACTTCAACCAATGGAAACTAATGCAATGAAAATACTTTTAGATCCATTTCCAAAACATATGGCTAATGAGGTAGGAGGCACTTCAGGTGTTCACCACATATCAGGCACATCCACCACCGACATCTTATCATACTACTATAGAGGACACATACCCCCTACATAATACTATTGGTGTATATCATATTATAGTGCTAGCTAGACCTCTCATCACTTTTTCAGAGTGAGAGATAATTGATGATGATTCATATTTATACGTACTCCTTGTACGAGCCTACATTGATCATCTTATTTAGATTTTCATGGTTGACAATGGGTCAAGTATTAACATGTGTACCATTACACTTATACAACATTTGGGTTATTAAAAGCATGACATTTTTATGACCATACAGTTATTTTTTATTTTAGTGTCCATGTTCAGAGCTCTATTGGAGAGATTTTACTCCCATTATAGGTTGGGTTAACACATGTGGCCACTAAGTTATTAATCGTACCTAGTGTATGCACATTTGACATGTTATTGGGTAGGCCATGGATATACCATATTTGAGCCATTCCATCCAACGTACACATATGCCCCAAGTATATACATCTTAATCAAGTGGTTACAATTTAGGGCCTTCCATATGAGTACCCTTTACCTATCCCATAGGAAGTTACACAATAGCCACTAGTTATAGTTCTGAGTATGGTTTTCATTAGCAAACCATAGATTTCAGTTGAGCCACTAGTGCAGGTGAGGTCTACTTCTATTATGTTAAAATGTACACATACTCTCCATAGAGACCCTTATTAGATAGACCCCTACATCAGAGACATGTTATATATTTTAGAGAGCCTATCTCTACCCTTTCATTCCAATATGAGTGTTTTTAAGTTCTGAAGGTTTTCATAATAGGGTATCCATGTCATCTATAACATATTCTATCAGATGGGTCCCTAAGATCCTAATAGTTCACATGTCAGTTGAATCAGCTTCACAAATTCCTAGCCCTACTCCACATGCAGTGTCAGTTATAGATCACTAAATAAAATTCATTCCTAGACCACAAATACCTTTTCTCACAAAAACCATGATTACTCTTCCTCTATTTGATACAATACACCTTGATAATGAATCTCTTGTGAGACTCATCGATTAATATGTTCCTCCCTACTTGTACAAAGTATCATTTACTCTTGTTCCTTGTATATAATTTCATTTTCATGTTTTTTGTACATAGATTATATCCAAAAAACAAAAAAACAATATAATATGTCAAAAACACAAAAACATTCAAATATTTGCTCAAAAAATTAAAAAAACTAGATTATATGCATGTCCATGTTTACATTTCTTAAACTTACTAGGTACTACATGTATACATCTAAATTTGCTCACTTTCTTTATCATCACTAATATTACTATTAGTCAACACTAATTTCACTTATCTCATTTAATATCATTTATCTCTTCTAATTTTGTCTTAATATCACCCCTTCTAGTCATTTATGTAACAACCCCTTTATTATTCTTCATCCACTAACCTTATTCCTACCCCACAAATAAATTATTTACCTTAATTCTCTATTGTCTACTAACTAATCCCACGTGTCCATTATATTAGAATTTAAAATTCCAAACCCATCTACCCTAACCTATTCCTAGGCTCTTCTACATCCCTAGTCCCTAAATCACCCATCTAATAATTTACTAATCTTGTTTATCCTCCTAATGGATTATAGAATTCTCCAATTCTAAAATCCTTTCTATCTTAGCCCTTCCTCTTTAGAATCCTCTAATTCTAGAGGCTTCCAAGGAATTTTTAATTCCTTTTTAATCCCCTCTCCATTGCTTATTTAAACACCTCCATGCTCCATTTGGGATCCAATGAAGAAATACATGCTACACCAATCCATCCTTTCAATAAGTTATCCATGCAATTCAAGTTTCTTGACCAAGCCAACATCATGCTAAAATTTTGAGTTTACTTGTAAGCAATCCATAATCCATAATCATTTAATCTTTTTTATTCTTTTGATCTTGATTTAGAATAATTAGCTTTTAGGATCTAATGCTGGTATGAATATTTTATTTATCTTTGTCTTGTTATCCTAATTGGCTCTAAATTTTAACGGTAGATTATATATTTGGGCATTTTTGATATAATTTGCATCATCAAATCCCATAACTCAAATTTATCATGTTACATTTGGCAGCCATAGTGGGAGCCTCCTCTTGAGTTGAGATTTTATACTTTGATTGTGTTTGCTTAAGATTGTAGGTTAGATTAAAGAAGATTGGGATATGAAATTCAAAAATCTCATGTTCTAGATGAAGTGTCGTATTGTTTTACAAAAGTCAGTTTTGCACAGGGGATTTTGACCTCAACAATTGTGATTTTAAACAAACTATTGACCATGACCTTTTTTGGCAGCTTTTTAACCTCTTGTAAAACCACATCTTGAAAAATGTGATTTTGATTCCTAGTTGCAATTTTTCCCATAAGAAGTATAGTTTTGACTTAGACATAAAATCACTAACCAAGTCTTGTGATTTTGCTATCTGATAATTTTGAAGCTTCTACAGGGTTGTTATCTACTTTTAGGAAAAGGGGGCTCTACTCAGGCAAGCTCATCATCCCTAAAATACCCCTTTTAATTATATTCTATAATATTACCTGTCTATAATAGTAGTTTTGAATAATAGAGTCAGTTTTGCCTTTGTAAAAGATGGTTTTCAGTTAGGCATTAAATCACTAATTTAACTTATAGTATTTGCTAACACCAGTCTTGTTGTCTCTGTCTAGTTGTCCATTGCTTATAGGCAAGGGAGGTTCTATCCACACATCAAATATCCCTAAAATCCTTCTTTTGACCATCTGGTGCAATACTACCTATTGACAGAGGTGATTTTAAATCTAACTTTCATTTTTGCATATTGTAGAGGTGGTTTTACTAATACTTGGATAATACTTGCTATTTTTTTCGTTTCTAGTCTCTTGTCATAAATATTTAGAATTATGTAGATTCATGGTATTTTAAACAATCTTGGAACATCTTTGTACATTCTATATATATTACAAATTTTTTATTTTCGTAAAACTACATCCAAAATAGGTGTTATTATTTTCCACAGTTAATTTTGAATATACACAAGCAATTTTGACCTAGGCCAAATTTATGATAAGTCCATAGCATCTAATACAAGCATATTCTAATCAAGGAAAATATGTTTTGGCATTGTAAATAATCTATTTTTTAATCTACTTTAAATTCTATCATTTTATCTATCAATGTCAAAATTGTCTCTCGTGTTATGCAGTCTTGATTCCTATGGTTGGTTTTACACTAACCACATGTGATTTTGCTTAATTGTGTAGTTAGAGCTAAATTGATTGTTTGTAAAATTGCATATCTCTCAGAGTTATTTTTAACTATCAAATGTGATATTACCTTATTTAGAATTTATTTTTAAAATCTAACATTGTGTGAATGTGTATAAGTGATTTTACCTTCTGCAGTTATGATTTTGCATTCAATTTTGCCTTCAATTTTATCCTTTTTAGTGCATTTTTATAATCAATTTTAGTAAATTTTGAGTCATTCCAAGGGTTTTACAAGTCCCTAATTATGTTTGGCATTGAGGGCACTACCCCTTCACCCTACACAATACTGCAATAGGGAGCGTGTCAAGGGTGCTACCACTAGACCCTACAAGGGGTGTTGCCCCTTGACCCTGTAAGGGGCACTTCCCCTTAACCCCATAATTGGTGTTGCCCCTTGACCCCACTAGGAGCTGACACCCCCAGACGCCAATTTCATGGCCCCTCATCTAAAAAAAAATATAGTGAAAAATTACAATTTTTTAGTGTTTTTATTAAGGCTTATTAGACTAAAATTTTGTTTCTTATAGGGGTGAATCTAGTGGAAATTTTGGCTTGCTAACATCTTCTCTTGTAGATCATATTTTTGTATAATGTCTTGTATTATAGGTTGGCCCTCAAGATTGCCAATTAAAACTACTAATCACTTTATTTGTAGGACACCTATCAAATATTTTGACATTTTGAATATATTTTGTATATATTTTATATATATCACATGTAATTAATCGATTAATAAATCATTTTTATTGCTTGAGTGTTACCGAAGGGCTATAGTGGTGTATTCTCTCCTCCCTATATCCTAGTGGTGAGTCTTGGAGAATTAAAAAACTACTAATAAACCCTCCCATTTTTTTCTTTTTAAGGGAAATATGACATGGAATTCACACCCACGCACTTGGCATGGTCTTAGGGGATAGTGAACATGGATTTTACGACCACGCATTAATCCACACTCCATGTATCAATGGAGTGTAAATATCAGGGATGAATGTCATTAGGCTAATCAATTGACCCCATATAAGTATTCTATGAAGAGAAAGAGTTAATTCTCTAAACCAGGCATTAGACAGCACCCTACATAGACTAGGGCCTCATTGTACCTAGAGTATATTGGGGACTCCCCTAGAGATCCTGTATAGCCTAGCTTAGGACTTTTCAATCATAATAGGCAACTTGCTATCAGAGTCAGTATTAGCTCCTAAGTGATCACCATGTGCATACAGGGTTGAGAAGGTTCAAGTAATTTTTTAATGGGTCATCATCCTATAGACTCACCTATGAAGCCTTTAAATGATCCAGTCATTGGGTTACACACCCATAAGTGTACCAATCTTAGGTTTATGGTTTGTTTGATTTGGTGAGTGTCGTGTTAGACCAGTGTTATTTGTGAATTGAGTTAGCTTTTTACCCAAACCTATACATACCTATCTAGGTCTCTTTCATATATCATCTTGTATATCCTTATCTCATCATCATATCATCCTCTTGTACATATTTTATTTGTACATCCTTATAAACATTATCTCATTTTGCATCTTGTCATATGTATCATCTTGGTCATATCCTGGTCTAGTCTCATCCACCAATAATTGGTCATACCCCCTATCCTTCTCATAGTCTAACTTCAACTAAGTCCATCTTATCCATAACCAATCACACCTCACCTTGAATTACTCTAGTCCAAATTGGTCATTTGTATTTATCTTATCTTTTGCTTAGTCACCTTATTCACCATCTTGTCAACCTAGCCCAATCATAGTCCACTTCATCACCCTATCTATACTTGTCAGCCTATCTTGTTTATAGTCATACATTAGTCCTCATACACATTGTAAAAGCATTATTTACATATTAGGGTCCTCATTATTAGTTTGCTTGTGTCTAATCAAGTTTGAGTCATACACATCATCATAATCCTATCCACTTATCAATCAAATCATCTCATCCTATTTGAGTCAATCTTCTTAATCTTGAGCTAGCCTTAGTCTAATCAATCCCTATTCAAAATTAGTCTCTTAGGCCAATTTATCCCCCTATCAAATCTTAGAGCTTGTTTTATCTCACTCAATCCAATCTAGTTTAAAATCCTCAAAGTCTAGATCACATCCTAATTTGGTCTACTTGATATTTTTGTACCTTGTTGAACATCACATCTCATCTAGCATCTCATCTAGTCAAACTTGAAATCAAATTAATGCAACCTTTGTCCAAATTTGTTCCATACATCCCATCTTCATCCCTCGATCTTACCTTTCAACCCCCACACTTGTCGATTGGGGCTGATGAATCACATCATCCATATTTTTTATCATAGATTCAAACCCTCTATCCACTAGTAATATCCAGTCATCCACCCCTTCCTACACTAGAAAATGGAATTCTATCTTGACAACACCTTATAATACTAGTATACCCACCCAATCATCTCAATAACCATCTGATCCAAAGTCTAATGTTTCAACATTCAAGTCATGAAGTGAAGAGAGGCCCTATACTCATCTTCCTTTATACATAGAAGCCCTTTTCAACAACTTGTTGCCAATATATGGTCTATCCACCAATACGACATCTTAATCCCATCAAGCCTAAGCCCTATTGGTATAAAACTAACCAATATTATGTATATCATCAAACCTAGGGGTATAACTTTAATCAATGTTGTAATTTCCAAAACTATGTTCAAGACCTCATCAAACATGGTGATATTGAAATTGAGAATGAATCAGATGAGTCTACATTTTTAGGTGAACAAAAAGAGCAATGCTAAGATTGTATTCCTGATCATGGTCAAACCCTTCCTTTTCCAATCCAAGTTCAAGACACCACATCCATATGCCATGGTCCCCTCATCTTTGATAAACCCTCCACCAAAGACAAGTCTATTTTTGATAAACCTAGTCCTCCTTTACCTCATGAGTCCTTATTCTATGGGATTATGTTTATTAAATCCATCATTTCTCCATCATCAGATCAAAGACACCACATTGAGATTTCACTTGTGGATAATAAATCTTCTACTAAAAGAATCACGTCATGTATATCAGAGTCAAAATTGGAATCAACACTAGATTTATCTGCATCAGAATCATGTTCAACACTAATGTCTGAATCAAATTCCTTGTTTGAAACATCATCCCTCATAGATATTATAGTTCATAATGCCATCTAATTATTTTAGGATACCTCCAAATCAAATTTTAACCAATCACAAGGTATATCTTTTGATCCCAATCAAGATGATGAAGTCATAACAGAGTTATTGCAAGCTTTATCTATTAAATATTGTTAGAGTGAATCTAATGCTTGTATTAAAGCTAGTCCTAGTGATCCTTTTATTACTCTTGAGGATATTTTCTTTGATGTCAAGATTGGGTCTCCTAGGAACCCCTATGAGGACCATATTGCCCCATCACCACTCATTTACCTAATCTTATCATCACCATCATCTTTCTTCACCATATATCATTTTCTTCTTGTCAACGATCACTTATTCACCTCCCTCCATAGGGAAGAATAGGAACATACATCCTTAGACTCTTCCCTAGCTAATACAACATGTGCCAAAATACAAATGTTCAAGACCATATTCAAAAAGTCATGCATGATAATCAAATCACCTTTGATCCAACGAATCAAAATCAAGCTAAGTCAAATCATCGACCTAATCAAAAAGTGTCAACTCCTAGTGGAACCCTCTTTGAAGCACTAGGGGACCATCAAAGTCAAAACAATCATCATCAATCAAATCAAAGATCAATCTCCTTTGGTAAAGCCCAAAGTCAGGCACCAGGGGGCAGTCAATATATAATCAAGTCTAAAAATTGAAGTAATGTCAAAAACACTATTAGTATGGCCGATAATCCTTTAAATAATCAAATCAAAGAAGAATCATGAAGTCTAAAAGTTTTGGATCTCTTGAAGTCTTTTATCATATGGAACCAATCAAATATAGAATATCTAATGATGTGTGCAATTACTAGTCCTAATCCTCAAACACCCATCACACCTTCCTATCAGGATCCCATGATCCTATTAAGTCATACCCTCCATTTAAGACCAATACACCCCCATCAGCATCAAGATCTAATACAGTCCATACCTCACATCACCTTCTTGGGAAATATTATTTCTCATAGGTGTGATGTAGACACCTGGTCTATATGTTTGAAGGGGTAGCAATCAAGAGACAACAAAGGTCACAAGGACATAAATACATCCAATGACAACATGATCATAGTATTATACATCTCCAGAATAGGTGTCACATACAAATCATGAAAGTGTCAACATTCTTGCATCTCGCACCCATATCTAATAAATCAAGATGTTAAAAGTAAAAAAATAATAAACAATAATAAACAATAAATAAAAATAAAATCATTCATCTAATGGTGAAAACTAGTCTTTTGGAGCCTTGGGAAAGTACCATGATGAAAATAGGTTTTTAGCATCATGGCAAAATAATATATTGTCTACATTTTACCTCAACACTTGCGGGCAAAATCCATTTTAAATAATCCCCTCCATGTCATCCTTATCTATCTTATCCCTATGTCCATAATTTCTAATTGTCGTATGCCATCACATCATGCATCTTATTGTGTCCATAATTTATTCCAATCTTAACCTTTATAAGGAAGTGGATGATGTATTGAGAAATGTTCTGAAATCATCTTGGCATATCCTCTAATGGGCACTCAGGCAATTAGATATATGTTTCCTTCATGATGTGGTCATTGGCAATCCCTAGTCCATTTTTCCTTGGTCCTCATCCCCTCTTCCACATCACCATCATCTTTTTGTCATCCCATCCATTATTTCATCTATTCTTATCCTGGTTGCTAGGCTTGGTATTCCCTTTGCTAGTAACCCCATTTTTATAGTGTACATACATATTCTAAAATGACCTAAAATTTGAAATATTCCAAAAAACCCTAAAAATTATAAAATCCAAAACATCTAAGTTATCTTGTCTTTTATCATCTTGAGTATCCTGGTCATCTTATCACATATCTTAAGTTATCCATGTCATCTTGTCTTGTCTTAATTCTTAGTGGTCTCATCATTTTGTCATATGTCTTAATCTTAATATCCAAGTCCTTATCCATAACTTTATCCTAATCGAAGTCACTTGTCTACTCGAACTCCATACCCTTGTCCAAGTCTATAACCTTAATCCAAATTCACATCATCATGAACAACTTAGTCCAACTCATCACTTGATCAATCATCTTGTTGAGTCTCATCTAGATAATTTGACAAAACACAATGATACTATATGTAGATACTTGTATGTGTTACTTGTCTACTCTGTGTGCCTTTTATCATGTATGAATGTCTTATGTTTTGTTTGTTCATCTATATTTATTTTTAGTCTTGTGGACAATGAATGAGGATCTTATGATGACATCAAAATCTATAATCATGCTTTTAGGTGCCCTCAATGATGTAAAGTTTGTTATTTTCCCCTTTTTATGCACTTTGGTCCAACGTCCTCTTAGTCATATTTATATCATGGAGCATACTGTCTAGTGTTATATTTACTTTGGATTGATTAAACTATGATGAGCCTTATTCCAACAATGATGGATTGATAATGGACTATACTCATTATTTCTCCTATCCTCTATTACCTACCTAATTATCTAATCATCTTTATCCCATCATCAATTTGATCATCTCAGCCCGGTCATCTAACCCAATCACATATCCTAATCATCTAATATCCCATATTCAATCATTTATCCTATTCTTTTGACTTCAAGCTAATCATCTAAGTCTAGTCATTCCTCTAAGCCATTTATCATCTCGTTTTATCCTCTAGTCAATCATCTATCACCAACATCCCAATGTAATCAACATATATCTAACAACTAACATGTTTAATAATTATCATCATCATCCTCTAATATAGTCTAAACTACGTTGGCTGGAGGTCTTTTTAGAATATGTAGGTAGTAGTCAATCACATAGTATGTTTGAGGTTAGCTCCGCCACTCTCTCCTCTTTCCCCAACATTTGTCATCACACCTCTCTTATCCCTCATCATCCTCAAGTCTTGCATCAGTCAAATCCTTGAGCTATAATATAAATAGTTAATAAATTAGTTTATTGATCAATCACCATCCCCATAATCATCTTCCTAATATTTTTGTCAATCATTTGTTCCTATCAATTAGACCTGACAAATTAGAACATCCATCTTTTATTCTATTAGTAATCCATTATGACCAATTGGTCAATTCACAATTTAAAGTTTGTGGCTTCTTCCTTCGATTGGGGCATGACCAAGAGCGTAACTTTATTATTGTCTCTCACTCCCTAGCATGTGTCTTTGCTAGGAGCATCATCACTATTAATCACATTATAGCTCATTGATTTGATACATCACACTAATCCATTCTTCCCCTTCATATTTTAATTACTCAATCATATCATTTTATTCTCTATCATATCCTTCATCGTGTCACTCAACTTTAGTTTTGAGATACACTCATCATTAATTTGATCAAATCATTATCTTATCATGGCCTATAGCTCATTCTTGCATGCATCCTTGCCTAGGATACGTCTAAAGTTTGATCCTTTTATCTTATCATGTTACGGTTGATTTCCCCTTAGTATGTGTCGATAATTGTGATATAATCATTTCCACTCCCTTCTCATATGTCTTTGCTAGGGGCATCATCACTTTGTAGCTCATTATTTAGGAGTTATTTTTCTTCTTCATTTATCTCACATCCCATCCCCTTATTTATTCATTGTATCCCATCCCTCCTTTCCTCATTTGAGTGGCCATCCATCTCATTCCTCCCCACATGTCCCCTCGAGGGAGCATCATGTGTCCATTAACATCATTTACTAATAATCATCCATGAAATGGTTTTTCTTTGAAAGATCATTACTCCCTCCACTTCATCCACTCATAATGCCCTTTCAAAGAGTGGCAAAATATATACATCTAAATTTATTCACTTCATTTATCATCACTACTGTTACTATTAATCGACACTAATTTCATGCATCTTGTCTAATATCATTTATCTCTTATAATTCCATCTTAATATTACCCCTTTTAGTCATTTTTCTAATAGCCCCCTTTGTTATTCTTCATCCACTAACCTATTCCTACCCCACAAATTAATTAATTCACTTAATTCCCCATTACTTACTAATTAATCCCCCTTGTATATTATATTGGAATTTAAAATTCAAATCCCACCTACCCTAGCCTATTCTTAGGCTCTCCTACATCCCTAGTCCCTAATCGCCCATCTAATAACCTCATTTAATCATTTACTAATCTTGTTTATCCTCCTAATGGATTCTATAATTCTCCAATTCTATAATCCTCTCTATCTTAGCCCTTCCTCATTAGAAGCCTCTAATTATAGAGACTTCCAAGGAATTTTTAATTCCTTTTAAATCCCCCCTCCATTGCCTATTTAAACACCTCCACTCCTCAATTTGGGATCTAATGAAGAAATCCATGCTACACTAATCCATCCTTTCTTCAAGCTATTCATGCAATCCAAGTTTCTTGACCAAGCCAACATCATGATAAAATTCCAAGTCTACTTGTAAGCAATCCATAATTCATTATAATTTAGTCTTTTTATTGTTTTGATCTTGATTTAGAGTAATTAGATTTTAGGATCTAATGCTGGTATGAATGGTTCATTTATCTTTGCATTGTTATCCTAATTAGCTCTCGATTTTAATGGTAGATTGTAGATTTGGGAATTTTTGATATAATTTTCATAATCAAATCCCAGACTTCAAATTTATCATCTTACACTACATATATTATATATGTTAATATAGTCAAATTTATCATACATACATATTTCACTTATTCTTTTCGAGTGTTTGCAGATTGCTACAGGACTTAGGTCTATCACACATATCCATATTTATCTGCCCATTGGAGGCACATGCATAGGTTCCTCATTTGATACATTCACCCATTTGGGGCATCCTATACACAGTTTTGATTACCAAGTTACATATTTCAATACTCTATAACAAATATTTAGCATTGTTTATAAATTGATATTGATCATCCTGCACTATAGAGATATTTTGCAAACTACTACTATAGACTCAGTTCATGTACATATTTGCTCCTATATATATTTATACCACATGTTTATACATACTTTCATTTCTATCTTTACTAGTTTAAACTTTATTATGTCTCTATGCTTCTACATCCATTCGAGGGCATTTGAATATGCCATTGTTCTATGGCTCTACACCACTTCCTTTCATTGTATATATGCTTCAGACATATGCGCATGTCCTTATGTATGCCTTTTTAATTATGTATGAGGACATTTGAACATGTCGTTCCATGTGGCTTTATACCAACTTGTTTGCTTTTTGTGTATGTGGACATTTGAACATGTCCTTGTATGTATTATTTTCTCAAATTTAGTGACATGTGCCCATGTCCCTTGTATTTTGGTCCCTTGGCCTACTTTGTGTGTCTCATGTGTGTTCTATATAGACTTTCATGTATACATCATGGCCATGAAAATTGTCTATTTATTGTTACACACTCTGGTTTTAGATTTCATAAGAGACCTCATACATCTCCCCTTCCTCCTTAGGTGCCTTAATGGATATCATGCCCTGTTCCCCTAGGTAGTTACTCAGATTTTGTGTTCATATTCATGTTTACATTTTTATATCTATCTTGACATCCTGGTGAATGTTATATCTAACATATAGTGTACATTACCAATTTATGCTTAGAGTATCTTACATTAAAATATCATGTATACACATTGTATTAGTTTATTATGCATATATCATATATGCTCAGGCTAACACATATCATGCAGAACATTTTATTTTGAGGATAGTTCTTACACAGGTTCAACAAATCCCCTCAAAAGAGGGGGAATTTATAGGGGTTTATTATAGATATTAAGCCAACTAAATTCACTTAGAGTATACTTTCTAGCATGTAGGCACAAAATACAAAGCTCAATTTCAAGAAAATACAGTGGAAAATGGTCAAACAAAGATCAGAGTCAGTTTAACATAAAAATAACATAGTTGGACACTGGCACTGAAAGATGATAGTAATATTGTAATATTACTATACAAGGTATGGTGCTACTATCTAGTAGCTACAAAAATAGGAAAAGCCAAATTTACTAGAAAAGTATAGTAGGTATAATCTAGGTTTGCATAGTTTTAGTTATAGATTATCAACTTTAGCTTAATTTTACATAGTATCATACTAGTTTCTTAGATTAGGGGCATCATGTGTGGCATGATCACTCTCATTTTAGTTTTATATATTTAGATACAAATTATTACAACTCAATCCAGAATCCATATGCACAGACATCATATTTGGGGGCATGTGTGCAACAAATTGTTTTGGTGTGCTCACTTTTACACCAATTGATTAGGTAGAATGGAACACTCCATTTCATTCTCTGCATTCTTAATTCATATATCATTTTCACTACTTTTTACCAAATTTTGTACCTTATTCCATTTACAGTGATTGGCATTATCAAGTAGTCCTCAAGCTACATAGTTGAGTGTTTGAGAGGCCCCTGAGCCAATTTTCATTCCAGAGTTTTTACGTGGCCATAGAGCCTTCATATAAAATTTTAGTTACAATCATACAACTTTTGTTACATTACATAATTTAGTTACATATGCATCTACTACACATGGGTAGGCAATGATTGAGTCATAGTCTACTTGAGTTCTTTAGCCACCTTTATAAGAGGGTTGGACAAGCCATCAAACTAATCCAAATTATTCATAGGTTATGATCCACAAAATAGGGGTGAAAAATGGAGTCAAGGCCATCTTAAGTTCTTGAGCCACACACACATGGTGATTTAGTAAACCATTCAACTCAATCCAAGTTATTCATTGATTGATCACTAGTTATACACATAGAGGATGTCACTAGGTTTATGCATTGGTTCGTGTACCTAGTGAGGTTTTCTATTCATTTCCTCTCTCTTATCTATTTAAATAGTTTTGTCTTTGATTTTGATAACTCTTAAGTAAGGACAGATTCTATGCATGTTTTATTTGTAGGACACACAATGGAGCATGTTTCGTATACTCATATACATATTCATGGGCCTTGCCTCTTAGGTAAGTCTAGCTAGGATTATTTTCCTTTATCCTAGTCATTTCACTTTGTTGCATTTATAAAATAAAGGGGGGTGAAATGTAGTCATTTAAAATGTCACTTGACTATAATGAGTGTTAATTCTAACCACCCATCCCTAGTTTAGTCCTTAACCTATCTGAGAACTTATATAGACACATATCCATCTTTCATGTGGGCCTTATGCATCCTTAGAACTCTCAAAATTAGTCTCAGACCCTCCCTTAGGCATCCAAGCCCTTAGTGTCTCAAGTTTTACCACCTGGACATTAACGTCATACTTTGGACACTAGTGTCTCGCACTAGTGTCCTAGTTCATCACTATTGTCCTTCTCCCTCTTTTTAATCCAATGAATATATTTTCAATTAAAAATTCACCTAAGGTCATCCTAGACCTATTTCAAACCTTGCACAAGCATCAAATTAGTATAAATACATGATTTTTATCCCTTTATTCACTAGATGGAAGTCATATGCAAATACATATAAATAAGCTCATAATAGGTTGTGTGGTACTAGTCTCCCAGTTCAATGTTATTGTCCTTGTCCCTCTTTTAAGCCTCAATGGATATCCTTTTAGTTCCAAAGACACCTAAGGTCAACCTAGACCTATTTCAAACCCCTTACAAGTACCAGAATAATATATATACATGACTTTTAGCCATTTATTCACTAGATAGAAATCATATACAAATACATGCAAACAAGATTAGAGCATGTTGTGCAAAATCAAGGTTATTGATCCCTATTCAGCCTTACTTCTACATGTTGTCATCTACCACCATCCTAAGCTCATAATACACAAATTTATAGTCTTTAGCCTCATTCAAATCACTCAAACTAGCATTCATACTAGTTTCACTTAGACTTGCACTAGCACTTAGGTGGGGACAACTACATCGAGTTTGATCTCTCCTTAGAGTATTGGTATGTAGGCAACTCTCATCACAATGGGGTGTTGAGGATGTCCAACCTACCTAGCTAACATCACACTTTTTATACTTATGCCAATTAAATACCCTAACAACATGGAGTTTTAGGTTTTGCATACAAAATCCATCAAAACATGTCACAAATAGCAAAGGAGGCTTTATCTATATAGGAACGAGCTCAGCAAACTCAGACACATCTACTCCTAAAAGTACATATCAGTTCTCTCACATAGGACATTAGCACCAAAATTGGACACTAGAAACACAATGCTACTATCCAAGGTAAGATTTTATTATTCAAGAGGTTTTCTGATGCATAAGATTGATAAACAATCTCTCTTGTTGTCATTGTTCCTAATTCACTTCCTTGGTAATGGCTTATCACTTCTTTGCTAGTGGTTCTCGTGTTCATTATTCATACAAGATTATGAGTTTTATCTAATATTCTTGTGGATTATAATGTATTCATCATGATCTTTATGGTCTCTTTATACCTCTCATCCACTTAAAAAAACTCTTCAACACTTATCTCTAAACCTTTGTATCCTTCTCCCTTCACATAGTCAATCTAGTAGCCATTTTTAAGGCATAATTGCATAGTATAGAAAATTACAATGAAATTTTGGAAAACCATTATCTTTTGAACAACCCTTTATCATCTATTATCATTCCATGAACTTTCAGGGTCTAAATCCATTCATAATCCACTTTTATAGGTCTTTTTAGCCCCTTGTTTAGGCCTATTAGGCTTCTCACTCCTCAGTTTACACACAGATGGTCTCAAACGTACTTATATGTACAGAATACACAAGAAACTAAAAATATATTTTTTTATGCATGTCCCCTTCTTTTCACAAAAAACCAAGATTTTTCCATGGTGGATTCATTTTACAATCTCATTTTTGTCATGAAACCCTAGACAAGGTTTGTGCAGGACTAATAGTCCCTGAGAGGGACATAGTTTTGGTTTTGAAATTTATAAAGGGTTTCAAACATATGTTAAGATTTGATAAGGACCTTAGTGCCCTAAAAAACCCTTACCTTGATTTTATTTTCTTACTTAGACCTTCAAGTCCATAGTTTAACATCAATCTTTATTTCATTGTATGCATACAGTCACTATTGTAGAGTTATAGAGTAAATTCTTAAGGTTTAGATATTCAAAATTAGATTATAGATTTTGAACAGGATTGAGTAAGGTCTAAAACAACTACACTTACCTCTTGGTACCAATAATCACATGTTATAATGTATCTAATAATCTCTTTACCATGCTCTATTCCCTTACTACCTATGCATGCTAGTCTAAATAGGGGTTAACCATCTTGTTTGCAAAATGAAATGAAACAATCAATTAGAACATACAACACCTTCAATGAATACAATAAATATTCATTGATTCACATGAAAATCCAAATGTATCTCTTTGTATCACTTTTCTTAGCGCAAACTTGTCTCAATCAACAAAGCTAGAAACGTGTAGAGTTTTTGTCTACAGTCTTTTAACAAACCCTCACCAAAAACAATGGAGAACTATATTCAATGGTATTTATAAACTTTTTATATTTTCTAATAAATAACCACATGTTATAAATAAATACTAATAGAAACTTCCTTTACAAACTATTCACTTTCTTTATTTGCTTATCTCAACAGTTAATCAGGATAAAGTATGAACAATGGGTTATTAAGTCAAAAAATCCTTTCTATATCACTATAGAATTGGTTTCAATCCTTTGTATCACTATAGTATTGGTTTACATACACATAATCTCAAGAAACACAATAGAATCCTTTTTTTTTTCAAAACAAATGTTTTATTCATTCATATACTTGACAATACTTACATAACATAGTATAAGTGATAGAGTTTTCTCCTTTCTCCTATCAAAGCTTCTCTACCATACTTCTTGCACCTTGAAAATGACCTCCCTTATTTCACACCAAAATAATTATTTATGCCATAAGACTCATAACTAAATTGTAACTCCCTTTGTACGTTGGGAGTGCAAAACTACCTAACCACCACATATTTGCCAAAATGACTAATTACTTTTTTTTAATTATCTAACAAGGTTTAATGAACTTCTAGAATACAACTCAGAATGATACATTCTTAAGACTCCTACAAACATGGCTCATGACCTCTAAAACCTTGTCAAAATATTCAAATTTTCAAATGAAGCAAATTAGTGAGAAACTGCCAATGCACCTCTTATTCAAAATTGACTAAGACCTGGCACCTAGTATGGACTTATACAAACCTCCTAAGAACAAAACAACTCCTTAATGACTACAAACATGAAACTAGACTAATATTTACAAGGAGATAGTGATGATCCTGCATCAATTTTAGACACCTAAATCCTATTTGTGACACTCAAACTAGCTCTTGTACCAGTTTTTAGCTCCCATATCCTTCATCTCAGTTATTTTCTAGCTAAGTACTTGTGTCGTTCATTAATATTATTAGAAATATTAAATCAATTCAATTGTTGAACAAATTAATGGCTGTATTTATTGCATATAGTATATCCTAATTTATTATACTCATACCCTTTAATAACCTAGGGTTTAAACTCCATAACCCTTAAAAGTTAAATATATGCAACATGGATATAGTTTATAATGTTATGGATAAATGCATAAATAAGTGAGGGATATAATAATGGTCAAATGAAATAGGATTTTAGGATAATATTATGTGAGATGAGTGCCATTTTATGGCCCCATTAGAGTAATTGAGGGAGCAATTATAGTTATGTTAGATGTCTGGTAAACTATCATCCCATGTCTAAATATGTTTTGCATTACACATCTAAAGTAGATGTATCATCATATAGTTAGCTACTTATTTTTTTCCATCATTTTATGAATGAAAATAGGTGGATTTGGTCAGCTTGGAGTTCATCATGGGCAATAGTGTAGACCCAAAAATTCTAAGAAATTTGATGGCCATGTTTGACACAATAGTTTGTGGTAAGCCAAAGCAAACCTACACATGTTCCAAATAGAGCCTTGAAGTGTCTTCAGATTGATCTAGTTTGTATAGGACACCAACAGTACCACTTTAAAAAACTTGTCAACTAAAAAAGACATAATCACGACCACTCCTAGTCATAAGCAACCCTGACATGAAATCCATGAGTATTTTCTCCTAAGGTCGATCTAGAATTGAGATAGGTGTGTATAGCCCTCATTTTTGGTTGGTTGGTTTTGGTGTTGTACATATGTTGATTGCCCAACATACCTTCTCACAACATCATGAAGTTTTGACTAATATAAGTATTTTTGGAACACTATCACTACTTATTTCACCAAAAGTGTCTTGCAACTAGACGATAGTTTATTTCCCAAATCATATTTTGTCATTATACATTAGATCATATACATGTCTGAAGTGACACATAAACCCTTCTTATAGCTAGTAGTTTGAAACTTGTCATCCCATACTTAGTGCTTGATATATGATGGAAAACTAAGAATCACTACCATACAACATGGCCATTTAGAAGTCTCATGGCCACATAAATATAATATTATTGTTAATGATATAATTTTAAGGTGGCTTAAGTACTCTTTAGCCTGATTGGAATTATATTTCTTGTGTCTAATAGTTAAGGTGAAACTATTGCATGTATGTATACCGCTTCTAATGGAAATCATTTTTTGACTTTTCATGGGTTTTTATGAATTATAGAGGCTTATAACTTGTGTGGATGATGACCTTCATTCCCCTAATGTAATGTTTTTATTACCAGCATGCCTAGATAATGGTATAAATTTATGTTTTCATATATATGATACTTATGTATTGTATTTGTGAATGTTTCACCATGTTAGGAAATTGGATGCTGTTGGTGTAGGCCTTTTTCCTATGGGTTTTGGCTACATGATTACATTAGCTTGATTAGGTATATAGACACTATTTAGGAAGATTAGTATCACATTCACTAAAATGTGGGGTTTCACTATCTCTCTAACCTATAAATACCTCTCTCCCTTTATATTCTTCATTCAGTGAGCCTAGATTTATTAAGATTCTTAGTTGTGAGATGTGACACCTTTGAGAGCTATGAGAGATATGAACTTTGTCTCTTTGTATAATCATTTAATCTCTATTATTGAATACATTGTATTCAATTTATGTTCTCTTCTAGAGTTTTTGATTCAACAGTTGTGTGTGTTCACTTTGCAATCACTAGTCTTAAACGTCTGATTCTAGACAACTCTTTTATAGTATCAGAGCTATAGGGCTGGTAAATCGATCATCATATGTTTATGCTATCATTCATTATTGAAATTTGTGATCTAATAATTTGACTCAAGAGAGGACGGTTAGTATGGTGTTAGTTTCAAAATGAAAATAAAATGAAAGAAACACACTAACTAGCATAACATCTCTAGGCCTAGACACTAGGGAGAGCTTAGTTAACAAACATGAATAAAACACATGACTAAAATGCAAAATAAACCTTCTTCTACCTCCTTTGGATGCTCTAAAATGCTTTTTGTAGTGGCTTGCTTGGCTTGTGCTCATGAAGTCCTTAGCAATGGAAGCTTGTCTACTTCCATCTCTCCCTGGCACCTTTGGCTTATGGCTTGGCTAGGCTTGGAATCAATTTGGTATGGTAACACTATTTGCATGAAGATTTGTAATCAATTCTACATTGGCCTCCTATTTCTAGATTTTTGAGAATGTCTAGAATCAACCTGAACCGTCCATCTTGAAATTGAGATGTGTGGTTGAGAATTAATTCAATTTTTATAATTAAGTGTATAATTATCCTCATCATGAAATTGTAAGAAGGGGCCATTAAGATGCCTGGAGAGCATCATGGAAGCCATTGATGAGGTATGGAGGGCATGAATCCTGATATTTTTGGGATTTATGGACTAGGGATGTCTTCCCAAGAAATAAGGTCATCTGATGATGCAGATATTCAATATTAATTTTTAAAAATAAGTATTAAATAAGTTTTCATGGAATTTTTAATTAGATTTTGATTTGGATTAATTAGCTCTTAAGCATGTTTAAGCACTTTGTGAACAAATTACTCAGATTGATCAGAATGCCTTGTTATTGGACCAAAATTTGACTATTTGGGAAGGCATTGCAAGCTATAAGCATAGTAACATCTTCTTAAAGAATGAAAAGAAGAAAAATGAGGGGAATGATTGATTAGAATGTCTACAATTGCAATGATGATAAACTAATTGTATGATGCCTCCTCGAGGAAACTATTGACACAAGCAAGTCGATAAATGGTCCCTCGATAAGAAGCGAAATGAGGGGAGCAAAGAAAGGAAAGATGATGGGGTGAAAACATAATGATTTTTAAAAAGTAGTTAAAATCACTAAGAATGCAAGTGGGATGGTGTACAATTATTTGCCTAAAAGTGGTTATAAGGATTGTACCTCGATAGTGGAAACGTGGTATGATAACACAATGATTTGCCTCAAGGAAGTTATAATCATTTAGAAGATGGAGCTGCCCCAGTTAGGATAGACAAACAAGATAACAATGTGCCTCTATGTGGGTAGAAAAAGTAAAGTGGTGACAACACAATGATTTTCCCAAAGGTGATTATAATCATTGAGAAATATAGGTGGGACGGTGTGCAATGATTTTTCCATAGGTGGTTATAATTATTAGACCTCAATTATGGCAAACATGATTGATTGGCTAAGTGATGATGGTAAATTAACACAAAGGGTAATGATGAATTAGAACAACCTACTAGTAGGGAGATACTCATATGAACTAATAAAGGTTGAAATTCTTTCATGGTTAATTACTCTGTTTGGGATATGATTAGGATGGAATTAGAATGTCAATGCCAAAGAGATGCCACCATTGCCAAATAGACTTCTTGAAGCTTAGGTTTTTTGTAACATGTGTCAGTAGGCATCGTGTTATAACATCATGATGACTTGGCCAAAATATTCATAAGGATTGACTACCATACTCCAATACATAATAAAAAATAATGCACCAATGATAGAAACCGTGATGACAATGTAAACATATGAATATGGATGGATTCAAGTGTAAGTGTGGGCAAGGAATCACCTAATGAACACACATAAATCAAATCAAGGCAACAGTGATGAAATCAAACAAATAGGCACACAAACAAAACAATAAAAAAGCAAACAAAGAAACACTCAATAAAAACCATATGAACATTGCCCCTAGAAAGTAGGCAATAACTTAACAAATGACCAAAATGGGGAAATAGAAGAAAAGAAAGGGGGAGGCCAAGTAGTCTCCATATGCACTAAGCAAGTGGACGTTGCCTACATAGTTTCATTGATGTAATATACAATAAAGAAACTTCAAGCCAAATGTAGTTCTCCCAGGGAATGGGAAGAATATGATAACTGAGGAAAACAAATAGAATGGATGTGATAGAAGAAGAGGAATGGTCTTACAAAATGGCAAGTGCGTGAGAGAAAAAGACCAAAAAGGATGGGGAAACTAAATTTTAAGTGATTTGCTTATAGCATAGTAAGGGTTCCTAGAAACCTTAAGGAAAAGAAGTGGTCAATGTTTTTGTTCTTTTCTAATGATTTTACAAATGTTTTTAAAATTTTGTAAGTATCTCAACTCGATCAAGAATGACAAGACACCAAATGGTTCAAGCTCACAAAATAGTGAGAGCATTCAGACTTAGGTTGCTCACAAAATGGTGAGAGCATGGCAAGGGGGTGACAGAGCTAACCTTAACAAGTATCAAGTGCTACCTACATAGTCCCAGATTATGACCTTAAGTCACTATAGTATTACCCATACATCAAAGGAATTTGACTAGTGTAGCAGTCAATTCAAACAAAACAGACACACTTAGTAAAAAGGCAAATTATGACATAATAAGTGGCACGTTGGTACGTCAAGGCTTAATGTTGCTCCTAGTTTACCCATAGGCAATTATAACCAAGACACAACAGCCTACATCAATGGTACTAATTTTTCCAAAGGTGGTTATAATTAGTAGCAAGATCGATGGTAAGAAAGGAATAACAAATGAAGGATGCAACTACCAAAACTTTTGTCACACTGCTCCAAAATATGATCTCTATCTAAATTAGTTGAACTAACTGATAAAATTGATTAGATTCTTCGATGCTAAAAATACATAATGGTTGGCAAAATCCAAGGTCAAATAGGCTAGGCTTTATAACACACTAGGTCAATAGGTCAAAAATGTAAAGTGGATACGTCTAAAAGGATGGATAAGAATGATATTTGTACAAAGAATAATAGTGATAAAATGGCATAACTGAAATAGTCCTTACAGATAATACACCTTAGCACTCAAGCATAGTACCACTTAAGATGAATAATATTCATCAGCTTAGAAAGTTCATCTCTATTTGGTGTGGCAATCTTGTATGCTCCTGATCCATAATCTGAAATAATGATGAAAGGCCCTATCCAGTTTGGTTTGAATTTTCCTTTATACTTCTTCTCGGTCACAGTGTTCTTTTGGTTTTCTTTAAGAACAAGATCACCAAGTTCAAATGTTCTATACTTAACATGTCAATTATAGTGGCCTTTGAGTCAATTCTGATATGCTTGAAGATTGTTGAGCACAACCATGCATTTCTCATTAAGTAGGTATTGCTCTTACAGCCGAGCTAATCGATAGTCATGATCATCCAAGACATGCTTAAAAGAGATGCACAGTGAAGGAAATTTGACCTCAATGGGAAGGTTGGATTCAGTACCATAAATAAGTGAGCATGAAGTGGCTCCTATGGGGGTATGATGATTAGTATGATATGCCAAAAGGGTAGGGAATATCTGTAAGTGCCAATCATGATCGGCATCATTGACAATCTTTTTGAGAATATTGATAATTGTTTTATTTGATGCTTTAGCTTAGCCATTACCTTGAGGGTAATATACTATAGAAAAATGTTATATGATATAATATTTGGTACATAATTGGTCTACATCCTTGTTCTTGAATGATCCTCCATTATCAAATATAATGTTAGAGGGGATATCATAGTGGCAAATGAGATGGTTGAAGATGAATTTGGAAATTTGATTTCCAGTCACGTAAGTGAGGGGTATAGCTTCAATCCACTTAGTGAAATACTCAATGGAAGTAAGGATATGTTTATGGGCATCAGATGAAATGGGGTTGATCTTCCCAATGAGGTCAAGTCCCCATGTATAAAATGGCCATGGTGCCAACATTAGTTTTTGGGGTATGAATCAGATTAGCATGTTGTTGACATTTGTCACAATTCTTTACATATGTAGCGGCATCTACATCCATCATGGGCCAATAATAACCAGTATGAAAGAGCTTTTTGAATAAGACTACCTTACTAGAATGGGCTCCACATATCCCTTCATGAACTTCTCTTACCACTAGTGTAGACTCTATCGAAGTTAGACAACAAAGCAGAGTTCCTTCAAAACTACGACGATAAAGGGTGGATCCAACTAGTGTGTAATGAGTGGAATGATGAGTGAAGGATTTGGATTGTTTTCAAGATATGTTGGTGGTATAACTTGGTCATGAAGGTAGTTATAAAGGTTTGAGTACTAGATAGAATTAGGACCAACAATATCACAAATCATTGCAATGGTTGAAGGTTCATAAGCTGGTGCTGACAAATTCTCGCTGAGGAATTGATACTCTCTAATTTTATCTATTGGTTGAATCAGAGAGCTAATAGTATCCATGACATCTATAGTTCTATTACTATCCCTTGGTATGTTCTCAAACTGAATGTTGGCAATTTATTGCTTAAAAGTGTTGACCATGGCTTTATATGGAACCAGCTTGTCATCTTTGGTTTGAAAATGATTCGTGACCTGATTGATGATTAAATGAGAATCACCATAAACTTAGAGATGAGATATATTCCAATGCACTACTTGTCGAAGTCCTACAATAAGTGATTCATACTTAATCATGTTGTTTGTACAAAGAAAGCTGATTCTAAATGATTTAGGGATTAGATCCCCCTATGGTGTAATAAACAATAGGCTTGCCGCCGATCCATGTGTAGTAAATGACCCATGAAAATATAGCTTCTAGGGATTCTCCTCAAGGGGTGTGTTAATGATAGTCATTATAGATTCATCAGGAAACTAAAATGTGAGTAGTTGTGTGTCTGTGAGAGGTGCTTCAGCAAGTTGATCTGCAAGAAATTGTCTCTTAATTGCCTTCTAATTGACATACTCTATGTCAAACTCACTAAGGAGCATGATCCATTTATCCATTCAACCTTAAAAATATATTTTACATAGTAGATACTTGAGCATATCTACTTTTGAAATGACCATGGTCTTATTATTCAACATGTAATAGCGTAGTTTCTAAGTTGCGAAGACCATGGCTAGACAAGCTTTTTCAATAGGTGTCTAGTTATGTTCATATGTAACCAAGGTAAGGCTTAGGTAGTATACGACATGATATTTTTAATTTTCATCATGTTGAGCCAAGAATGCCCCTAGAGCATGGTCGATAGTTGATAGGTATAACAAGAATGGTTGTTCTAGCATAAGAGGTAATAAAACAGATGGATTAACAAGATAGTCTTTGAGTTATTGAAAAGCTATTTGGCAGTGATCATCCTAGTGAAATGCAACTCCCTTCTTTAGAAGGTGTGTAAATGGATGGAACTCGTCTGCTAATTGAGAGATGAAGCATCAAATTGATTGGATCTTATACTATAAACTATGAAGTTGGTTTAAATTAGTTGGCAGTGGCATCTCAATTATTGCATGGACTATAGCTAGATCAACTTCAATACCTCTATGAGACATGATGAAGCCAAGTAATTTGCTTGAGGTTACACCAAACACCCATTTCTTTAGATTGATTCTAACTTTGTATTCCTATAATCTTTCAAATATCTTATGCAACAATACTAGATGATTAGCCCTGGTTTTGGACTTTCTTAATATGGCATCAATGTAGTCTTCAACACTATCATCTATCATATCATGGAATATGACAGTCATGGCCCTTTGCTATGTAGTTCTAGAATTTTTAAGGCCAAATGACATTACTTGATAACAAAATGTTCCCCATGGAGTGGTGAACATTGTTTTATGTTGGTCTTCTAATGCTATTTTGATCTGGTTGTATCTTGAAAAGCCATCTATGAGTGAAAGCATTTCATAATGTATCATGGAGTTGATGATCTTGTCAATATTAGGAAATAGAAAATCATCTTTAGGAAAACCTTTATTGATGTCTCGAAAATCAATACAGATTCTAATCTCTTAAGGGTTTTTACTAATAGGTACCACATTAGAGATCCATTTTGAGTAGTCAATGGATCAAATACATCATGCTTCTAAGAGTTTTTATAACTATTTATTTACCAATATATCAATGGGAGATACATCTTACATAGATTTTTTTTACCAATTTGACATCAAGATTAACCACAAGGTGGTGTAAAACCAAGGTGGGGTCTAAATTTGGAATTTCAGAATAGGCCCATGCAAAGATATCTACAAATTCTTTCAACAGAGTTGTAAAGACTTCATATTCTACCTCAGTGAGGGATGACCCTAATTTTAACCATTTCAGGTCTGATGGAGTCCTGATGTTTACCTCTATTGTATCTTATACTAGAAGGGTTAAACCATCTTTTATGATAGTAGGCAATGACTTGAACTTTTAGACTATGTCAGGGTCTTCTACTAGGACTTGCTATTCAACTTCTCCTAGGCATGATGAATCTAATTCCCCTATTGGGAGATCTAACCATGATAAAAATAGTCAAAAATTCTTGAATAATTTGATCAAATACTTTTTATTTCTCAAAACTGAACTTGGATCCATAGCCAAGTTCGTCGTTGGTGGTCTCCTAGTCTAAATTTGAATAAGAATGAACATCCCCATCTAATGGTGCTTGAAATAGGTTTTCATCGATAGACTAACCTTTATCTTTAATTTTTCCCTGGTCATAAAGCACCTCAAAGAGGTTTTCACTTTAGGACCTTAATGTTTTACTTATTTATTTTTGGCTAAGGGTGTTCACCCACTCTCCAAAATAGGCTTTAGGATCCAATGTGATTGAGAATCCTAATTTGTGATCTCCCAACGAAACATTGTCTCTAAGGCCTAAAAATTCACAAAATGCCTCATCACTCTGGAAATCATCAATTAATAGATTGGATTCTTGTTGGTCCCAATCTAATATTTGGGGATAATATAATGGCAATGGGTTACAATGAATGACCAGGGTAAGGGTAAAAATCGTATTGTTATCAAACGGTTTGGTTTCATCTAGATCATTAAAGGTGAGGCTATGATCATATTCTGCTTCCTTGTCGACATCATCATTATTAATCATTAGTGATAGAGTTTGAATAAGATAAGTGAGGTCACCCATAGGTGATTTAAATCCAAGTCCACAAGGTCTTTCATACTTAGTCATGGAAATTGGCTCGATGGTTCCTTGTTGATTCAGTCTGAGGCCTCTTCCTTCATAATTGTGATGCTTCATGATCCTATTGGGAATAGGATATTTTGCATTTTTATAACAATCAACTTGGTTGTCATTGTATAACCATGAATCATCCCCTTTAAGAGGGTTGGGTTCTAGGCCAGATGCTGGTACAAATATGATAGGTCCCTTATCTTTTTTCTTTTATTGCCAATTCATATGTGGGGTGACTTTAGGTCACCCAAAGGTTTTCATATTCTAAGGAAGATTGGGAATATGAAATGTATCATGGGTCACATAATCTTCTAGTTTATTATTTGAAATGGTGAAATGATTATAAGCTTCAGGAGGTGGCATATGGGAAAGGGAATCTAAGGTATTAGGATCTATGCATTTATCTAATGAATGATCAATAAGTATAACCTTTCCTTTATCCTACTTGGAACTTAGATTCATGCCATACTGATAATTGTAGCTTTTAAATTCAGCCTCAAGATGTTTACAGTGTTCATATGGGTGTAAATATCTTAGAATATTCACTTCCATCCCTGAATGGGAAAAATTGATACATTGGTGCAACGTTGATAGGACTACATGAATCTCATGTAACCAAAGCCTGACTAGAAGCATATTGTATGATAACTCAAGATCAAGCACATGGCAAAGTGTATCATGGGTCAAAGGCCTAATGATAACTGGAAAATTAATGGTGCCTTGTGATTCTCTTTGCTAATTATCATATGTTTTGATGGTTATTGTTTCTAGCTAGAGATCTGTCATTATGTACCCAAGAAGCTTGATAAGCTTTAGAGACATTATATAGAGGTCGGATCCATTGTCTATAAGGACACGTTTCACTTTATGTCACTTTATATAAACTTATATGTATAATGGGTTATTATGGAGTGGGCCAAGGAAAGACATATCACTTTGGTCAAATGTGACTTGTTGGGTTGGAGCTAGATGTCCAACCAAAGCTTGAAATTTATCAAGGGATATGTCACTATAAATAGTGGATTGGGTCAAAAACTCATTCAAAATGTTCTTATGGATTAATGATATTCACATCAAATCTAAAATATAAATTTGTGTTGGTGTCTTTTGCAATTATTCCATAATATCAAACTTCTTATCTTAGTCAGTATTGAATGGTTTATTTCAAGGTTGAATGGTCAGTTAGATAACAAGTAAAGTGGCAGATGGTTGTGGGCCTGTGATAATAATCTTTGACCTCTGAGTTGTGATTGCATAATCAAGATTAAATATTAGACCATTATTACTACCAAATGTTGGGGATGGTGTGGGCTTAGATAGGACACGTCTTGGTTATTGGTGCACTCGTATGTGGTCACATGGCAAGGATGAGTTGTTGATATAATATCTAAAAGGGGAAGTCTTAGTTTGTTTATTTGCCTGTATGCATTCCCAGGTCAAAGAAGGATTATCCATGTAATTTGGTTGAATGTTGTTATTTACCAATGGTCTAGGTTAATTAGTGCTTGGTCTAGGATTAATGGAGATGGTATTAACATTACCCCTTGCAATATGACCTATAACTTTGTTGTAGTCATGTGTAACAACATGGTAGGTTTGTTGGTTGTTACCATTCTAACCTTAGTTTTGTCCATTATTCTGTTATTGTGGGTTTTGATATTGATTTTTTTTATTCTACTAGTTTGGCCTTTGATTTTGATACTGTCAATTTTGCTACTACACTGGTCATCATGGTTGTTGTTGTTGTTGATTATTTTGCTACTATTGATTGTTATATTGGGGAAAAAGTTTTGATAAATCCCAAGAGTTTGATTGGAAGTGGAAGCATCATTATCTAATGTTATCTCTCCATTATCCAACATATTCTCAATTAAATGCTTGATTTGGACACATCTTAATAGATTATGCATGTTGACCCGATGATAGTCACATAATTCATTTTCATGATACCAATCAGGATAAGGAATGTCTTACAGATAATGCTTTAGTATAGGCAAACTAACCAGATTAGTGGTAGAAAGATTGAAAAATATAGACTCAATAGGTTCTCCTAGGTCACTAAAGACAGGATGTGTAGGCACAGTTCTCCTAAGAGGAGGGGTTTGCGATGGTAAAGGTTATTGTATTTGTTATGCAGGTCTTGGTTGTTGTGCTTATGACATTGGTTGGAGAGGTTTTTGGGTAGGAGTAAGCTAAAAATGTGGTGCACATGATGTTTACACCATTTGGACATGACAGAATTTGGTTACTCCATTTCCCACAACATTCCTATTGCGATTGAATTACTTTGATCTTTCTTGGTTATTGGCTTATGCTGGTTGTGATGTTTGCATTTGAATGGGATGTTGATGTTAGCCATTTCCCTAAATGGTATCTTGATTTTGATTAGTTGAATTAAGCTTGATGACTCCTTTATTGATGAGTGCCCGCTCAAGCAACAAACCTTTATCAATTATCTCTTTAAAAGTATGTGCACATTGTAGTTTCAGATGATAAGCTATCTCACTATGCAAATTTTTGGTAAACACAACGGCTAATTGTTTATCTAGTAAACTATGGGTGAAATGGTTTGCAAGGGCTTTCCATCACTATAGATAACTTGCAAAACTCTCACCAGCCTTTTTCTGTGCTTGTGTTAAGTCCACTAATGAAATCTCATGCTTGAGATTATAATAAGATTATTGCAAAAATTTATCAGAAAGATCATCAAAATACATTACTGAATTTTTGGGCAACTTTAAAAACCACTCCAAGGCTTGTCGAACCAAGCTCCTTAGAAACAATAGTAAAAGTTATGTCGTTATATGCCATCAATTGACATACGACAAAGAACTCGGTAAAATAGGCCTTAGGGTCACCTTTCCCTTTGTACTTGTCAAATTTCAATGGTTTATATCTTGGAGGAAATGGTATTTTCAAATACATCATGGTTAATGGATAAGAACACACATCATCTAACTTAAACTTTTCAGTCTATTTCCTAGTTTGAATGGTAGCAATTACATCCTTCATCTATTGTAATTCTTGGGATAGGAAAATGGAAGGAACATTGGTTTGAGGGAGAATATTGGTTTGGGTAGATGGTTGGGAGGTAAAAAGTGGGACACTTTGACTAGGGAATGATAGAGATACATGTTGGGGTATATTGGTTTGGTTGGGGAATGGACCAAGGATATTCATACATGGATTAGGATGTACTTGAAATTGCACATTTGGTTGTGTGATATTCTGGTTTGGGTTAGTGATAAAGGTTTGACTTGGAGGATTTTGTGGTTGGGATGGAGGGATATAACTGTACTGTGCCTGCTATTATTGAAAAGGGACATGCTACTGACTAATCAAACCTTGTTATTGAGTGGGAACTTGTGGATAAAGACCTTGTCTCTGAATTTGTGGCACATTTTGAACCAATTGTTGTATAGTAGGTACTTGATAAATATGGGAGCCTCATTGTTGCATAAATCCCTGTGGAGAAGTGAAAATAGATTGTGGATTCAACATCTATCGCTAACCACTATTTCCACATTGTTGACTAGTCATTGCTTGGTTTTGGATTGATATATTAGTTTGTGACTGCAGAGGTATGTTTGTCATTACTTGGTGAGGTGGAACATTAGTTACCGTTGATTGAGGTGGTAATGGATTTGTTCTCTATTTTGTTGGTATACTAGATTGTGCTTATTGTTATTGAATACTACTCGTTACTTGTTAAAGAGTAGGATTCCTCACATTTTATCATTGAGGTGTGACATTGGCCATTGTTTGACTACCTAATCTCGTAAGTTGTACACTTGAGGAAGTAGTCAATTGAGGTTGGAATATAGAAACTCCCAATCCCTAGTATGATGATCCACTCATAGAATTAACTACATGCACATGTTGTTGCCTAGTTGTTTAAATGTTAGTACCACTTTTATTGGGATTGGATGGATTGGATGTTGATTACACATTGTCCACTACATTTGTCTCATTATTCTATGTAGAGGCAAAAGACACTTCTTCAATGACGGTCATGTGTATCAAGTTATCTACTAAAGTGGTTTGCATAAATGGGTTGAAACTCAGATTCTCTTGTCTAGTTAACTATATCAACACTCCTATTGAAGGAATTAAGTCAATAAGAGGTTTGCTCATCATGTTCATCTGATTGAAATTATGTGCTAGATTCAGGTAGGTTTGATATGTTGTTTGCATTTGGTTAAAGTGGTCTTCTATGATGTTTTTTCCTTGATTATATATATTAGGGTCTTGACACGTTATTTGGACTAAAGCCATAGGATTGCTAAAAGAATCCTATTGATCATGAATGATATTATGGGGTAATCTTACTAGGTTTGGTAAATTCTCATAGAGGAAGTCTGTCAGAAACTTGGACCCTACCTCTATGGCTTTAACCAAAATCTCATCTTTGTTCTCTAAAAAATGTCATTCAAACAAAAATGAATCATACGTGGAAGTCGTATTAGTAGAATATGACTGTTGAAGAATTGGCTCATCCACTATGGGTATTGTAGCTAGGTATTATGTGGTTTGTTCTTGGTCTTATTATGAATAGGGTGGTGTATCAACCAAATAATTAGCCAATAGCTATTGACTTTGTGCCCCTTATTGAGTATTATAAGAGGGATAAGAATCCATCTCATAAGTAATATTATCTACGTAGGGGTCTTTCACCATTCCTTCATGCACAACTACATTCCTAATCCCTAGATTATACATGAGTCCACTATGAGTGTAGGAATAAATGTTTGGATCCATAGTCAATGCTTTACAAAAAAAGGGCAAAGAGTTATATAAACTCTAAAAAAGGACAAAAACTAAAACAGATGATGTTCCAACCTGGTCTAGAATGGTCAAAAGGATCAAAAGATTTTATGCAAAGATTTGTGAGGAAACAATTTAGCTTTAAGTATCTAATGTCTCATTGTTCACACAAAGATGAGCAAGTAAATAGATTTAAAATAGAAATGCCAAACTCTAAGGTCAAAGTGTTTCAAATCAGTCTAATCTAAGAATTTTAAAAGTTGATAGGTCTTTTGGCCAAGTGTGGCATCAAAAATTAGGCTCAAACAAGGCATGTGCTAGTACTCTTGGCCAAACAATGTCAAAAGCTAGACTTTTGAAAATAGATAAAAGTTTTAATCTAAAGGATTTGAAACACTTCTAATAAACATGAGGCATTTGATTCTTGGACATGAACCTGATCAACTAGGTATAAGGTATGAAACAAAAGGCAATTTAAAGATAGTTTATTTTCTCACAAAAAATGGTATAAAACTTGGTTCTTTTAATAAATAAGCTAGACAAAAGTGAATGATATAACTGTGCTTAGACAAAGTATCACAAAAGTACACTCAAATTGGTCTAAAAATTTAGGAACAAATTTGAACTCTATACAAGAGGGTCTATGAAACAATATTTAAAGTGTTTTTGGGTAGCGTAATGATGTTACACTACCCAAAAGGTGTGACAAAAAAAATTGTTTAAAAAACTCTCTAAGGCAAAGATAATTTTCCATAATTTTGACAACATAACACTACTTTTCTTGACTCAAAATGTTGTGGTGCATTGACTTGAAGTGGAAGTGTTTAACACAAAATGGCTTAAGTCTATCAAGTGATGACAATGATTATGAGTCTTAAATGACCTTTAACCCAAATTAGAAATTAAACCTAAGTTCCCTCAAGTTTAGTGCAAATGGTGAACCCACTTAACACATCAACACTATGAAATTATAAAGGTGCAATTCTGACTTTAGATTATAAGTGAAGGACATAAAACAACATTAGTAAATTTATAGACTCAATTGTGTAGCATAACTATGCCAAAGTGGATAATATGACTCCCAAGATTTTGAGGAACTTTGAACAAGGCAAATTGATAATTTCATGCGGGTATCATAACGCCCCTTTATTCAAAGGAAAATGACGACCATGTATTTTATTTTGAATTGCTTGTTTACACCAAGTTTTGACTTCAAATAATACTTTAATCTAGGACAAAACTCAACTAATTAATCACTTTTAGACTCTAAACTAACAAGGTTGCTTGGTATTTTTGGAATCCATCTATATACATCATTTGAGAGGATTTTAAGTGTTCATCCAAAAGTAATTGTACATTATATAGTAGGTATTTTACACCCCCATTATCTCAAATGACAGTATTGTGACATGGACCTTGAGTCGCACCTTGCATTAATAATATTTTCGAGGCAAGTGGGGATTTGTCTAAGATCTAACAAGTTTTCAAATGTTCTAAGGGAATCAATTGCACAATGACTTTCACGTCAAACAATGCAAAATAAAAGCATGGATTTTGGGTCTATATCACTTGGTTTATTGCAAAAAGGTCTAGTCTTTTTTGCAACCACTACATCTTACTATTCATTCATTGTAGTGTGATGTCCAACATGCCACTACATCCCATGTGCAACTCCAATTAGGATCTAAATGAAGTCAATATCAGGAGGTGAAATCCTATGTCAAAACTTCTCTAAACAATTTGCAAGAGGTGACGAAGTCCCCCTCGCAAGCCAAGTTTGCATAAAAATAAAGAAAGCATGAAAATAGAAAGACTTTAGGGTCATTTTCAAGGTCACCCAAACTTTGATGAGTTTTTGGGGAGTGCTTTAGATGACTTTCTTTCTAAGCCTTGGACGAGGCTACTTTCAATAGGAATGGCACTTTTGATTCTAAGGGTTCCTTAAAGGGGATAAATGGAAGAGCATACATGCAACACCCCTCTTTTTTCCAAACAAAAATTAGATCAAGAAACTATTGAAGACAATAAGCTTAGAAATATGAGTTCATTTTTAATCCCAAATGAAAATGAGATGGTGTTCATTTGACTCCTTAGTCTTAAGATTGTGAACTTTGAAAACTAATGCTAGAAACTTAAGCACCTTAAATGTTACTTGAAGCACTCAAAGTAATGTTCATAATTCATTTTAAGCATTAAAACGGTGATCTAAACATGTTTTTATAAAATATCAAGCTTGGTCCTACAATAAAAATGTTAGCATGTCCTTTAGCCTTGAAGCTATTTTGGGTTTGAAATAATGAACTTCAAAAAAGAGCTCTTGGGTTTGTGTTTTAAGAAAAACACAGTGACCAACGTCGATTATATAATCAATGATGGTAACACTGGCTAACCAATGATGGTTATCTCACCAACATTGTTTATACCAATAGTGACTGACAATATCTATCCATGACGGTTTTACTAACTGACATTGTTTATTGTGTAAACTCGTGGTAAATAAAAATGGCAAAACAAAGTTAGAAAATAAATTTACAAGAGTTTTAATGATCCAAATGAAGATTTTAAAACTAAAAAATGATCTTCTTCATGTGTGGGATGCATCTTGTCCCATCGGGTGTGCCACATGTGATATAATAATTTGACTCAAGAGAGGATGGTTAGTATGGTGTTAGTTTCAAAATGAAAACAAAATAAAAGAAACACACTAACTAGCATAACATCTTTAGGCCTAGACACTAGGGAGAGCTTAGTTTTAAAACATGAATAAACACACAACTAAAATGCAAAAGAAACCTTCTTTTACCTCCCTTGGATGCTCCAAAATGCTTGTTGTGGTGGCTTGCTCAACTTGTGCTCATGAAGTCCTTGGCAATGGAAGTTTGTCTACCTCCATCTCTCCTTGGCACCTTTGGCTTGTGGCTTGGATTGGCTTGGAATCAATTTGGCATGGTAACACTAGTTGCATGAAGCTTTTAATCAATTATACATTATAACTTTACATAATCATGTCTTTTTTTATTCATGTGGTAAGGCCTCCTATTTACAGATTTTTGAGAATGTCTAGAATCAACGTGAACCATCCATCATGAGATTGAGATGTGTGGTTAAGGATTAATTCAATTTTTGAAATTAAGTTTGTAATTATCCTCATCATGGAATTAGAATAAGGGCCATTAAGAGGCATAGAGGGCATCATGGAAGGCATTGATGAGGTATGGAGGGCATGAATCTTGATATTTGTGGCATTTATGGCCTAGGGATGTCTTCCCAAGAAATGAGGTCATCTGATGATGTAGATATTCAATATTCATTTTAAAAACAAGTATTCAATAAGTTTTTATGGAATTATTAATTAGGCCTTGATTTGGATTAATTATATCTTAAGCATGTTTAAGCACTTTGTGCACAAATTACTCAAATTGATCAGAATGCCTTGTTATTGGTCAAAAATTTAACTAGATTTGAATTGGAAGGCCATGTTAGATGCGTTGGATCCGTTATCCCATTTAGGATGTTACCAATAAAAAATAACAAAGTCACATGTCTTGTCCAAGATATTTGATTGGAAAGAGTAATCCAGAGCACCCAAGTACAAAATTGGCATTTTGACTCGGAATGATCTGATCATGGTTAGCTGGCCTATAAATTGCATTGTCCCATTTAATGATACTCTAGCCAAAATTGACACTTGAATATGTCAATTTCACATCATTTATCATGTTTTAGTGTTCTTATGCAAAATCGTGCACTTTAGGTGGAAATTATTTAAAACCCTGGTTGGAGGTTATCAGTGGCTAGATTTTGTAGAAAATCTAGAGTTTTTTTGTATACTATTCATCAAATTTTTAGAGGGTTTATGAAATTTTAAGGTTGTTTTGAATTAAAAATCTCAAAAAAATTAAGATTTTTCAAAATCCCTTGGTCACCCAAAATGATTGAAAAAAATTGTAGGGGTCTTTTTTGCAAAAAAAATCTAGGGTATTATTGGGGTGTTGGCCTTTTGCATTGGTTACATGAGTTTGGTTGCAGATATGCTTGGAGTTTGGCAAGTTTCAACTTTGCATTGAAATTTTTTCTCTTGGCTAAGAAGGCATCCTTGTTGCATCCATATTTGTATTTGCTTTTTATAGTCTCTTATTCTACATTGAAGGGAAATCTACATGGAGGTTTATAAGGCATAGGGGATCAACATCGCCTTTGTGTTTAGCATTGGAAGATCTAGGGTTTTGAAATCACACTTTGGCACCTTGGTGTTTTTATTTTCACCTTTGGTGTTGTCATTTTTTACATATTTATGCATTAAAGGAGGAGAAAGTTCTACTATTATTATTTATCCTTTTGGGGGATCTTGTTTGCTGTGATTGGATCTGAGCATTCAAGGAGAAAGGCGTTGCATCTACTAGATTTATTTTTGACATCATATTTCCCTTTTTATGCATGTCAATATTCCATTCTTTGGCCTATATGGGAAATATCTAGGTTGGCAGCGTTGTTTCTAGGTGAAGAGTGTTATTGACTCTTTAAAACATGCATCACCATCCTCTCAGTGAGTTGGTCAAAACATTCCTCACAGCCATTCTACCCTACGCTAGCACCAACATTGCCTTGTGTGTTGTGCTTGTTGGTTTTCAAGCTAACATTTGCTTATAAGTCTTATTCATTGTGAAAATTCCCTCCACCATTGTTCTTTGTTGCCCATAGCTTGCTCTTAGTTGGTGGTTATCTCAGATTGCTTGAAAATCGCCAACTGTTGGGTCATGACCCTTTATGTGGCTAAGTTTTGTATAGAGACAACAAGTTTTTATGTTGTCATTATGCTCTCCCTCTATTTTTGGTCAATATATCTGATCTAATCTAGTCTTCCCTTGTCATTGATGTTGTATCTTGGTTTTTGTAGACTTTGGCTCACTGAACCATTCATTAGAGGTGTCGTATGGTTCAAAACTAGAGTTTTCTCCTTCAAATAATGTACTTCTAATTTTTTAGATCTACGGCAATGTTGGCTATGTTCCTGAAAGCAAGGATAGGTGGACAAATGTGTGAATAATGATGTGATACACCTACAAGGGGAGAATTACATGGTTTCTATCTCTATTTTGCATGTTTGAAACTTCTATTGGCAGCGTCGTATAGTTCATGACCTGTTGCTACTCAATGGCGGTGCTTTTTCCTTTTGGTCCTTTAATTCTCTTTACCAAAGTCTAGAGACCCAATTTTGCCCTAAAAATATTTCAAAAAATAAAGCATCTTTTAATTTTATTTTAAATGGCTTTGTGTATTTTTTTTCTTAAAACACCTTCATATAAGCCTTTTCTTGTAAAATCACATAAGGGTGATTGGGCAAGTATTTTTTTGACTTTTTTTTATGTGAAGAGGTTCGTAATTAAGTGCCAATTCCAGTGGGTGGTTACTCAACATAGTTGGTGTTTTAACCTCTCAATCATTTAAACTTTAAGTGAAATTTAATTAAATAAGCCATTAATGACAAAAAATGTATTTTGCTATAACTTTTGACTAGTAACTCAAAATTGAGTGCTACTTTTTTTAAAAGTGCATATTTTCTCATCCTCTTTTCATTGGTCTACTTTTCTTTTTGTAAAATGCACTAAATTTAAAAAGTACCATATTCTAGGGGGTTACCTGACGAGTTCACACATTTACTTCTCCATGAATGCATTATCGGTAGAGTCCGATGCCCTCGTGCTTGGCCTATTTGTAGTTTTTATTTGTGTTAATTTAGTGGATATTTCACTAATTGCTCACTTTTATGGATGTATTGTCATCTGAGTCTAATGTCCATTCATTGAGATGTGTTTTTTCACTCATGTGTTGATTGCTCTTACTTGTGTGGACCCATTTTGGTTAATTCCAACTTCCATACTTAGAGTGTGCACTAGCAATTGATCATAAGCACATATTGTTCATTCCTTGAGCATGCCTTGTAATTAAAAACATAAGGTGGTCACTATTGATTATCTTGGAGAGATTTTTATGGGCCCTATATTCTCTATTGTACACATTCAGTTTTCATAACTATTACTTGTGTCCATTATTTTTTGTGACTACTTGCACATATTGATCTTGTATTCTTGGATGCATTATTAGTATATCCTGAAGGCCATTTGAACGTGCATTATCACTTATGCACTGATTACTCTCATTTGACTAGACTCTTTTTTGATGTAGTTTGAAGTCCATCTCTAGAGCGTGCATTATTACTATCTAGATGAGGAGAGTTGTTTCATCTCTAGTGATCCTTCTTGGGAAGGATAAATATGCTTTGTGGCATGCTTCTATGGAGCACTTGCTCACATGCAAGAATCATATTCCATTTCTATATGGTCAAATTCCTACACCCACTAATCCTATTCAATTCAATAAGTGGGCTAATATGTGTGACAAGGTTTTTTCCACTCTGTTACGACATGTTTCCATGGATCTTCATTGCCATGTGGAACATACAGAGTGTCCATGCACTATTTGAAGCATACTATAGAGTATTTCTGATGATTCTACTGAGATTTACATCACACCTCCTCCTCCTCTACCTATCATCTCTTCTGAGATTGTTGTACTCTCACCACATGCTTTTTCTTATGATGATACATCCATGGTGGATAGTGTTCTTCCTTATATCGAGCCAACACTATAGGATGAGATTCTGCCAGACCTTAGTTATCCTATTATATATTCTACTTCCAATCCTATGTAGATTTTTGCTCTTTTAGAGCCTTCACAAACTTACATTTCATAGGACTTTACTATTTACAATATTAGTACACTTATTGTGAGCATCGATGACTCATCTCTTCTTGTGGACTTTCTTTCTTTAGCTGGCAAGTCATGTTCCACTCTTCACATGGGCATTCTTTCAATAAATGTTCCATGTCATTCTTCTAACTGGTTCACTTCAATGGTATTATTTTTAGATTATATGCACATTCTTGCCATACCTATGCCACAAATACAATTTGGGTCACATTTAAATATCTTCATACTGATGCCTTCATCCTCCATTATGGAATGAGAAGATTTTTAGTACAAACATTGTGTTCTTCCTTTACCAAAGGGAAGAAACATTATTCAATGTGGATGGAACTTCTATAGTCTTCAAGCAGAGGATCTCATCATCGACCTTCATCATCTTGTGAGTTGCACTTGGAGTACTGATTGCTTTAACATTTTCATTTGGGGGGTCTTTTAGTCTCTCTTTTTTATGTCTCTCTTTTATGGGGGAGTTTTTTCCCATTGGGTTTTCTCCTTTTCTCTACTTTATGAGAGATTGCATTATACATGGGTACCTCATTAGGCCTTATTGTCAAGACCCATTTTTTGTATCATCACCTACCTAAGTTGTGCTTGTAGGGGGTGTTGGTGTAGGCATTTTTCCTATGGGTTTTGGCTACATAACTACATTAGCTTGTTTAAGGATCTAGAGGTTATTTAGGAAGATTAGTACCAAATTATTTAGAATGTGGGGTTTCACTATCTCTCCAACCTATAAATACCTCTCTCTCCCTTTGTATTCTTCATTCAATGAGCCTAGATTCATTAAGTTTCTTAGTTGTGAGATATGACAGCTTTGAGAGATGTGAACTTTATCTCTTTGTATAAGTAGTTCATCTTCATTATTGAATACATTGTGTCCAGTTTCTGTTCTCTACTAGATTTCTTGATTCAATAGTTGTGTGTGTTCGCTCTGCAGTCACCAGTCTTGGACGTTTGATTTTGGATAACTCTTTTATGGTGTAGGCTTTTTTCCTCATAGTTTTGGCTACATGGATACATTAGTTTGCTTAGGGTTGTAGAGGTTATTTAGGAAGATTAGTACCACATTCACTAGAATGTGGGGTTTCACTATCTCTCCAACCTATAAATACCTCTCTCCTTTTGTATTCTTTATTCAGTGAGCTTGGATTAATTGAGCTTCTTAGTTGTGATTTGTGACATCTTTGAGAGCTGTGAGAGTTGTGAACTTTATCTCTTTGTATAAGCAGTTCATGTCCATTATTAAATACATTATGTTCAGTTTTTGCTCTCTTCTAGATTTCTTGATTCAATAGTTGTGTGTGTTCACTTTGCAGTCACCAGTCTTAGACATCCGATTATAGACAACTCTTTTAGGTGTAAATATTAGGAGAGAACTACCCTGAATGCATATTTTAAAACATCCCCATCAATCTCAAAGGGTTGATATAGATCTGGTAAGCCATGAACTCATGTTGAGAAAGTCACCCTTTCAACTCCTCAAAATCTTGTTCTTATGATGTTTTACACACAAATTTGGATCCTCCCCTCGACCCCCGTGCCACAATCACTCCCCCACCCTTTTTTAGTTGATTTAAGGGTCATGTAAGATGAGAGAATCCAAGCACAAGCCAACAATAAAAAATGACCAGCCCTAAGAAACTTTTAAATTTTTTAAGTGTTGTTGATGTTGGCCATTATACAATGATTTTAATATTTTATAGGTTAATGTGTACATTATCCTTCTCTAAAATGTATCCTAGATATAGATTTTTAATACTTTTAAAATTAAAATTACACTTATCCATGTTGACATATATATTATGATTGTTAGTGTATAATTTTTCTTGCTTTCGATTTTACCTACATGATTGTTAGTCAAATTGCTTAGGGTTGTTAAGGGCATTTGATGAAAGTACACTTAATGTGTTTTCTAATAGTGAGTTGAGTTGTTATTGATTTGTGACCCAATATGTCACTATATAGTGTACCTCCTTTATACTTTTTGGCTAATTGACTAATATGAAACTCACTTTGCTTTAGATTGATCTCGCCTACTCCTAAGGTTTTAGTACAATATATGACATTCATAGATCTTAGAGTGATTTGACATGGTATTATAACTATGATCCGGTGGCCTTATCTTTCATGCATGCATTCTTGTTGATTTTCTTGATTTTTGGTGGATTCATAGGTTTGGTGGGATTTCATGAAAATCCATGAAAACTATACATTTGAAGACTCAAATCATAAAATAGATAGTGTTGTCATATTCAAAAGGCATCAAAACCCTATAATTGACAGTAAACATGACCTAAATTCATGATAACATTTTTTAACTATTTTTTTTAGGGTTTCAGGGTTCTTTTGGTGATTTTGTGTATATCTGCACAACAAGTTTCTCAAATCAAGAAATAATTTCAAGGTTTTTCTAGGGTTTTTATTTCTCAAATGGGTCTTTGATAGTTTTTGGAGGATCCATGCTAAATCTATATATTTTTGGGTTTTCTAATTTCAATAGAGTTTCTAACCCTTACAAGCAATTTGGCAGTTTTTGGTGCTCAATGGACTTTTGAATATGTATGGACATATGTCAAAACCTAACACTTACATGAACATGAATCAGATCTTATTAGCTCCCCTTACAATTCTTCATCAGGTTTCTACATAGATGCAGACATTTTGACCCCTCCATATATATCTTGCTCATTGTTGCCTCTGTCAAACTTTTGCTTGGTGATGAACATTTCAGTGCATGTTTGCATGCCCTAAAGACTCTAAAAACTATATTTGCAGACCTCGATGCCTCTACTCATAGATACTATACACTCTAATGAACATGCTTATAGAACTCATAGACCTTGATTCCTATGCTTTCACACCCTACAAATCATGATGCTCTTGCTTGCAGACACTACAAACTTAGACGACCCTACTAACGGACTCCTTAAAACCTATGACCTCTACCATCACACCCAACAAAACTCAATGACAGTGTTAAAAATACCCATGGACTCTAACCACCCTATTTACACACTACAATGTCCAAGAGGCCTTGAAATTTAATCAGGTGAAGAGTGCTACTACACATTTAAAATTTAGAGGCATTTTAGGAGTGACATCAATCCCACATCAATCAAAAGTGGGAGGGGGGAGCACTCCCAAAGGTATTATCCCCTTGTTCATATGGTATGGTCATTTAAAGGGGGTTTAAATATTGATTCCTACTAGTGAGGGCTTAACTTTAGCACCTAACCAATTTTATTTCAACCTGAACATTTTCAAAATTTTATGTTGGGTGGAGATTTTTATGTTAACTCAGATTTTGAAACACACATAACTTTTGACTAGTAACTCAGATTTGAGTGTCATCTTCTTCAAAAGTGCTTATTTTTTCATGATCTATGTATTGGTGGCTATATTGGGTCCACTTCAACTCCCTTAAAACTAAATTTTGTAAACCCTTAGATGTATTATTGGTTGAGCCTAATATCCCTCCAATTCCTTCATACTTATGCACAAATTACTCAAAACACATTATCGACTGTGCCCAACATCTATACGAGTGCGTTTGTATTTTAAAATTTAGGGGGTCACTCTAATATTTTTAAATGGGTTCTGTATGGTGTTGTGAATTTATTTTTTTGCATTGCTTCTTTACCTTCTACAATATTTTTTCTTCTATGCTATGGATTCAAGTCTAATAAGTTTGCTCACACCTTTTAATTATCATGAACAGAAATCTATAATGGAAATAATTTTGAAATCCAAAGGTTACCATCAAATTATAATGGGAACTAATATTAAACCTAAAATAGGAGAAGTGAAAATCAAATGGTTTAGTCATTGTGTTAAAGTTTGTGGACTACTATGTCTTTCCATCTCTAATGATCTACTCTTTCACATAGAAACTGCCAAAACTCCTACTCAAGTGCGAACCACTCTAGGAACACTCTTTTGGAAGTAGGATATAATGAGAGGCCATGATATGGAGAATGATCTCATCAGATTTACCCCAAATGACTATGACATCCTATAAGACTTTTTCACCAAGTTTAGATTTCTGAGATTGTAGTTGAAATAATGTCGAATTGACAAGAAATATGAACAACTTGTTCTATCAATACTATCCAAACTGGGTCCAAAGTATTTTAAATTTGTGTCCACTTTCCATGGCATAAGAAGTGTTATTATAGCTATATGGAAAATTCCTTATTTAGATACCTTTGTTTCTAACTTGATTCAGGAGCAAGATAAGTTGATACAAATGGGCACAATGAAGTCTTCAAAATCTCATGCACTTTTTGCTAAGAAAGAGAAGGATTCAAACAACAGAGAGAAAAAACATAGCATAAAGGATCAAGACAAGGATGTAAATCCTCCCATATATAAATAAAATAATGAGACATATTATTCCAATTTTAAACCTAAGAAATATAGGATCAAATGTGGTTTTTACTTGAGAAAGCATGATGAAATCAAATGTTTGAAGAAGTATATTAACCAACTAATTAAGATGCTTGAGAAGCATAATATCAGTGTCCCTAATTCTACTAATCAGAATTCATCAACATGTGAATCCTCTAAGGTAAATGACCATGTTAAATAAAATATAAAAGAGAATGGTAAGGGGAAAGTAAAGGGCAAGGCCCTAGTTATTGTTGTACGTCTGACTCCTACATGGATCATTAACTCTAGTGCTTCACATCACATGGCCTCTTCATAGATAGAGTTTAGCTACTTAGAACCATGTGACATGTCCTCTATAAAAATGGTTGATGACACTCCTAAAAAGGTTCCTAAGAGAGGGTCCATTGAAGTGAGTGGTGGAACATTAAATAATGTTCTAAGTGTTCCCTCACTTTTAACTAATTTCCTGTCAGTTTACCAGATCACTCACCTTGGTCCAGGCATGTGAGTTGAGTTCACTCCAAATTTAGTGTATGTGAGAGAGTTACATAATGATACTATATTGGCAATGGGAATGGTATATCATTAGACTCAACTATATAACTTCCCACACTTTTCTCCTGACTCTCTTTCAAATTCTTCTTCTTTGGACTCACCTGAATTTGATGACATTTCTAAGCCTAAACACTCATATGATATTGATGACTATGATTCTAACATAAATTAATTAAGTAATGATGGGATCACACCTCCACCATCTCCTTGTCACCTTATCGATATTGAGGAGTTATTTCATGATCAACCCACCTTTAGTCCACTTTAGACATTATAGGGAACGTGTTTAGTGATCCAACACTCATCAGACACCAAGCAATCTATTCCACAGTTATGGGGCATTCCTAGGTCATTCTTATCCTATGCTTATAATACAGCATCATAATGTAGATAAATTGCCCATCATAACTTGCATGAGGATAATAGTTCCTTGTATAGGAATCACACTTTGGTTGAAGATCCATGAGGCACACAATGGACACATTCACTATTCCTTATTGATTCACTTTTCACTACATCTACTTTTGATCCACAATCACTCACAAAAACTCTATTATTAGATACAAGATGGCTATAAGTAGTTTAAGACTCTAGTGGGGTTTCTTATCCCTATTTTCTTCTTTGATCTCTTTTTGGAGTGGAGTTTTTCCCTATGAGTTTTCTCCTTTTATCTATTTTATGGGAGTTTCATTGTGCTTGGGTACCTCATCAAGCCTTATTTCTAGGATTAAATTCCTCCACCCACCTAAGCTATAATTCAGGGGATGGTAGTGTAGGATTTATCCTACTTTAATTTTACTTGCATGGTTGTTATTCAACTTGATTAGGGTTGATAAGATCAGTAGGCTAAAATACACATAATGTGTTTTTTAATAGTGAGTTGAGTTGTTACCTTTTTGGTGACCTAATATCTCACTATATAATGTACCTCCTTTGTATTTTTTGGATAATAGACTAATATAAAAATCACTTTACTTTGCATTCCTCTCACCTACTCCCAGGGTTTTCCTACAATCGGTGACATTCAAATATCTTTGAGTGATCCTATAATGATTGCATAGGGTATCAAGAACTTGTCAAACCTATTACATGTGCTCATCCCTTGCGTTATTGAAAATAAGCACATCATCCAAGAAAACAACCATGAAGTAAGTAATTAATGGTCATAATAAATCATTTATCATCTACATAAATATTACGAGCATATTGGTCAAGCTAAAGGGCATGACTAACCATTCAAATAGATCGTCCTTAGAATTCAACATTATCTTTGGAATGTCAGTTGGCTTAATGGGTACTTGATGGTACCCTAACTTTATATCAATCTTTTTGGAAAAAAAAATCCCTTGAGATAGTTTACTAAGTCATCAATTTGTGTAAATGGATACCTCCTCTTGATCGTGATCTTGTTAATGGAACTATAGTCAATACTTTGTCACCATGTCCCATCATTATTATAAGTTGACATGATTGGGTTTTCATACTATGATGTGTTGGGCTAAATATGGAATTTATAGATTAGCTATTGGATTTATCACTTGATTTATCCCTTTTATAACACCAAGTGATTATAATAGGTCTGCTTGGAGACGGTGTCCCAAGGATCAAGTCAAGGGGATGTGTCACGTAGATAGTAGGGCACACCACTAGGTGTATTGAAAACATCTATGTAATTTGTTAACACTTGCTCAACATGTTATCGTTGTTGTATAGTTTAATTATACATAGTGGATTTCATGGTTGTAGTGACATTTTAAGTGTTTTTTAGCCTAATAAATATTATCACAAACTTTCTAGTATGACCAACAACATGCCTATAAATACTTTATATTAATCAAGCCCATTGTATTATTAGGAGGTACCTAAGGGATTTTGTAGGATTGCTTACATAATAATGATGGTAATGTGGGATTTGAACTAATAAATTCCATATCATTTCAACATATATGGATTCCTAAACAAACCTTCACAAACCTCCAAGGGTTCCACATCACAGAATACCTCATCTTTGGATGGCTTGATTATGTATGGAATAAGACATTGTTGACTGACATGCATATCCCTACTTTGGTTCAACCATCTAATGGAGTATAACTATGGGTGAGGTGTTGTTTTTAGAATCATTCTTAATGTAATTTCTATAGAGATAAAAAAAATTATCACTCCCACTTTCTATAATGAAGCGTAGAGATATCCCTTGCACCTATATCTATAAATGAAAAATATTATTCTTCCTCAAATAATGATATTACACCCTATATTATACCAATAATGTAATAGGGATTATTATCCATGATTTTTTTACTTATGTTAGTAATACAAAATAAGTGTTCATCCTTATCAATTTTTGTATTGGATCAAATCCATGTGCCTTAGTAAAAAAAATGACCTTTTAGAATGGAATTCATCTATGTTGTGAGTCATTTTGTCGTGGTTCTCACACCATTTTCTAGTCTCTTTATGTGGGCTTTTTTTGTGGTATTTTTCATAAATAACCTAGAGGACGTGAACCTTGATATTTTATTATATTTTGGGGATGTTTTAGTTTATTTCTTCTTTCCTTACTTGGATTTTCCTCTATCATTTTATTGTGCCTACTTTCCTACGAGGAATTTCCATTTCTTTTTGAACTTTTCCCTAGTCTTTGTTGCATACCGATAGGATGCTTCCTTAATTTCAATGGTTAGTAATCACGTCTTTGTTTGGATATATTGATGTGACCAGTCTTGTATTTGATCACTTTGTTCCTTTAAAAATCTATGATACCAAGTTTCTTTGATAGAATATGGAAGATATATGTGTAGTCTTGCACAAAAAAATTCCACTACGTATACTTTTCCTTATAGATATCTATTGGAAAATACTCAATTGTAAAAACATCAAAAAATTCACTCTAAGAGGGATCTATAATGATGATACAATCATGTTTTATGTCTTTCTTAGATTTCTCAATGTAAGCTTCCCACGATTGTTAGACTTGGTGTTCAACTTTCAGTAGAACAAACATTGTCTTCAATGAAGTTGAGAAGGTGTTTACAGAAAGAAAAAAAAATGACTCTAATTTTGTGATCCAATTTTCAAAGGCTTTCACTTATATTTTACCTTTAAACATCATAATATCATAACTTATATCTTAAATGTCATGAACTCTTGGAAAGGTTGCCATTTTGGAGCTATTGGCACACTTATTGGCATTTTTTGGAGACTCTACGCAAATTGGGTCATCATTTCAATCTTTGTTTTGCTAAAGCCTCTTCAAACATTCTATTTACTAGGTTTACGAAAAAAATTCCTCCTTACTACACTCATCTATGGTCATTGGCATATATCAACAAGATATTTAGATGGATCCTCTCTTTTCAAGTCAAATTTTGATAGCCTTACCTTGTTTAATGGGACATGTAGGATATAACTTACTCTAATACCACAAATCTAGATTGAGGATTCAATCAGGGTGATAACACATCAACTCCTAGGGATTAGTGTGTTATGATAAATCCAAACTCATATATTTTATTGACACAAAATTTCAAGAATAATAAACAAAGCTTTATTTCAAGATAAAGAGAGAGTTTCTAAAATTAAAGAAATTTCTATGGAAGAGATATCAATTATCAACTTTAAAGTATAATAGGGTAAACATGTTTCTTATATCTAAAGAAAACTAATAATAGTAATATGATTTAAAGTTAAACTAAGCTAATAACATCCACTCAACATGAATAGGCATGCAAATAGGATTTTTATTTATTTCTATAAAAAAACTAATATTATCCTTTCAACATGCACAGGCATGTGAATAGGATAAATTCTAATAATAAGATATTTACTATAAGAATTGATAATAATAGATAGTCGGGTTGGGCTACCTTGTCAAGGTCAAATTTTCTAGGTATTCTTTGATTTTTTGTTATAATACCTTTATGAAAATCTCGGCTCATTAGGAAGACATTCATTTAGCTAAATCTTGGTAGAAAGGGGCTCTTTGAGCTATGAAGGCCTCTAAAACTACCATTTATGTTGTGTTTATTTTTTTTGCAAAATTGTAACTTTCCAAAATAAAAAAATTACTCTTATCTAGTTTTCCTGAGTCATTATCAACATCATAATATTGACTGTGGGTACTTTGTCTCATCTTTCCATGTTTCCTTGTGCCTTGTTCATCAATTTTCCCACTTCCATGTGGTTGAGTATGCACAAATTTAAATTCAAAAAGTCAATATATACACTTAGATCCTAATACATTTCAATAATTATAAATCACCATAAAGCTATCGAATCAATAATATCACACATTGGTCACTCTACCATTATTACACTTTGTATAGATACGAAAGGCTTGTTGTGACATACTTGTACCAAAATAAGGTTATTTGTATTAGTGAAAGAACATATAGATCTCACCCTAATTGGATCATACATCTCATATCATAGGGATAAGAGATAAAATATCATATACACAAGACTCAATGACGACATGCATGAGTGCTTATTTCCAATATTGAAAATAAAACATGTCATAAAAGTAGGTAGACCCATTGTAGAAACACCAAATTTTAATGTCTTAGCAATTGTGAATTGAGATCAAGTAAAGGATAAATAATTATGACATTTTCACTCATCAATTTTCTTATCATAGAGAGTTTTCTGAACATCACTTACCGATTGATGGTTTTAGACATGTCAAACCTACACAATCATTTTTGGAAATGATTAGTTCCTTACTAGAGGTTTGTCACTATCTAAACATTATGATTTTGGCCTTATCGCTAACATATGGTCCAATTCTAGTCATTGCCTTAGACCATTATCTGATTTTTAGATGCTCTTATACAATATTTTATAACCCCACTTTCAACACTTTTAGCCTTTATTATAACATATGTAAATTATAAATCAATTAATTAAGAAATCTACTGTGAATCTCTAAACCCCCTTGTCAATTATCCATTTTTTACATCTTGATGATGCACTAAGCAAAGTATTTGATTATCAATAGATATTTATAGTTGAAAATTTTGATTTAGGTTATTTTTTACTAAGCTTTAAGATATATGTTGTTATAGGGCAGTAGGATATTGCTTAGGTTACATGATTACATTGTTATGATTTAGTTGTAGTGTATATGTTTACATTACGAACATATTGATTTGTTAATTAAGTTATATTTTATGACTTATGTATATCATCATGTTATGATCTAACCATCTTCTTGTTATGAGGTTGACAAAGGAGAACTAATCCCTCAGAGTGTGACAAAGGAAGAGCATCATTGGAAAGGGTGACATAGATAAAGATGTCGAAAGATGATAGAGAAACCGACTAGAACCCTACACACACCACAATAGTTATCACATGTTAGATGTATAATGAAATGGCGAGCATAGTGTGTTTTTATGATGTTACACTTAGATAATGTGTGATAAGTTGTTATGATAACTCAGATTTATACTTAGAAAAGTTAATCTTGTGTGATTAGCAGTTGGAACTACCGTATGTAAACCAACCAACATATCTTATTAATATTGAGAATACAAGCTCATTATCATAATGATATTTGGAAATATCATTATCAAGATTAATGGCTTAAAATAGATAATTATCATTACTAAAATTATGTTATAAATTATTAATGTGTAGTAATTAGTTATTGAAGTTAGAAAAATATAGAGAAATAACAAAAACTTCATAAAAGGAATAAAATAAATAAAAACTAAAGAAAAAAAGAATAATAATAATAAAACAAGAAAAAAAATTAAGCTTTAAATAAAGCGCATCACAAATGAGGAAAGAAAGGAAATTAGGACTTAAAAATTAAAATATATTGGAAAGCATATTTTCATTAATAAGGGGAAAAGATCAAAAATACTATGCCCTTTTTCATCTAGAGATAAAATAAGAAAGAAGATTATATGAGAGAGAAAAGAGAGCAGAAGGAGGGTGTAGCACATAGAAGAGAAGAGGCATTAGAGTGACTATCTATATGCGTTGCCAAGTAGGCTGTGTTATTAAATTTTATATACTTATCTGTACATGGTGGGTGTATATATTATCTAGATTTTATATAATTAATCATTGGGTATATGTGTTTGTCGTATAACGATTGTAAACCAAATGCATAGTTGGACATTGGCGAACTATATTTATTAGATGCAATGACCTTATATAATATATATGCAGCAACTTTATATGGTATATGTAGCGATTGATATAAAATATTGGGTCTATTTAAATATATTATGTTGTGATTTTATCAAGAGCTACACTTATCATTTTAACAATTTATTTCTTAATTGTGTATACAATGGACATATATTAACATGTATACTGTGGAACACAGTGACTAGTATACTTATGTATTATGTAGTTATTTTAGCAATTTAAATATATTATGAAGTTATTTTAGCAATTTATATATATATTATGCAGTGATTTTATCATTTGCCTTGATTGAGTGAAGAATAAAAGCAACGACTAGTCTACCTACCATACTACAATGATTAATTACATACTATAGTGATTTTTAAAAAAATACAATGATTATATTATTTTTGAATTTAAGTATCTTATAAATGTTGTAAGTATAAGTATTTGGGAGAATGCATGGCGATTTAGGCACCAATGGAGGTACACTAAGCCATTGCTAAAACAAGTGTTTTTGATCTATGTACCAATGATCTATTTTATAAATGACACTCTGAAGTTAGGCATATGGCAATTTATATGAGAAGATGAGTGATCTACAAGTATATTTATATGAAAATGAAAGGTCATGTGGTTTATAGCGCTTTGCTAATTTAGTAATTTATTAAACATGTAATTATATTTCTAAATGTAGTTATAACAATCTGTATACTTCATTATTTCTAACTGTAGAGTGATTAGTTAGAATCTAGAATCGAGTGGTGATTCATTACATAACAATAGTATCATATTACCTCACTAGATTATTTCTTAATTAGTTTTAAAAAAATACAATGATTTAATTACGAACCATAAATGCTCCAGCAATGAAAGTACATGTAACATAACAAGATTATTACATAACAAGATTATTTCTTAGTAATATTAGTCATTTACAAAATAATACTTTTCAACTGAACAATAACAAAAGTAATTTTAATATTAGTATTTCTTAGTAATATGAATCGTTTACATAATAAGAGCATCATATTACCTCCAACAACGAAAGTGTCTCTTTTTACAATAAAGACTCCTTAGAATCCTAGAGGCCTATTATGTTTAGGGCATGAAAAGTACATGTACTTTGCTAGTATTTGGAAGCTATTAATTATTTTTAATTAGCATTCATGAATAATTTCTTATATGAACCATTTTTGGATATCAAGGTTCTTATAAGAGAGGAACTTTAAATTGTGTGGCCTTATTTTGTCTATTAAGAATTTGATAATCCCATAGATATTGTAGTTAAATATTTATATTAGGGTTAAACCGAGATGTATAAGTAATAATTACAAAAGTATGACATCAATTCACTAATAGATAAATGAGATTAGTTGGCATATTGGATTATTACATGTAAATGTGATATAATGTTGTTACATGTGGATATATAATGGAAAGGAACACATGTATCTTACAAAAAATATATATTAAACATATTTTAGCGGCTAATTAAGATATGCATTGAATATTTCATTTGTGATCCAAATATATATAAGTATACATGTGTATGTGTATATGTAGCATTAAATATTTAGAATATTTCCTTTTTATGGCATCCCTTACATGTGATACCTCTATTTAGATTTGCATACATAGCGATGTCTTTGCTAGGTCCAACGTGTTTGGAGTCTTTAATTGTGTGTAAATACTATTTTCAACAAGTTGAAAAAATCAACTCACATAGAGTAACATGCATAGGTGGCTATGAGTAACTATGTGATTGTTTGAATGCTAAATAATGGTGATATAATACGAGTATAAATAGTCAATTGCCTATGATAATATATTCATAGATACTCTGACAATATTACTATCTATTATAGGTCGTTACGGTATTTTCTGATTAGGAATGTTTTAGCGATCAAGTCATTGATTGGATTTCTAATGATTGTTGAACTTTGAAAACCATATTTATAAGTACTTTTATGTAAACATAGTATGAATACAGTTAATATATATGAGGATATTCTTATAGAAAATATATCTATACATGGCTTTGGGTATTCATATAACTTATCACATATATAGGTGTATTGGGTCATATGCCTAAAATCCATCACTAAGTGGATGGTTAAACTAAGTCAAGGGTCCCATGGGTCTTGAAAATTATAAACCATATGAATACAATCTCCTAGAAATGGAATGAGTTGTTTAAATGAAATATTATAACGGGTTTGTGAGTTACTTGATTCTTTGCAAATATTATGGTTGACTATCTAGAAGTAAGTAGTGTATACATAAAATTTGTAAGACTGTATTATTGCTTCTTGTACTATATACTTGAGCATACCTAGAAGATTAGTTTATGTATTCTAAAACATAGGATATGTCCAATTGGTATAACCCTTACTTGCTTGATTATTATTTGTGATTAAGAGACATTTGGTTCTCGAAACTATAAGTTTGGATGTTGGTAATTATGTAGCTATGATCATAAATAATGAACTATGATATTATGAGATGTCATAGAGAATTTTCAGCCAAAAACTATAGTCTATATGTATGATATACTCGAGTGGCATAAATTGTAATTATTATGTCTAGATACATTCATACATTTGTTGGACTAAATATATGTGTGTTGGTTATTTTTATAAATAACATGTTTTATGACAATTAGTAGGAACTTAGTTATGCATGCATACAACCTCTCAAGAATATAACATATGCTAGAATGAAATATTATGTGTTTATGAGAATTGAGGTTTTTCCTATTATATCTAGTTGTTTGAATAGAAGCTTATGTTTCCATTGATTTATACTACTTTATTATGACTAATTGTGAAAAATTAATAGTTATGTATTAGAACACTAGACTATGATAATATGGGTTATCATAAGACGTAGTATATTTTAAAACTACTTATAGTAATTAAAAACTATAGTTAAATGTGTATTTTACCCAAGTGGTATAAACTGTAGTCATTATTTCTATTATGGGGTAGATAATAATGTGAGATTAATTCATACATTTGATGGAATAAATGTATGTTTTTTTATTAATCCTATGCTTAGAATGTTGTAGGATATGATTGCTAGTAGGATATAAATTGTATGAATCTTTTGGTTATATTATTTTAATGAATCTTGCATTGATTATACTTAGTAAAGAGTGAGATGAACTTCACTGGCTTATTAGCATCACAATGTCAGATAAAGGCAATCTGATCAAGTGGTGTGTATAAATTTTGATTGAACTATAGATCGCTATTATTTGTTATTATTAAAAACTTTGGACAAATTATATTTAGTGAGATATTATCAATTTATAAATAGGATTTATATGTTTTTGCACTATCTTTTAATATAATAGTTTTTCTATGATACACTAGATGTTTAGTTTTAGAAATCATACATAATACGGGTACTAGTTTGTCTCTCTGGATTCTCATGCCATCACTATCTACTCATCTATGAAGGGAGGGCCATTCCATGATGGGATTAGTACAGGAGATCATTGATCCATGGTTGGTGTGAAAAAATTCTCAGATGATGTTCTCCCTCCCTAAAATAGTACGACTTTTGAGATGACTCTTGAGACTGCCACAGATACTAAAGTTTGGGAACTATGCTCTGGGGAGCCATGTAAATTATATATGTACTTGTATTATATTGTACTTATTATTGAAACATTATCATGGATATTTGTAACTACTTATTTATTGTACATTGACAATAGTGGTTGTAGGCATATATCAGTCATGGTTGGTTTATTGTAATTACTTTTTATATTTATATTATAATGTGTTTTCTTATGATGATAGTGATCAATGATATATGATGTAGTGTGCTTCATTTACAATTATTATAATTATAGTATTTTATACAATCACTTATTAGATTCTCATGGTGTAATCTATTTATAGTATATGTGTTTAAATTAAAAAATCATGTATTTCTAGGTAGATCCTGGGGGGATGTTACACAATTGTTCCAAGTACTCTTATTCATTTCCCCCTATTTACTCTAAGGAGATCTTATTTATTGTATTTTACTGCATTTAGGTTAGATTTGTCTAAGGTCCCTTTTATTATGGTGGGTTTTGTGTTTTCAACACTTTTGTGTTATCCACGATAAAACAAATACAAATACCCATCAACATTTAGCTAGGTTAAATAACATGCATAAAACAATAACTAACCTATTTAATTAATTCCAAATTTTGAGAAAGGAGGTGACATGCAAGATTTAAATATTTATCTTGATTATCATTAGATTTGGTGATGATAGTCATAAACTAGCAATGAAAATGTGTACTTAGATATGACATAGAGCTAACCCAAAAAAATCATGCAAAACAAAGAACCTTGTCTAAAGTGTTTTTGCACTCTCTAGACAATGTCTACACCATACAAATGCTATACATAAAAGTTCTTATAGGATCAAAACTATTTAACAATGAAATTCATATGTTTCTAGTCTTTAAAAACCTGACTCATATTCCTATCCTTTCAATCTGAACACTTACCAAAAGAAATCTTTTTCTTGCATTATACCCAAAAATCACTTAGAAAATAAAATATGTTTGGGACCTGCATTATACAAAAAAATAGTCAAAATAACTTGATATTTTTTAGGCTCTTGAATGGTAATAATAATTTTTAAAAAAAAATAGACTATTAATTTCAATGATTAAAGCATGTAAAACCATTGGTGTGTAATAATTCTAATATAAACTCAAGTGCTTCAATTAATGCTCTATTAAATGCCTTCTCTTTTATAAAATGCTTATAGTTTCTCAATAGATTCCTTTAAATAATAATTATTTAGTTTTCATTATATTCCTAAATGAACTAACATATATGTGTATTTATAGACAAATTGAATTAAAATTAGGATCTTGTTGTCACCCAAAATGATCTTCAATGGTCAAAAATTGAAAAGGTGAGAATAAGGGACAAAGATAATTCAAAATGAACCACTCAAGAGAGTGTCATAAATATTTGGATGCTTCAGACAGTTCCCAAGAGCATATAGGGGACTGAAACAAAGGTGGCCTATCCAGGGAAAATCTGAAAAGGCAATAGATAATGGATAAATGGGGTTAAGAAATGGGTCAGGGACCATCACAAGTCAAAACAATGAGCCGAACCAACAATTGATAAATACAAAAACATGATAAAATTATGCAATTTAATGACTAATAAATTCCTAGTGGTCATTCTAGGTGTCTACATATTTCCCTAGTTTGATGTGTGTGTATACAGACATATCAAAATAAAGGATCACATTTGGATACAAAATTTTGCATGCTTATAAATCAAGAACCAATGTCCATGTACTTGGGAATTTGTAATAACATTATTTCTTTTCCAACACATGAATGGGTTAATGCCAAATAATAACAATAATATGATGAAATCTAAAAACTAGAAATGATATACCTCATTTAACTAAGAGGTGGGTATAATATACATGTGGAGCCAAGTTCCTCCAAAATTGTGTAAATACTTTACACACTTATGAGTATAATCTTTAACAACAAAAATCAAGCTAAACAAAATTTTGTGTATCTTTTAAATGATGCTCAATTACATCCTAATTTTTTTCCTTTATGGGAGTAGGTGGTGTGTCTCGAGTACATCCTCTTTTAGAAGCGAGTGAATTTTGAATGCCTCCTTTTGTAAGAGTGAATATTTTCATGAATGTATCCCACTATAAGAGTAGTTATAGTCTAGATTGATATAATGAGTGGGATATATGGCCCACATTGATGTTTGAGATGAACCTATGAAACAAAATCTCAAAATTAAGGATTTAAACACACCATGTGTAAAATAAAATCTGAAATCATTTGTGTATAAAATATAAATATATAGTCTTACAAACATGTATGTTATGAAGAAGTTTACCCATATGAGACTCTGATATAAACAATCCAAGTTCAAGAACAATAAGCCCCATATGGGCCCAAGATATAAGTATTGTATATCAAAGAAAATATTCCCCATCTAGGATGAAGATATAATCAATATAGCATAATCATCATAAGTTATAAGATTTAAAAGTACAAGTATAAGATGTTCAACCAATAAATGTATGGTATAAATAATGGAAACCTAGGAAAGTGGTAAACACATTATGCATTATATAAATCATGGTGTCATAAAAAACACCAAGCATTTGAGTAAGATAATCATGATATAAGATATGTAAAATATATGTCTAATCATAAAGTAAACACTTCAAATAGTGGAATCATACCAAGCACATAGAAGGCATGTAAGACATTGAAGCCATTTGAAACACATATTAGGCACATTAAACACACTAGAGATGCATAAATCATGTGATACTTCTATGCTTTAAAATAAATGAATAACTTTGCATAAGTTTAACCAACTTAAACTGGATTTGGTTCAACTTACCTTGGTTGTTTATTAAATGCAATGTTTGTGTTGGGAAACAAGTAATGCATCCACTTTTTAACATCTTTCACCATTGCATAAAACTCATGATTATAAACTAAATATTTATGCTTGGCTTCATTTAATTTCTCACTAAATTAAGCAATGAGGTTACTTTATTAACTCATAGCTACCCCTATTATTATTCCACTAACATCGTAATCAACTTAGAATACTTTTTTTAATTTTGTAAATTCTAACATTTGTTATTTTGTCACATTCATCTTCAAATTATATAAAATAATTTCAACTTCAATTGTCCAAGTGAACTTTTTTTTATCACCTCTTGTCATTTTTATGATAGGCACACATATCCTTCTAAAGAGTCTAATGAACTTCCTATAAAAAAATTCCAACCCATGGAAGCTTATTTCTTGAAACATGATTCTTGGTGATGGCCACTCAATAATGGTTTTTAATTTTTTTGGATCCATCCTCAATCCATAATGTGAAATAGTAAAACCCAAAAAAACTAATTGTTAATTCATAAAACTACACTTATTTAAGTTGGCTAACAAAATTTCCTCCTTAAACTTATGTAACACTTAATTCAATTAGTGTTTTTATTTTGTTCTACTAAAAATCAAATTATCATTCAAATATAGAATGAAAAACTTACCAAGAAATGGTTTTATCACTTTATCCATGATTCTCAACAATGTACTCAGTGCATTGGTCTACCCAAATGGCATAACCATCCACTCATTCAAACCTTCCTTTCGTTTGAAATTTGTCTTCCAATCATCACCATCTCTAAGTTTACCTTGATGAAATCCACTCTTCAAGTATATCTTTCTGAATTACCTTGCTCCACTAAAGTAATCCATCTTGTCATCCATTTAAGGCAATGGAAATATGTGGATAGTTCTTTAATCATTCCACATTTTCCATTCTTTGAATTTATTTGGTAATAATAGTATTAGAACTACACGTGGGATAAATATTTCCCTTATCAATATTTTCTCTAACAACACTTGTTCTCATTTATTTACCTCATCATTATCCATAGGTGTTAAACTATATTTTGCATTGCTTACAAAACTATAGCTAAGCACTAGATCTATGTGGTGACTAATGCTTTTCATGGGTGGAAACCCTTCTAGAATATTATCGAAAAGGATCTCCTCATACTCACATAAAAAATATTTCACTTCTCTTGGAAAATCACTTGCCTTCCCTAATGTCCCAAGGTGTGTTGGCTTGGGAATTACTTCAAAATGTGATTCTCTTCCTTCACCTCTTTTAAGAATTATTTTCTTGAAACAGAAAAAAGTTTTGTACTGCAGTCCACTTCTTCCCCTATGTCATTCAATGGGATCAAAGTATACTTTTGTCCATTTTTCAAAAGAGAGTAGGTCATCCTCCTACCATCATGTATAGCCTTCATATCAAACTACCAAGGCCTACAAAAAATATATGAAAAACATCCATAGCCATGATATCACACAAAACTTCATCTTTATATAACCCAATCTGAAAACTAATCAAATTTTTCTCATTCACCAAAATTTGATGCCTATTTAACAAACATGACACCTTATATATATTTTGGTGTGTGATTATAGTCAAATCAAGTTTCTTTACCATCTCATTTGAAAAAAGAATACGAGTGTTACCACTATCAAAAATAACTTTGCAACACTTACCTTTGAATTTGCATATGGCTTGGAAATTCATTAGTTCATCCTCTTCCTTAGCTAGTTTTAAAATATTCTCTTCATCATGAAAACTTATCCATGTTATGGTTATTTTATATCACTTTATTAATCTACTTGAGCAATGTGATTACTAGCTTTGTTTCTTCTATCACTAGCTTGAAATGTTTTAGGACATTCAAAAACTCTATGTCCAACATCTACACACTCAAAGAATTTTCTCATGAAACTAAACCTCTTTCTTTACCAAAGTATCATCTTCCTTGAGAATAATACTTTATTCCTCTTGTTGTTTGATTTTGACCTTGTGAAGTACTTGTTTCACCTTCACAAGTTTTTTGTCCTCTTCCATTATTTACTTGTCTTTTTCATCTAGAGAACATTCCTCTTCCTCTCATGATATTTTGTTCTCTTCTAAAAACATTATCCTCAACCTTAAAATCACATTTATATGATTCTTCTACAAGACACAATATTATCATTCCAACATGATATTTTGTTTTCTTCTAAAAACATTATCCTCAACCTTAAAATCACATTTATATGATTCTTCTACAAGACACACTATTATCATTCCAAACTCACCTTTAATGGAAATATGAAGACTATTTACATACCTTGAAATATTTTCAATATCATCTTCAACATGACCAACACAAATGGTGAGTCTGTAAAATTATTCCATGTAATATTTATCACTCATCTCATTTTATGTAAAAATTATGTAATTTATTGAATAAACTCATCTAGTAGTCAGAAGGAAAAAACTTATTTTTAATTTTTCAATCATTATATCCCAAATTTTGATTTGTCTTTGCCTTTTCTAACTCTTTTCATCTAATGATTTAGGATATGTCAATAATTAACTTTTTGAAGTACATCTGACCAAATTTTGGTGCTTACATTTTACTAATTAAATTGATAGATTAAAAGAGAAAGATAAACTTGAGTGTGTACAACACACTTTGTATTTGATAGGAAACTCGATAGTAGACCCTGTAAAAACACATGAAGTAGTCATCATTCATATTTTAAATTTGAAAAATATGAAACTTTAAAATTTTCAAATTGAAAGGAGAGCAGGGAAAGAGTAAAATTGCAGGGAGATAAAACCATATTTCCCTATACCCTGTAAGGGATAATGAAGCATTTGAAAAATGTGCCCCCTTGTTAAATCACTTGGAAAGATGGTTCCTCATGTTGAACTATTAAATTTTTTTAGAGTGATCAAGTCTAAATTTTTTAGAGTGATCACATCTCAATTTTGAATAACTAATCATGGCCTTGAGTTGAAAATATGCATGAACCAAATCTCATGAATAGGGTAAAGTATTCAATGTATTTATCCAAAACAAGGTGGAATCACAATGGGCACACTAGAAGTGACACTAAGGCCATAAAGTGTCACTAGAATCTAGCATACATCACTTGTAAAAAAAATATGGAACTGCATAATGGGTTATATAGAAGTAATGCCAAGGCCATTGAGTGTCACTAGAATTGAACATACATTACTTATAATAGAATGAGTGACACCACTATAAATAGATCTAGATTATACTTGCATGATCAAAATAGAATGAAGAATATTCATGACCCAATCATGAGTACTGTTGTCCCCCAAAAATATCACTCATTTTTGGGACAACATATGAACTATTTTGGGCCTTGCAAGACCAAAATTGTCTCTTCCCTTTTTGAAATTGTTATGTGTATTCTAATTCTCCATTCTTCAAGCTTTTCAGAAATCGATGGACTCTGCAGGCTTAAAACTACGGACTCCATAGGCTTAAAACTATGGACTCCGCAGGCTCATTTCTACGGACTCTACAGGCTTGAATCTACAGACTCTACAGGAAGAAAATTTATGGACTCTACAGGCCAAGTTCTATGGGCTTCACATATTGATTTCTATAGACTCTACAAGAAAGAAGCAAGCTCTCAACACTTAGGCAATTTCAAAGTTGGTTCAATGGCAAGCTTCTAACCAAATATTGAACCATTGAACCATTGAACCTTAAACCAAAAAGGTTCAATGGGTTCAAAGGTTCAATGTCATCAGAAAGAGTTAAGTGCATTTGTCAAGGTTCAAAGTTCAACCACTTCAAGGTTCAACGGCTTCAAAACACTTATCAAAGAGAAGAAGGCTTGAACCATTGAACCGTTGAACCATTGAACCATTTTGGTTCAAAGGTTCAATGGGTTCAATGGTTCAAAGGTTCAATGCACGGTTGGTTCAAGTGAACAAAGGACTTAGCCAAATAAAGGGATTGAATTGATTGAACCATTAAACCATTGAACCAAAGTTGGTTCAATCGATCGGTTCAATCGTCAGGTTCAAGGGAGTGCCCCAAAATGAAAAGACCAAGTGCCCTTGCAGAAGGCAAGGAACATTGGTTCAAAGGTCAAAGGAAAGAAACGATTGAACCAATAAACCGATTGAACCAATAAAGTGATCGAAGCAAGAAAGTGATGGAACCAAGGAGCCGAGAAGGCCGCTCAAACCATTGAAACAATCAACCAATGACGTCCTCGTGGATGTCAAATTTAAGGTAATGAAATATTTGATAAGTTTCAAATGTGGCGTGAAATTTAAAAACAAACTCAGCAACTAGGTGAAGAAGGAGCCAAAAGAGCTAGCAAAGCTAGGAATATAGCCCTGAGGGCTCAGATTCCAAGAAAAGAAAAAATTAGAAAGGGGAAAAGATAGCTTGGAAGCTTAAATTCTAGGAAGAGACAAAGCTGGAAAGGACAAAAGCAAAAAGAGGAGAGGACCAAAAATATCTGTGCAAAAGTTATTTTGGTAGCTGGAATAGTCTACAGAATAGATTTTCGAGCTTGCAAACATTGAAGGCGTGGCCTGTTAGTATCCTTTGGAGTAGAGACAAAATGGACAGTTGTGTAGATGTCAGAGGGGATAGACGAGATGATCCAGACCTAGGAAAAGACATATTAGATGAATAGACATGCCATAGTTAAGGCAATGCACTGTTCCAGGCATGGTCCCTCTAGACAGAACTGAAGGTGCATTAAAGGTGTTGATTGCAACATGGGCCATCCCATGGGAGAGAGTGCCAAGCCTTGATTGGTGGCTATATATTGTAATCTCTTTTATTATTTTAGAGAGATCTTCCCAATACAGAAGTGAAACTCTACCCAATTGAAAGGCAAATACTGAGACTTTGAGCTCAGATTGTATTTCATTTCATTTTATCTAAATGAAAAAGCAAGATGTTTGCAGACTTTGTGTTGTTTTAGCTTGTATCATTTTAGAAGATTATTCTTATGTCTGTCTTCTGAATGTGTTCCTATTTATTTAATTTGGCAAGCAGAATTAGTGAAAGTAACAAGGAAGGTGTCCTGAAGCCAACTGTGGGAAGATTGTGTGCTGCCATAGTTGTCTTTAGTGTGTGTTTATTTTTTGTTTCTATGTAAAGGACCTTGGGATGACTTTGTGCCCTCTTTGTCCTTCGTATCTCACTCTTGGGTAGTCAAGGTGGAGACTTTGTGCTAAATCTTAGATTATTGGTTACTACGCCCTTGGCACCCTGTTACTTATCCTACCAGAAAGATTCTTATTATTTGCAAGAACAAGCACTTCTAAAAGAAGAGAAGTGCCTTCTATCATTTCACCAGGATTTATATTATTTAGGAAGGGATCTGACTCTTGGCTGAATGTTACTTCTGAAAGAAGAGAAGCACCTTCACCAATCACCTAGGATTTCTCCATCATCTCTGAAAAAAGAGAGATGGATGGCTTATCCCACCCCTATGTCTTACTTTCTGCTTATATATATATAGTATATAGCCTCTGTATATTTAATAGGGAACCTCCCCTTGATGAGAGGAGAGATTTGTCCCCTATTGATGCAGTAAAACTGCACACCTGGACGACCAATCTCCCTATGTTGTGGTGATAGGAACTATTTTACTCACTAGTTAGCTGGTCGACAAAATATTCAGCCAACAAGTACAATGCCAATATATTTGACGTGAAATAATAACCATTTTTCATTAAATTTATAAACTAAAGTGCATATGTGCATGAACCAATATCATGTCGTTTGACTTTGAAAAATTTGTATATCTGCAAGAACTAGTATCATGCCCTTTGAATCTATGCAAAATAATATAAATTGCCATGCATATATGTGCTCATTTGTAACTATATGTGAAACACATAATTCTTATTTTTAGCTATTTTGATATGCCATTGCATATGCATTGAAGTGTGTATGAATTTGTACTCGAGCCTTTGTAAATGGAGTGCATATGCATGCCATATGTTCCCATAATATTTATCATTGTGCCAAAGTCTATCATATAGTTATTTTTTGAATTAATTTGAATCTTTTGAAACCTATATTCTATCAGAGAATTTGGTTTTTAAATTACTTTGAAACCTGTATAATGTCATAGAATCTAATTTTTTTATTTCTTTGAATCTTTAAACCTAGATTCTATCATAGAATAATATTTTTGGCTAATTAAGGCTTAAATATCTAAGACAATTGGGACTATAAGGGACCCTCCTTGAGATGAGGGATGTTGCCTGCAAGTCACTCATCTTAAAATAAAAGTTAACTATATCAAGTGATAAAGATAAAATCATGTGTACTTATTCAACATGTGGAGAGTATGTTATGATAGTATTGTACTTAACATCGAAGAGTGTATGTAGCATATTGAATGTGAGGCTAATGAGATGTGGGTGAGTTGGCTAAGTGGTTTGGTTGTTTCAAGCCCCATCCAAGTTCAAATCTCTAGAAAGGCATATGAGGCAGGTTGTGGTTGTGGTTTATATTCTTAGGGTTGTTAATGTCATCGATTATTATCAAGGCTAGCGGTGGTCATTGTTGGTATTCTTGGGTTAGTTGTGGCCATTGTTGATATTTATGGTATAATATCACTTGGGGATCTTGGGGCCCCATTATGTCCCAAATGATTTGTAGGGCTAATAAAAAAATGAATATATATACATAAAAAAAACATATTAAATGTGAGCCATACAAGGGTCATGTCTAAATAGACATAAAATGAGGCACATAGTAAAGTAACCATATCTGAATAATACTCTGAAGTAAAAGTGCATGAATGGATCATGGCACCACTAATCAAGGTCAATAAGCATAAAAAAACAACACACAATGTCACGAAATGTCATCCATAAGGCCAAGGCTCGCATTCAAAGAACATAAACATGTTGCAATAAACAAGAAGGTCCACATGCAAAGGACATTAAGAATGTCATAAACAAGGGACATAAAGATGTCACCCACATAGGTTCAAATGCACATACACAATAAACAATAAATATTTATCCTATCATGTAAGAAAGTAACAACATCAAAGGATCACAGAATAAGTGAAAACTAATAGGCACCATCCATATGTATCAATGTCACTTTGTAGAAAAGTAGCATATCCTTGTATAAAAATGTAAGATAAGAATATCTAAAAAGATGTTTGTAAGATATATAGCTCAACATGGTAGAGATGTCATGGATAGATATACCTTATGATAATATAACCTGTAGAATAAGATGCCCCAACATAGGCATGACCACTAGTTATAAAAGATTTCAACATCTAGGATCCATGTATAATATGTATGCCTTGCATCATAATCATATACCTCTTGAAATGCATGTGTGTATGGAAAATAATATGATGTCTACCATGAGTGTGGTAAATAACATATATAAAGAAGTAAAATTAGCAACTCGTGATGATGACCATGTCCTAATTTTTTATTTTTTGAGAATATTTTAAATGTTTTTGAATTTATGAAATATTTAATTTTTTTATATTTTTGAAATATTTTAATGATTTCTTAAGTATAATATCAACAAAAGTGTATGATGGTCATGGGGTTCTTCACACGTTTCCCTTCAATTATAGCCAAATGATAAGCTCTTGCAACCACCTTTTTGGTAATAACAAATGGACCCAACAAATTGGGTTTGAATTTACTTTTAGTTTCTATATCTGCATTAGTATTCTTATTATTACATTTTAAAACTAAATCCCCAATTTTAAATTCACAATTACAAATCTTCTTTCTATATGTTCTTTTGATGCGAGCTTGATAAACTTTTAGATGTTCAACAGCTTATGTATGCTTGTAGTCAAACACTTCTAACTCATGTAACCAATTTTATTGATACTTGTTATCCTTAATAATGTCTTTAAAATAGATACTCAAGGAAGGGATTTTCAACTCTAGAGGAAGAAATACTTTGGTTCCATAAAAATGATAGCATGGTGTAACTTTTTTTGGTGTATACACATTTGTGTAATGTGCCCAAAGTGCATAGATAATATGATTATGATAGTTCACATCATGATTTACAATCATTTTTTAATATTTTGGTGATTATTTTATTTGTCACTTTTAATTTCCCATTTCCTTGTCGGTAATATGGAGTAAAGAAAGTGAGACATTGAATTTAGCACAAAATCACTTAGTTATTTTATTTTTAAAGGATGATTCATTATCTATTACATTTATTGATGGTAATCAAAATGATGAAATAATATGTCATTAAGAAGTGATATATGTTGTCCCCAAAAATGAGTGACATTTTTGGGACAACCTATGAATTATTTTGGTTCAACAGACCAAAATCTCTCTCCCCTTTTCAAAAATTGCTTTGAGCATTCAAGTTCTTCATTTTTCAAGGCTTTTGCTTAAATCTACAGACTTTGCAGATATGTTTCTACAGACTCAACATGCTTCAAATTAGTAGGTTCAATAGGTTCAAAGGCTTCTGCAGGCGAGTTCAATCAAAAGAACAAGTTTCCAACACTTAGTCATTTTTGGGATTGGTTCAATGACTTGGTTCAATCAAAAATGTCCATCAGCAAGCTTCTAAGCAAGGATTGAACCATTGAACCGTTGAATCTTGAACCATTTTGGTTCAATAGGTTCAATGGGTTCAAAGGTTCAACGTTGTCAACAAGAGTTAAGCACTTTGTCAAGGTTCAAATTTCAACCATTTCAAGGTTCCTCGACTTCGAACACTTAACTAAAAATAAAGGCTTGAACCGTTGAACCTTGAACCATTTTGGTTCATCAGTTCAACAGGTTCAACAACCAAATGGTTCAACACATTTGGTTCAAAAGATCAAAAGGACTTAGCCAAATAAAGAGATTGAACCGATTGAACCATTGAACCAAAGTTGGTTCAATCAGTCGGTTCAATCAGCAGGTTCAAGGGGTTGCCCCAAGGCTGAAGGAACAAATGCCCTTACGGAGGGCAGTGAACTAGAGGCAAGTGCCCTTGCGGGGGGCACCAACATTGGTTCAAGGGTCAAAGAGAAGATAGAAAAGATAGAATTCCTTTGGATTTGTTTAAAGGCCGATAGGGAACATTTCCTTCAAACTTTTTGTCTGAAGAAAAATTTTAAGTGAAAGAGCCGTTAGACTTCGAGAAGATTTTCCTCAAAAAAATGGTTAAGGCAAAATTCCTTCAGACATTTTGTTCGAAGGAATTCACTTGGGAAGAAAGCTCGAAGAAATTGAAAAGAACAAATGGCTAAGGAACAGAAGCTTTCCTTCGAACAAATTGCTCAAAGAAATTCCTTCAGACTTTTTGTTTGAAGGAAAAACACATCGAGGAAATAGAAGCCCGAAGGCCACCCAAAAGATCCTAAAGGGTAGGTACCCTTGCGGGGGACACTTGATGTCAAAGAAAGGACCTTTTCTAAGGACCCAAAGGGACACCTTCCCTTCGAGATGTTCCAAAGACTTAGACAAGACGAGCATAGGAAGAACCAATGAACCGATTGAACCTTGAACGGAAATAGTTCAGAGTTCAATGGTTCATAGGTTCAAGCAGTTCAAAGGTAGCCTCAAGCAAAGAAAGAAGCAAACATGGATGATTCCAAAGGAAAGTTCAATGAAAGCGATGGTTCAACTAGAGAGCAAATAAATGCTTAAATAGGGAAGCGATGGACCAAAAGAGATTGAATGAACCGATGAACTGATGAACCAATGAACTTTCACAGGTTCAAGGTTCAACATGGTTCAAGTCGCTAGCGACCATTGATGGCCCCACGAACGTCAAACCTAAAGTAAGGGAATATCTATTGAAATTCAAATAAAGTGCAGAATTTAAAGGAAGAACCAAGCGACTGGCTAAAAAGAGAGCCCGAAGACTCAAATTGCTACAAGGGAGAGAGGAACGAGACCAAGGACAAGAAATATCTTCAAAAGAGTTATTTCTAGTAGGTGAAACAGTGGATCAAGTAGACTTTTAAGCACACCAAATCAAGGATGTGGCCTATTTTTCTTCCATGAAGTAATGGCAAATTGGACAATTGTGCAAACATCAGGAAAAGGACTAGACAATCCATACCAAGGAAGAGACATATTAGACGAATGGACATGCCATAGTTATGGCAATGCACTATTCCCAACATGGTCCCTCCAAACAAAACTGAAGGTGCATTGAAGGCATTGACTACAGCGTAGGTCGTCCCATGGGAAAGAGTGTCAAGCCTTACATGGTTGCTATACATTATAATTTCTCTCATTGTGAAGGGAGATCTTCCTAATACAGAAGCAAAACTCTACCCAAATTGAAAGGTGAATACTAAGACTTTGAGCTTAGATTGTTGTTCATATCATTTTATCTGAATGAGAAAGCATGTTGTTTGTAGACTTTGTGCTGTTATAGCTTATATCATTTTAGGAGATTGTGCTTATGTCTGTCTTCTGAATGTGTTCTTGTTTATTTAATTTGGCAAGCAGAACTAGTGAAAGTAATCAGGAAGGTGTCCTGAAGCCAACTGTGGAGAGACTTTGTGCTTTCACAATTATTTTTAGTGTGTGTTTTTAGTTTCTTTCTATGTTGAGGATTTTGGGATGACTTTGTGCCCCCATTATCCTTTGTGTTATACTCTTTGGGCAGTTGAGGTAGAAACTTTGTGTTTTGTTTCATCCTACTGGTTATTGCGCTTGTGTTACTAGTTTCTTGTCACTACCTGAAAGAACTCCTATTGTTTCCTGCAAGAACACTTTTGAAAGAAGAGAAGTGCATTCAGTGTTTCCACCAGGATTTTCTCCTCAATTTGTTAACATCATCTCTGAAAGAAGAGAGATGGATGGTGTATTATACCCTTGAGTGTTATTTTCTACTTATTTATATAGTATATAGCTCCTGCCTACTCATAGGGAACCTCCCCTTGATGAGAGGAGAGATTTGTCCCCTTTTGATGTGGTAAACTTGCACACTAGGCCGACCAATCTTCCTTGTTGTGGATGATCAAACCTATTTTGCTCATTAGTACGCTGGTGACAAAATATTCACCCAACAATATATATCCTCTCTTTTGGTAGATTATAAGTGTATGGGCTTAAACCAATTTTGTAAAATATTTAGTAGTTAAAATGATGAACTTGTGATGATTTTAGATATCTTGCAAATGAAATTAAAACCCCAAAGGTAAAAAGGCCGAGGTGAAATAATAGGTCACAATTCTTGTGATGGTGCATGGTTTAGATTACTATGTTTTTGACATTGTGAGCATATTTTTGCAGATTCATGACGTTCTTACTCCATTGTGGGCCAATAGTAACCCTACCTCAATAATTTTTAGAATATTGTTTTGACATTAAAGTGACCTCCAAATTCGCTACCATGTACTTCAAGTAAGGATATTTTAGCTTCTTCATGGCTAAGACATCAAAGTAACAACTCGTCAAATGACCTTTTAAATAAATATACTCCAATTCAAATATAACATATTGCATCACATTGTAATTAGTGTTTATCATTATGCATATCATTTTTTAGGATAACAACATGGTATAATATATTATATATATCACTATACCATTATGAGTTTGTTGTGTTGTGAGCAATAACCAAGGCTTTAGAGCATCTATAACTATTATAGTAATTGACAGATGTTGCAGTTGATGGATGGTAAAAATTATGTGCTCATATTTGATGTCAATAGGAATCATGGAATAAATAATGGCCATTGCATCAACATGTTTATTATATATAGAAAAAGTATAAGCTCTCCTCGTATAATGCAAATAGAAACATCATATCACTAACAAATGATTGAAATTACCAACTATTTTAGTAGAGTAAATACACTTGATCAATTATTTAATTTCTTATAATCACAAATGGGTCATGTAGCTCAATTGGTTAGAGTGTTAGTTTTATGAATAAATCCTTGTCCCCATATGATGGATGATATGAGGTCGTAGGTTTGAGTCCCAATGAGACAATCCCATCCTATTGGAAATTTAAATATGAAACTACAACCATTTTGACTAAAATTCATTGCTATTATTTATATATTGTATAGATATTTATATAGGAAAATAGTATTTTAAAGAATAAGATTTGTTTCAATTTATTAAATTGTATAATCTTAACACATTGTCATATTTAACACATTTGGTATAATGTATGATGACTAAAACTTAACATAATAAGATGAATACCATGGTGACGAGTAGGAGTACGAGCAAGCGCGAAGGCAGTGAATGACAAAGAAAGAGCACACGCTAGAAGGTCATGAATGAATAATTTAAGTGTGGTTGCATTACGAATGAGGCTAGTGAGGATGACATGCAAGAGATAGGGATAAATATTTATGTTAGTAACAACAAGGTCAAGAATTGTAGCAATAACCCTATCTCAATCAACATCTAGGTAGTCTTTACTGGTTGTGTAAATGGTGTAAATGTGTTTCATTCATGCAATGAATTATATCGATCTAGGATCTAATTTACACTAGATTTGAAGATTACTCCTCATCTATTCATTGGTGGCCATTTGCAAGAACCAATATCATGCATGGATCATGGCACCACTAATCAAGGCCAACAAACATAACAAGCACAACACATAATGTCATCCATAAGGCCTAGGTCCACATACAAAGAACATGAACATGTTACAACAAACAATGCCAAGGGCCAAATGCAAAGGACATTAAGAATGTAAGAGACAATGGACATAAATATGTCACCCATATAGGGTAAAGTGGCCACACACAATAAGAAATCAATGTTGAGCCTATCATGCAAGAAAGTAACAACATCAAAGGAGCATAAAACAAATGAAAACTAATTTGCACCATCCATATGTATCAATTTCACATCATATCAAAGTAGCAAATCCTTGTATAAAAATGTAAGATATGAATAAATATAAAGACATTTATAAGATATGTATTACAACATGGTAGAGAGGTCATAGATAAATATAACATGTGATAAAGTAACTTATAGAATAAGATGCCCCCAACATAGGTATGGCCACTAGGTAGAAGAGAGTTCAATGTCTAGTATCCGTGTATAATATGTATGTCTTGCATCATAATCATACACCTAACAAAATTCATGTGTGTATGGAAAATAATATGTTATCCACCACACATGTGATAAATAACATATGTAAATAAATTTAATTAGAAATTCATGTGATGCTAACCACATCCTATTTTTTTTATTTTGTTGAGAATATTTTGAATGTTTTTAAATTATTCAAATATTTGATATTTTTAAAATATTTGAATGATTTCTTATGTATAATATCATCATAAGTTCATGATGTTGATGGGATTCTTCATAGGTTTCCCTTCAAGTGTAGCCAAATGATAATATCTTGAAACCACCTTTTTAGTAACCATAAATGGACCCAACCAATTGGGTTTGAATTTACCTTTAATTTCTCTATCCGCATTAGTATTCTTATCATTCCTTTAAACACTAAATACCTAATTTTAAATACATAATTGTGAATCTTCTTTCAATGTGTTCTTTTGATGCAAGATGGATAAACTTTTACATGCTCAACTTATATATGCTTGTAGTTAAATATTTCTAACTCAAGTAACCATTTTTCTCGATACTCATTGTCCTTAATAATGTATTTTAAAGAGACTAACAAGGAAGGTATTGTTAACTCTATACGGAGTACTGCTTTTATTCCATAAAAAAGAGAGGATGTGGTAACCTTTGTTGGTGTATGCACATCTGTGTGATATGCCCAAAGTGTATAGATAATCCAATTATGCCAATTTATGTCATGATTTGTAACTATTTTTAATATTTTGTTATTTTTTTTATTTGTCGATTTCGATTGCCCATTCCTTGTGGGTGATATGGAGTAGAAAAAGTGAGATAGATATTGAATTTAGCATATAATTACTTAATTGTTCTATTTTTTAAGGATGATTCATTATCTATTACAATTATTGATGTTAATATGAACCATGAAATAATAGGTATCATAAAGATGTGGCATATATCCTCTCTTGTGGTAGACTATAAGGGTATGGGATTTAACCCATTTTGTAAATCATTCAGTAGATGTAATGATGAACTTGTGACCTTGTGATGATTCTAGATTTATCTTGTAAATGAAATCGAAACCTCGAAGGGAAAAAGGCCAAGATGAAATAATGGGTTGCAATTCTTGTGATGGTGCATGGTTTAGATTACTATTTTTCTAGCATTATGAGAATATGTCTACATATTCATGATATTCTTGCTCTACTGTGGGCCAATAGTAACCATAACTCAATAATTTGTAGGACGTTGCTTTACCACTAAAGTGACCTCTAAATTTTCTATTGTGTGTTTTAAGTAAGGCTATTTTAGCTTCTTCATGGCTAAAACATCAAAGTAATAGACCATCGAATGACCATTTAAATAAATATCCTCCAATTAGAACATAACACATTGCTTCACATTATAATCATTGTTTATCATTGTGTCTATCATTCTATAGGATAATAACCTGGTATAATAAATTATATATATATATATCACTACACTATTTTGAGTTTATTTTGTTGCTCGTAATTGCCAAAGCTTATGGAGCATCTACAACTATTGCAGTAACTGATGGGTGTCATAGTTGATAAGTAGTAAAAATTTCATGCTCATATTTTATGTTAATATGAATCATGGAAGCAACGCTAGCCATTACATCAACACATTTATTATCTTTGTGGGGTATGTTTTCTATTGAAATGTTTTGAAATGCATCGTTAGTCATTATACCATTTCTTTTTATGGGATTAACCTTTCTTCTTTGTTTTGATAAACATTTAAGATCTTATTAACCACTAGCTAAGAATATTGGTATGTTTTTAGAGATTTTATTTTTTGTATGTGTGTAGTGGATAATATAAGTATTAAATCCTCATATTTTGATATATTGTTTGTACATGAAAATCTCAAGAGATATGCAAATGGCATTGGTTGACCACGAGGAATAATGAAAACTATGCCCACTCTAGTACCGATGGCGCATTTTGATAAGTCTAAATACATTATTGAAGTACCATTATCAATGTGATATGCAATAAATTCATCACAAAAATCATCATTAATAGGTGATGTATCTAATAACAGGGATACATATAAGTGATAAGTGATAAATTTCACTTTTATTGATTTCTGAGATATAAATTCCACATAAAATTCCATGAGTAACACCACTCATTTAGCAATACATCCTAGTAAACTTGACATGGACATGAGAAATTTAAGTGGGTCCATCTTTGTGATAACTTGTGTCTCATTATTAAGCATACAATGTTATAACTTATGTGCTATAAAGACAAAAGATAAACATATTTTTCCCATTGTATTTTTATTTTTTCCTCATAGTCTACTAATGTATGATTGATGTAGAGAATTGTGCACTCTTTATGATCATCATCATATTGTGTTAGTAAATCTCCCAAAACATGTTTTATAATGGAAATGTATAATATAAGAGGCTTTTTTGGTATCAAAGGAATGAGAATAGGTTGATTAAACATATATTCTTTAATTGCATCAAAACTCTATTGACGGTTAGCATCCCATTCTAATTTAGTGTCTTTATTTAATAAACAAATGAAAGATTGTATCTTGCTAGCTAATTGAGCTACAAAACACCTTATTTCTTGAGTCTTTCCTTATAGGGACCATAATTGCTTCAACCCTATTGGAGGAGGCATATCTAAGATAGCTTTGATCTTTTAGAGGTCCACTTGAATGTTTGTTTGAGATATGATATAACTGAGTAATTTTTCTAATGTAACTCCAAACACATATTTTTTTGGATTTAAACACAGATTGAACTTTTATAGTCTCTCAAATATTTATCATAAGTCTATAGTATGATCTTGTCAATGTTTATATTTCAAAAGTAAGTTATCCACACAATTTTCTATAGTTTTATGTATATGGTCATGAGAGATGTGTGTCATAGCTCTATTGTAAGTAGCTCATGCATTCTTTAATTTGAAGGGCATGACTACATAGCATAATGTTCCCCACAACATGATAAATTATATTTTCCTTTTTTTGCATGATTCAACTTGATTTGATTATGGCCAAAAAAACCATCCATAAATGATAACATTTCATAACCATCAATAGAGTTGATAATTATAACAATGTTGGTTAATGGAAAATCATCTTTTGGGCATACCTTGTATAAATTATGATAGTTTGTATAACATGAAGTGTCTCCATTATGCTTTGTAATTAGTGCCATGTTAGATATTCAATTAGGATAATCAACTTGAATAAAACCAATATCCATTAGTTTTTTAATTGCATTTTTTAGTAACAAGGCTACTTTTGGATGCATTATTAACCGATTTTGTGTCTAGGTATAATATTATGTTATGCATTGTAACCGCATGATAGATTCTAGGCATATCTTTGTAATCCCAAGAAAATAACTCTAGGTAATCATGTAAAACCTATAAAAATGATTTATCTTCATCATTATTTAACATGGCTACTAGAAGAACTGGTTATGGATCTTTATCAAATCCATATCGATATTCTATTGTCTCTTCATTAAGTAGAGATTATTTATCATTCATGTATGGTGTTTTAGGAATGGTATATGGACCATCTACTCTAATATGGACATTGGTGTCTTCATTTTCTCAAAATAATGATAAGACAATTGTTGAATGAGTAGAATTACTCTTATGATATATGGAAAGGAGTTATTAATACACCTTGATGTATACTTGCAGGGATTCATCATGTAACAATTCATCTAATGTCAAAATCTTTAGGGAAGTTGTATCATTGATCATTTGAGGATATACCAACTATAATGTAGATATGTTATGAACTTATCATGTTGGCTTACGCTTTGCTTGGAATAAATGTGTATGCATAGTAAATGGTGTAGGTGTTCCCGTCTTAGATTTGTCTAATTATTATATGTGACCAAGTCCTTGTCATCCTTTATGATGAGATGCTTGAATGGGGTTAACAATTCTTTGTTTATGTGTTCCCCATCCTTATCACATATATCCCATTTTGTTGTAAATATTTAAGACCAAAACCATATTGATTGTAATTTATTGATGATGATGCCATTAGAATGGAAGAAGAAATTGGGAGTTTGATTGGTTTGGATTCTTATGAATATGGTTGCATATGAACAATTTAATGATCCTTGGGTTGGGTTAATGCACAATACTTCAATTAATCCTGATCCAAGGGGTATGTATATATATCATTAGTGAATGAACTTTAAACATGTATGTAAAGTAGAAGGAACTACATTTATCTCATGTATCCATGGTATTCCTAATATAATATTGTAATCAAGGTCATTATGCATGACTCAACAAAATGTGGCTATTGTATAAGGGCCCATAGTTATATTCAATGTTGTTTTTCCAAGTAAATTTTCACGGGATGCTTCAAATCATTTACAATTCATATCTAAATATGTAATATCTTATACCTTTATACAAAATAAATTTAAGAAAGAGATATTGTAAATATTTAATCACGACCCATTATCAACCAGAACCCTTTCTACAACTCTGATGTGCACATAAAATTGAATATATAAGCATAGATGTTGATATATGTTATGTTTGGGAGGTGAGTCCTACTTTTCAAAACAAATATTTTCCTACATCCACAATAAAGGTTAATAATAGAAACAACATAAGGTGATTCATTAATTGGTAAAAAAGTGTTACTTAATGCTTCATAAAGAATATCCTTATACAAAGGTGTTGTTTGGAGCAACTGTAACATTAAAATCTTAACATGAGTATTTTTTAGTTGATCAATGATGTTATACTCTTTAGGTTGATGTTCCTTCCTTGTTGGAAGTGGAGGGGGTTGAGGAGGAACATGTTGACCAACTTTGTTTTGTCATGGTGGATGAGGTATCTGACCTCATCTAGTGTTGACAACATTAACAACATAATTTAATATAAGCTATGGATGAATAATAAGAATGAGATGGTAATCCAACATTGAGGGCTCGAGGCAGGAGGAAAAAAGAGAGTCATGTATGCCTTTTGGTTTCTGGTGGTGACATGTAGTAGCTCAAATTGGATATTTTAATAATATGAATTAAGGAAGGCTTTATATTCTACATTATTCATTTTAGCTCTTTTATATTTGAGTTTGATTAGTGCAAATATATAATGAATCCATATAACACCTTAAAAAGTAACAAAAAATGTGATAATGAACCTTATGACAAGATCAAAAGATATAGACATATTTTATTTATTAGAGCTAGGTTTTATTTTATAAATTGGATTAGGAGTGTAACTAGGATGTGTGCATTTGATTTTTAGGCTCTCATATATATTGATCTTGGTCATAAATAGTGAACAATGCCTAAATGGGCACTAATTGTGGAGTATTCCATCATCTCATAGCCACACTATCCCATTTTTGAGGTATGTTAAAAGTAACATCTTGGGGTTAAGCACTTATCAATGCACTAAAAACCAAACTACTAAAAGGCTTCCTATGATTGAAAATCAAAATCTAAAGTGTTTTTAATATATTATGTAATACATAGAAACAAAGTCTATATATAGTGTTGTCTAATGGCTTGAGTATTGGAGTAGTACCCCTCACACCATGACTCAAGTAAAATTAGTGACCACTTTATTGAGAACGGCATTTCTAGTCATTAATAGTGAACAAGCCCTAAATGAGCACTAATTGTGGAGTATTCCATCATCTCATAGCCACACTATCCCATTTTTGAGGTACATTAAAATTAAGATATTGGGGTTAAGCACTTACCAATGCACTAAAAACTAAACTACTGAAAGGCTTCCTATGGTTGAAAATCAAAATCTAAAGTGTTTTCAATATATTATGTGGTACATAGAAATAAAGTCTATATATAGTGTTGTCTAATGGCTTGAGTATTGGAGTAGTACCCCTCACACCACAATTCAAGTAAAATTGGTGACCACTTTGTTGAGAATGACATCTCCTATGAGTTTTACAACTACCAGAACATAGTTCTAAAACTTAAAAAAAAAGATTTATGTGCATGGAAATCAAGAATTTAATTTGAATCCCATGGTTCAAAGAGAAATCCTAGAGTAGCGCTCAATCAAATCTAGCAAAGAACAAACATATTTTTCTTTAGTGCATGGGAATCATGAATTCAACTAAAATCCTATAATAAAAAAAATATTGTTCAAGCAACAAATGGGTTCACCAATTTTTTATATCATATTTTTTATTTTGAAGTGCCTCATAAGTATAAACATTTGAAAGATTATTTAGATTATAATGTGTGACACTTATATATAAATAGGAACATAAATCAAAAGTGACAATTGAAATTAATTGAGAGGTGGAATATGCTAAAAATAGTAAGTACAACCAAATACAAGATACTTAGATTTTCTATTTTTTAGTTGACTATAGCAAGCATTTAATAATGAAAATAAAGATGAGATAGGAATTGTGACAACTCAAATTCTGAAGTAGAGCTTATAAATATTTTTAGATAGGTATGCATTCCCTAGATAGTATCGTAGGTTGACTTTGTCTGTTGATTTTAGACTTGTCTACTTTGACTATGATAAAACTTTGACTATTCTTCCACCTAAGATTGTGTTGACAGGGATAAGATATTGTGATTATGTAGATGTTAGGTAAAAAAAATTGTTTTACTTTTCTTTGCTTTGAAAACCCTAGGGGTTTTTGTGAGAGCTAGAAAATTACAAAAAAGAAGGGGGATTATGATGGGTTGAGCTAACTCTAATCATTCCCTTTGATGATTAAATACTACCTACATATCCAAATACTCAAGTAGGGAATCAATCCACATGTAGTTCTCCCACCTATAGTGCTTATGCAATTATTCTCCTTAACCATATGTATGTATGTAGAAATTTGGCTTTGATACTTGACAATGTTGGCTCTTGACATGATTTGTAATGTTTCAGAATTAGCTTGTGAATGCTCTTAATGAATGACCTTGAATTTGAGAAGAATAGGTATTTTTTACTCAATGTGCAATAGTCTATAAGTGCTCAATAAATTACGTCAATCTAGGATTAATGAATGGCCTTTGATTTGTATTTATAGTGAAACCTTTTGACAACTTCCTTTAGCCCACTTGCAAAACATGTGGGATAACCCAAATGAATGTTTTAAAAATAGAAAATAGTCATTAAATGTTGTGGGGATGAGGTTACACTATGTGGATAAGTATGTGATAATAGACCTATCTCATAAAAGTAGGGACAATTGTACTAAGGTTAGAAGCAATCCAAGAGTGATATAAGGCAATTTGATCATTGAGTTGAAAATTCTTGCATAGTAGTGCTGATGAATAGAGGGGTGAAGTCTGCATATAGATAAATGGATAGAGGAATGGTGAATAAGATTCATGTATTTGAGCATGAGTCAAGTAGTTTAAAATATGTCAAGAATTAACACTGTCAAGTACCTATGACCAGATTTAGGTGTCTACACATAGAATCATGACTACAGATCATGTTTTACGTTGTTGTGCTACTGAGGAAGAGTGTATGGAAACTTGTGGTGATGGTATGATGATTTGGAAGAAACCACAAACCTCTTGAGGTGGTTCTAGAGTACCATGGTCAATTAAAATACCAAAGGCATGCATTCACTATTTATTGCTACTTATCACCACTTTTTTTTTGGTTAATGCAAAATTGCTTCTGAATAATTATTTAACATAAGTATCACATGAAGTAATCCTTGAATAACTATATAACCCACTTTAATAGATAATATAATAAAACCAAGAGGTTTTATAGCTATACCATTGTATCCCACAATCACTATTGGAGTATATGTTAAATCAATATTGTAAATTGCCTAGACTAGTAATGAATCCCTTAACATTATATTGAGGCTTGAATAATAATCAATCATGATTCCATCCTATTCTTTTTTAAGTTCACCTGTGAAACTATGATGAATAAATGACCATTGTATGTGCCAGCACTTATAATTTCATTAACATCAAACACGATCTGATTAAGTGCCTTATCTCTTGTGATTAAAAAACCACACCAATAAAACCATCAAGTGGAAGATCATTAACAATCTCTAGTGCTTCTCTTTGATTTTTCCTATTTACCATGTGTACATTTCCATTATCATTTGTTTGGTTGTTATGATTTGGAAGAGTGTTAAAATGGTTGTTATGATTTGTAATAAGGTTGGTAAAATGGTAAAAATAATTAAGTGTTAATTTGGTGGAGCCACTGATTCATTTAAATTGTTGTTTATTCCCTATACTGGAATTTAGTTGTTGTCAATGAGATCTTGTATCTTATGTCTCAAGACAATGTATCTTTAATTATATGAGAAATTTCATTATGATTCTTAATCAATGGTCTTGAATGATCAAAATATATTACTAGAGTCAAATTAATCATGTTACACTCAAGTAAAATCTTGAAAAACATTTTTGTGTGGACTTCCACTTAGCCTAGTAAATTTCATTTGCTTTTTGTTTTAAGTAATATAAGTTTACCAAATGGTTTATCTATAGAAATGATCACATTCTTAGCCTCATTTTTCATTAGAAAGCCATTGTTATTGACTCTATATTTAAATTTTGTATTGTTTGTGAACTTGGCACTATTAGAATTTGGAGCATTTGACCCATATTTAACTACATTTACAACCTAAAATCTTAACCTCAAAGTCTATAACAACATGTAAAAATTCTTTAATAAATGCATAAGTTTTGAAGATCACTTTGCCCTCAATAATTGAAAGTAAACCATTATCAAATATACTTTGAAGCTCACTATATGGTCACTGAAAATTCATATTGCTAACTAGAGTCTTAAATCAAATAACATACTCGTAAATGGTCTCATTTAGTCTTTATCTTATTGGAGCCAAGTTAGAAAATGTGACTTTCTTACCAATATTATTTTGAAAATTGGTAAATAAATCATCAACTCAGGTTGTAAAACAATATACATATCCACATGATAAAACATATAACCAATTGAATTCATGATTCTTCAAGCTCCTTAGGAATAACTCAGTCGATAATTTACCATTAAAAGAAAATTATATACAAGAGGCATCAAATTACCTAATGTGATGAGAACGATCTTGCTTTCCATTAAAAAAATATATATATATCCTAATGGAAATGGACAATCAAGTGCTTCATAAGCCAAGGGGTGTAAAAGAATAACATTATAAAACACTAAGGGCTCACAAAAATAAAATATGGATAAATGGATTCATACTAATATTACAATACAAGAACCATGTAGACATTAAATCTAAATTATATAGAACTTTGTTCTTGTACACTTGGCAAATATAGACCTTGGTTGTTTCCATCAGTTTTATATCTTTTTGCTACTGAAAGGCTCGCATATGTTATCTATTTATGCTTATTACTTATCTCTTAGCCTAACCAATGTTATTATGATAACCCGAACCTTCTATAATTCTCAAAATGCTATAAACCTACTTATCTTTTATCTCTAAAAGTTTTGAACCTATGCCTTTTTTTCAACTTCTTAAACACTCGCATCCCATTCAGACACCTACATCGATGAAAATGTCATGTTCCAATGGAAATGTCAAGTTCCCTAAGGTCATTAATTTTGAAAATGAAACATATCCTTATGGTCGGCTTAAGTGATTTAATGTGATATGTCTCCATAAAAGATTGTTATATATGTATGATCAATCCTCATTCATTCCTTAATTAGAAAATTCATAACTCTTACAAGGAAACTTAACAAAATCACTTAATCAAGCATTCAAGTGAGAAAATATTTCATATTTTATCCTATTTATATATTAGTCATAGGGACAACATAGGTCTAAAGTACTGAAGGATTAGCCCATTAGTCATATTTGTCAAGTTACAAGTTATGTCAATATTGTACATTTTTTCCACATATTGCACTCTTGTGCACATAAAATCCAATGCAGTAGGGGAGAACTAAATTAGTCTAAGGCCCTCTTTGAATTAGTGGCTATGTAAGCAATGCCCATTGATAGGGGGTTTTAAGGTTAGCTTGACACCGTGAGCCCACTAACCCATTTTTTCCAAAGTCACTATGAAGATGAAGAGCTAGGGTTTTGATGATTTGACAAGAGAAACAACCTATGATATATATTTGAACACACCAGAGTCAATATGACACATAACCTAGAATATTCCATGTGGTTATATACAGATCCAACAAGTATTCCATATTGGACACCCACATCTAGGTTAGATAAAAGCATCAATGCAACTGTCTAGGGTTGACACAAGTGTTTGAGGCCATAAAGGTCAAATTTACAGAATCTAATGACTGATCTAGAATCCATGTCTAGTCTATTTCTATCCCATTCTATATCATATCTGAATGTGCATAGTAAACCAATAAAGAATTCTTATTTTCCTTTTATTATTATATCAATCACCAATTTTACTTACTATATTTAACATATCTCAATATTTAAATTATGGATATTGTTTAATTGAATTTACAATTAATTGAACTACTATAGAGATAGTTTATCACCCTTGTGCCTTATGTTATCTCTATCCTCTTAACCCCATATTCTCTATATTAGATTTTAGGGTTAAACATTTGGTAAACCTAACCTTTGAGTCTTCCTTTGAAAACCTTACATGATTTATGGTTTCTAATATCCTAGGGTTTAGATTTCTATTTTTAGATCTGAAACTTTACCCTTTGATTTTACCCTCCTCTTATTACCAAGGTTCATGTTCATACACTTGCAAGTTGCATCTTCTTTTATTAGCGCATTTCAACCTCAAACGACTCAGTTTTAAAATTTCTTAGAGGTATTTTATACTCAGGTTGGTATATTCAAAAGTCCCTTTTTGTTTGCCAAATTTCAATAGAGATTTTTTAAAAAAAATTAATTTACTGTTTTTAGTAAATACTGACATACAAGGCGAATGGTGTACTTAATAATTATATTTTAAGTTTCATTAAAATTAATATTTTATTTAAAAACCTCTCTCATATCTCTAAAAATAAATTCCTATTTTATCAAAATTGTTGATTTTTTATTTGAAATATTATAAGATTTTACTTGTGAAACATTCCATATTGTTTGGCCTATTTCATACTCAGGTTGGTATATTCAAAAGTCTCTTTTTGTTCACCAAATTTCAATAGAGATTTTTCAATTTTTTCAATTTAATATTTTTAGTAAATATTGACATACATGGCAAATGGTATACTTAATAATTAATTTTTGGGGTTCATAAAAAATAATATTTCATTTAAAATCAACGCTCATAACTCTATAATAAATTCCTATTTTATCAAAATTGTTGATTCTTTATTTCGAATATTACGAGTAATTTAAATTTTGATATATTAGGAATTAGAATTATTCCTATTTTTTTTAAAATGGGTAGATGCCCATTCTGAACAAGATAAGAATAATATGAGAAACATAGGTCTATTTTTTTTTTTTGGTAGATGATTAGTTTTTCATTCTGAAAAAGATAAGAATATTGGTTTCTTAATTGATAATATTCTCATATTGTTTCAAATGGGAAACTGCACATTATACACAAGAAAAAAACATAGGCATACATGTTCATATTATTCCTATATTATTCAAAATGGGAATCTACCCATTCTAAAAAATATAGGAATAATTATAATTCCTAATATATCAAATTTTAAATTACTCATAGGTTTTTTATAATTTTTGATGATATAGAGAACAACCTCTTTTATTTTTCAAAATATTGTACAGATTTTGTTAATTTATCATTTTAATATTTTTAGTAAATTTAGCCCTATAAGTTGTACAATGTACTTTTGTTTCCCTATTTTTTAGGTTCATCTCATTTGATGTTTTTCCTAAAAAGCCTATTTTAGATTCTAAAATTTCTTAGCCAATCACTTTATATTACTTTCTCTTCATTTGGCACATTTCGGTCAACCCGACCTTTGGTCTCCAAACCCCAATTAACCTAAGGTTTTATGATTTTTTGTTTTCCTGTATTTTAATTTCTAATTTTATAGTATTCAAAATTTAAAAATTAGACCTTCTTTTTCCTAATAATCATGATAAATATGGATATGTATGTTGAGAACTTTCTCTTCCAATATCTCACTGTAGTCATTACTTGTTTCCTTCTATACATTATTAGAAATCTCAAAACCACAAAACCAGAGAATGATCCTAATAAAGATAAAACTCAAAATCCTCTTTACCAATTTTTTAAATAATATTGAATCTCTTCCTCCTAACCCTAAGGAGGGTGATAGTTACCATCTTTGTAACCAAGTCCGTGTTATCACTCCTTTAAGGGGTAAGGTAGATGGTATATGTATGCACATTCAATCTGAGGTATCTAGGGTTTATACCTATGAATCTCTGAGAGATTAAAATGGTACTGTGGTCAAATTAATAAAAGCAATACAAAATCAAAATCAATTTTTCAGTTCAAGGCTCACATCGTTAGAAAATTAGATTACATACATAATAAATCCAACACATGGTAGTGTTAATCATGTGTTTGCATCTTCATCTGTCAATGTTGTGCCAAACAATGTTTCACATCCAAATGAAAAGCTACAATAGAATACATCTAAAATAAGTGATTCAAAAAGTGACCAAAATGTTACCAAGAGTCCAAGTGAAAACCCAAGAGAAATGATTCGATACAAAGTGATCAAATTACCTCCTCAACCTCCTATCAGGAAATTCAAATACTTTTGTGCATATCATAGAATGCATGGGCATCATACAAATTATTATTTTACATTAAAGAATAAAATATAAAGTCACAAAGGTAGTGGTGATCATATCATTCATACATCAACCAAGAAAACCACCCACATTATGAATACATCTCCTAAACCACAACCACTAAAATAACTAATGTGGTTACAAACAAAAAATTTAAAGAAAAAATAGTTGTAAATATCAAACATAGAGTAAGAAAAGATTCAAAAAGGAAAATCCGATCAAGGAAAAGATACAAATTTACCTCTCTATAATGATACTTAGTTTCCAAATAGTATGGTTTTGGAAAACAATATTTACAAAAATTTGGTTATCATGGTCAAGGATTAAGAAAACATTCCCAAGGCATAACTCATCATAACCCCACATCTAATCAAAATGAGCGTGAAGGCTTGGGATATATCATAAAAACTAATGCAAATCATTCAAAGATGCATAATCACTTTGTTAATGCAAAAGAGCAAGAACTTACAAATGAAAATAAGGTACATAAGGAACAATTTACAATTAAAAAGAAATGCATCCAAAGGATAATGTAAAATTTGTGTCTTCATATGAAGCAATTGGCAATCATTCCTCATACTATATAATCTTTAAACCTTGCATAGATGGTAAGTAAGGTCAAAATATCATAGTTGACCTAACTTGCGAATTAAATATATGTACTTAGGAATTCTTTACATTCCTGAGATATAGCATGGAACACATGAATAAAACTACTACATCCAATTTACGTGTTGGATATATCCAATGTAATGTCAAATGTCATCAAAATCATGCTCCATTATACAACATATTAGTCCATTTTTTACCAAATATAATGCCAAACTTAGAAAACCATGGTTATAAGCAAAAATATTTGTCGAGCAAAGACAATAAGTACAAACTTACCAAAAGAACACGATACACTTTCTAATTCTAATATGCACACATATGTCACATTTTTTTCAGTAAATGTTATTAATTTACCACTCAAAGATATATATCCTATGGATGAGATCATAGGATAGTCTTTTCTTTTTAAATAATCTGAAAAACACCCACAAATTAAAAAATAAAAAATTCAAAAATATTTTTAGCTTTTACATGTTTTATTAGCTCATTGGCATCTATGTTATGAATTACATGTTGGTAGATAATATATCATCTATTTCTATATACACATGTTTCACATATTTTTTGAGTGTGATACAGGTATAGCTAGGCACATGATCTATGCACTTTTAGATGTTAAGCCTTCCCTCCACTCGTGTTATTTGGACATTGGGGCATCCACTTCTTTGATCATGATATATTCACGTGATATCCTTCTATGATAATTTTACATTATCATGTTTGAGCCCATATAATTACGCATGCCTTTATCCAGGCTTATATTTTTTGTAGTGTACTTGATATGTTATGTACTTAACATTTTTCTCTAACACATATATTCAAGAGCTAGTATGAAATTTTTATGTTGGTTGCTTATGGTTTTTATTTATTCACTTCCTAGAGTGTCTTGTATTGCATTGTATTGCTTGTTTAAGTATTTGAATATGTTCCATTATTTGTAGACTTAATGCCTTTATTTACTTACTTTGACATTTGCATGTCATCGCTTGTTGTATGGACATTTGAATATGTCATTCCTTACTTTGTAGACATTTGTCTAAATCATGTCCATTCGATTGTGTTACATTTGAACATGCCCCTTGTTTGAGGTCTCCTTGGACCATTGCATTTTGTTTTGATTTTGAGTGCCTCTGTGTGTGTGTGTTTGATTGCTTGTTGAGCTTGTGTTGTTATTATCGAGATGTTGCCATGATTTAAATTATTTATTTTAGGACTTGATGTGATCACATTATGTGTACTTTAATGATATATTTACCTAAACATGTTCCTTCTATATCTTACATTGTTTATATACGTATTATATAGTTATCTTATCTTGTTGAGGTAAGGTAGCTACCAATTTTACTTCCCCTCACCTCAAAAGGGGGGTCATATTAGTGGGGGCATGCCATAGAGACATGGCTTCCACATTTTTCACATTTTCAAATTACAGTGTGTTGGGTGAATATTTTGTCATCAGCTAACTAAAGGCAAAATGGTTATATCAGCCACAGTATAATGAGATAAATCTCTCCTCTCAGTAAGGGGAGGTTCCCTATAAACTATCATAAACTAATCTAAACTAAATACTAAATCAGGGGTGAAATCACATCATCCATTTCTCTTTTTTCAAAAATGATGTTTACAAAATAAAGGAAAATTTTCTTCATATTAACTGAATCTATAATAAACCCATGAGAGTACAAACCCTATCCTCGCTTCTTTTGTTGATTTGTAACTTATATCATAGTAGAATGAGGTGCAACCCAAAGTCTTCACCGAAAACTACAACAAAGTATATGATCACAAAAGATAAAAGTAGTTCAAAGCCTTTCCAATATCCTTTATTCTAAGACACTAACACACAAACTAAAGACAATTATAGTAGCACAAAGTCCCCATAATCAACTTCAGAATATCTCTTGAATTATTTTCACTCACTCTAATTATTTAATCAAATACATGAGATTGTATTAGAAAAATGACATAAGAACAATTTCCTACTTAACACAAGTTATACCAATACAAAGTTTGAAAAGTCACTTGCTTTCTCATTCACTTGATAAAATTTCATTTACAATCTGAGCTCAAATTCTCAAAAAGCATTTCAATTTGAGCAGAGTTTTTTGTTGCTAATAACCAAAAAAATATCCATTTATAAAAGAGGCCCTCATTATTCATAGGGAGAGGCCTTCAAGATTTTTAGAAAAGACCTAATTACTTTGACCGAGTCAAAGATAAGAGTCCTTTTTGACTTAGGACTCCTATATTTTTACATGTAAATTACATATGACAAAAGTACATGTAAAAATGTACAAAGTAGTTACAAAAGTACATCAAAAAAGTGGAAATTAAATCAAGGAAAAATAGTTTCAATTTGTATCCCCATCTTTCTTCATATGAGCATCATACATAGTGATAACTGCTTACATCCCAATACTGTCTGGAGTAACAGTGTTCTTAAAAATTATCTTAGATTTGACTATGGCATCTCTTACTATTGTAACTGATTTTGTATGGCTAGTTAACCTGGTTCTCAGATTATCTAGAGTTAATTGATCATCCAGAATATTGTCCACAGAGGCTACTAAAAATAACTTATCTTGAAATTCTTTCTGGAACATAACTTCAAATTATCAAATCATTTCTTCTGCTGAAAGGAATTGGTTATCTTGTGATGAAAGTTTGCAAAGTAGCTCCTCCAATTTATGCAAAAGATTGATATCATTTTGTTTATTGAGTTCCCTCGAAGATTCGAGGTCATTGATCAACTCTTTAAGCACTCAACTCCTGTATATCAATGGCTCTTTAGTTTCAGTGTAAAAGTCTCTATCGAAAATGACACCAATTGATATTAGAGTGCTTATTTTTAGTTTTCTCATATCTATTCATTTGTCAAGATACTTTTCAATGATTTCAATATCCTGAGAGATAACATTAATGAGATCATCTAGTTATGCTCTTATTTTTCTTATTTTATCTATCTTCTTAGATAACTCTGTGAGTAAGGAAACTCCTTGTGCATGCATCTTGTCCAAGTACTCTTTAAGTACTTTTCCTTTGAGATAGGTCTTTTCCACTTTCTGAATCACGGAGTCTTCTATGGAAATGGCCTCAGGAGTTATTATTTCTAGAGTGAAAGTAATTCTCCATACCACTGCAGTCAATTGTTCCACCGTTGCTTTATAATGATCTTTTATTTCTTTCTTTCTGTCAAATTTTTGAATCAAGATGTCCATGGCTGACTGCATATCACTCACGGCACTCTCATGAGTTATCTTGTCTAATTCAACTCTAGAGATAGAGTAATTACTTACATTAAAATTTTCAATGGTTGCATCCTGTGGAGGTCTTGCAATTTTTAGAAATTTGTGTCCCTTATCCCCAATAATTTTTAAAAGAATCTTTGGCTTCTTGGGAGCCTTGACTTTTACTGGCACCATTTTATTGAAATCAAAGTCATTTAGAGAGATGGCTTATTTTTTCCTTTTGGGTGTATAATCTAATAACCATGGTGGGAGCACATAAGTACTTACATTAGGATCTATCTCCATTGTTGGCGTTACTGGAGTTGCACTTGCACTAATAGTGGAAATAATAGATGGAGTATCAGTAAAAATTGCACCTTTTACTGAATGATCAAAAGCAGAACTATCTTCAATATCAAAAGATGGGGATGACAAACTAAGAATTGACCCTGAGGAATGAAAAATGTCTTCAAAAGTGCCTTAAGGGTTGTCAAAAATTATTTTGGAAGGAGAAGTTGATCCAAAAGAGGGAACACTAATCAGAGAAATAGGTGAAGGGGTTGCAACAAGTGTGCTAGGCGGGGAAAAAAATTCCTTTTTCTTGCTGCATGATCTCTTGAGGAGACAAAGTTTCCTTTTCTTATTGATCTATTGGCCTATCATCAGTCTCCATCTATTCAATCACTGGTTCTTCAATGCTTTATTTCTCAACTTCCATATATGTTATTTTTGGCTCTTTTTCCATAACTTTTGACTTCTTCGTCACAAATATGATCTTACGCTTATGTCGCTTGGAAGAAGAAGGGACATCACTTTTATTCTTCATTTTATTTTCTGTTTTTCTTCTTGTTTTCTCTTGAAATTTAGCTTCTAAACTTGTGATGAATTCTTTCAAAGTAATTCATTTATTTGCTAACCAATTATTGGTTTTTGCAAGTATAGGTTCAAATCTTTTTCTTAAGGAAGTCAGCGCTTTTTATGACCATTGGATTGGAGGAAAAGGGGCATTGGTAATCTATTCAGTATTGTATTTATCATTAATAAAATCTCCATCATCCACTAAATTCTCAAGGATATTAGCAAGTCTGAGATATTCAATCTACTTAAGGGATAACCTATTGTAGTCCATTTTCCTAATATCTTCCGTTCTCAAATCTACCCAAACATCTTCAAACATAGGTTCATGAAATTGGGTTTTCCTCCTGATTATATCTTTCATGCCCTTTTAATCAGAATTTAGTCTTCTTTTAAATTGCTTCAAGGTCACAAGTTGCATTTTAGTTTCCATGGCTCTAGCCTTTCCAGTGGTTAACACTGAAAACCTACCAATTTTAACTAGGAACCTGAAACCAGGCTTTTGAGTTCCATCTGTTTATTATGCATGATGATTATTTGTCTGCATAGTTCCATTAAGACCAATTTATCTGAGGGGAATCTTAGAAACATATAAGGATGACCTTGGAAAAAGCCAACCCTTAGGTATGATAAAGAAGGAAATTGTAAGAACATGCATCCAAAATCGTTTACGACTGTCCAGGCCTCATTTGACACTCTGCTTTATTCTAATTAAAGATTAAAAAGACATAAAAATATTGCAAAGAAAGCATCATTTACTCTCTTGAAATGCTGAATAGAACCCTTCAATGTTAACTGAGAGTAGTATTGATATACTGGGGTTACTCTCCTATCTCCTGATATCAAACCTGAAAAGATTCTTATTAAAGCTACAATATAGACCAGGTAAGAAGTCATATAGAATTTGAAGGTAGTAGATACCTTCATCAATTACTCATGAAAAGTATTGTTGACTTGTACTCCTCAAAAGATGACTTGTTTGCCTTGGATAATTATCTTGATGAAGGGATACATCCATTTATGAAACTGTGAGGAAAAGGTAAACCTCTTACCCTACTGAGAAGAGTGATTAGATCACCAACTTCTTCTATAAAGTAACTTCTTGGAAAACTCCATGGCCATCTTGGCAAATTTCACTTTAGAGTCTTGAGCCATTTATTGTTGATTACCTTCTTCACTTTTTTAAGATCTTTGTCATATTCTCTTTATGCTTCGACAAAATCAAGCTTTATTACTTCGATGCAAGAGGGCACATGAACACTTTATCAATGAATTCAGGATCCAGTCTAATTACCACATTACCACTAGCATCTAACAAGGCCTTGGTATCCTTATTATAGAACTAAGTGCACTAGAGAACAAATTCTGTGTTGTGAGCTGCTACAGGGAAAAAAGATACCAAATGAATATTGATATCAATTATCTTCTTCATTTCATGGTTGGGATTGCTTGATTTAGTTCTTTCCATAAATTTGGCCATGTCCACATGACCGATCTTTGTATCTCTAATGTTGTTGACATTAGAAGTAACCAAGCTGATTAGAAAAATACCTTGATATTTGTACCTCATTACCTTCGACTTCTTTAGAGAAAGCTCAATCATTTGGAAGGGCTTTTACCCAAAGGATGTTGATGAAGAAGGATCCATAAAATAAATTACAACAAAAGTCATGATCATGTAATTAGGAGAAATACTAGCAATCTGGGAAAACTACATGTCGATGATCATGATCATGGGGATGCGCTTGAAAGGGTTAAAGTGCGAGTAGGCCAAAAAACTAGAGAAAAGAGGGTTCAAAAAAAGCAAAACTAAAAATTTCTCAGATTTAATAAATTTGAGGGAATGTTTGCATGGGTGGAAAAAATCACCGCCCTTACATGTGGGGGGTATTTATCTTTTGTTTCGGTGACAAAAATTGTCGCCCTTGTAGGGAGGTAAAAATTCATACTTGTGCAGGGGCGATGATTTTTACAGCCCTTGCATGTCGAGTTTATGTAGGGGCGGTGAAAAATGCTACCCTTGCATAAATCAAGGATTTTAAATTTTTGGTAAAAGTGGCAAATTTTGCCAACACTACAAGAAATGGCAAGCAAATTTAGAGTGGTGAATTTCACTGCCAATGCACTTGAAAGAGATGGGGATGTGTAAAGGTGGCAAAGTTTGGCTTGATTACACAAGGACATGCATCGTCAGTGAATTTTAATCGTCATTACATTGGTTTTATGTAGGTGGTTTTTAACTAGATTTAACATGGGTAAAACCTAGGTCAGGTCAAAACATTGACTCGGTATGCAAGACAATCTAGGGCACGGAAAGAGGGTTGATGGATCAAGCCGATAGCTAGGCTCACTAGTGTGAGGCAACAAAATGAGGGAGGAACAACAAAAACCAAAATAAAAAGAAAAGAAAATAAAATATTAACCTAAAGGAAAAGAAAACCAAGAAAGGAAGAAAAAAATTAGAAGCAAAAAGACTAAAAAGTAAAACTTACCCAACAATTTTGAATTTCTAAGCTTGAAGTTGGTGAATTCGTAATCCTACTCATTCACGCAGTTGAATGATAGTAGGGAGGAGTCTCAGGAAACTTAAAATGATCAAAATGACAATCAAATGTTATTTAAATGCCCTAAACTAAGTTTTAACAACTTGGCACATGCGACCATAAATGACATGTGAAAATCAAGAAAATTTCTAAAATCACTACATAGGTGGCAAAAATTGCCGCGTTTACATGAGATAGGGGAGGTCATGCATTGGCGGTAAAAATTCTCGCCCTTACACGAAGAGAGGAAAATAAAAATGCAAGGGTGGCAAAAATCACCACCAGTACATGGAAAAAGGAAAATTGTAAGAGCGGCAAAAATCGTCACTAGGGCATGAAGGACCAAAAAACATGCAAGAACGATAATTTTTACCGCTCTTACACTTAAAAAATAAAAACATGTAAAGTGGTGAAAATCATGCTCATGTAGGGAAAGAACAAAAAATGTATGAGCGGTGAAAAATGTCACTTTTGCATGGAAAGAATGAAATTTGTCTAACACCTTGAAAACTATTAAAATATAACATTTTGATCAGATCAAGACTACAATGAGTTTCACATTTTTTGATAAATTGTGATGAGGGAGTGCAGTGAAATTTCTCAAGATGTCAGTCAATTGTGCTCGAGATCAAGAGAATCTTGTCTCGAACAATGAACTTAGAGTATAAATTATGAAATGGATAAGTTTCATAGGGGTTATCCACAAAAACAAGCATAGTTGATTTTGAGAATAACAGTTGGCTCCAACTAGAGAACTTCCATCGATTGAACTTTGAAATGATCGAAGGGAGTAGGATCCAACCTCTAAGTGCCTTCATCCATGCCATTGGGCCATAGATTCAAGCTACCAAAAAGAAAAAGACATAAAACACTAAACAAAAATATAACACTATACAAATGTACAAATGAACTTATCTGATACTTCAAGGATTGAAGTGCTTCAGATGTTGCCCACTGTGAGGTAGTGAGAATGGTGTTTCATCTTGATATTCTAACAAGAAACTATTTTCACCACATAATTGATCAATGGTGAATGGACCTCTTCATAAGGAATCAAAATTTCTATGCATTCATTTTGGTTCTCTCCTCTTGTCCCACAATAAGACTTGATATCCAACCTAAAAGTCATGAATCCTTACTTTCTTGTCGAAGAGTTTCTTTACCTAATTTTGATATTCAACAATATGATTCAATACCATAGTTCGTTGCTCTTCTAATTTAGTTAGGTACATGATCCTCTTATCAATAGAATTTTCAAAAGTTTGGTCTTCCACTGCCTTTGCTAACTTCAATGCTAGTAGCTCTAGGGTAATTGGTATCTCCACATTCAGACCATACAAAATTTGAAATGGTAACATAACTATTGCCTTCTTAGGCATAATCTTGTCTGCCCATAAAGCATCGAACAACGCTTTATGCTAAGTTCTCTGATTGTCATCTACCAGCTTCCTGATAATAGTAATCAAATTCTTGTTGCTTGATTTTGCCTAACCATTTTCTTGCGGATAATAGTCTGAAGAGTGGGAAAGAATAATTTTGTGATTGTAGCAAAAGTCAGTAATCTCATGAGAAGAGAAACAAGTAGCATTGTTTGTTATAATCTTGGTTACAACTCCAAATCAGAAAATAATATTTTCTTTAAGAAAATTACATACCACTTCTGAAGTAGCATGCTTAACTAGAATAGCTTCCACCCACTTGGTAAAATAATCTATTACAGTGAGAACATAGTCATGTCTAGCACTTGAGGATAGGTTCACAGTGCCAATGAAGTCGATACCCCATTACTGAAAAGGTTATCCAATCACTACCGGCTTGAGAGGTAATGCAACCAACTTGGGTATTCTAACGAATTGTTGACATAATTCATACTTACATACCTAATTATACGTATCTTAAAATAGTGTAGGCCAATAGTATCTGGCTCGTAAGATCTTATGAGCCGTCATAGGTGTAGAAAAATTTTCTCTATAAGCCAAATTATGGAAAGACTCCAAAAGTTTACTCTGTTGTGCTTTATCTATGCAACGAAAAAATACTCCATCAAGGCTTATTTTGTACAAACCATTGTTCCATAGAACGTAGTTAACAGCTTTCAACTTAATATTTTTTTTATTTATAAGATAGATGGGTAGAACACTCACCATAGGTAAGAAAATAAGCGATATTGAAATACCACTCATCAGTAGTAGTGAAAAAAAATAGTTGATATGTCCTCAACTTCTGCTTCTCTATATTTTGTTTCTTTTGGTACATTATCAGTAATCAATTGACAGAGACCTCTTCCCTGCACAAGCTTAGTAGGTTTGATATCAAGATCAAACTCTTGAATTTTAACAATCTAATTTCCCTTTTTAATATTGAACTCATGTTGAGTTAAAATAGACTTTACTATTGTATCAGGCACCAGAACAATAGTATATGAATTCAAGATATATAATCAAAAATACTTTACCACCTTAACCATGGCATAAACATGTTTTTTCATGTTTGAATATTTCAATTCATGAGCTTTGAGAGGACAACTCATAAATGATATAGAAGACTCTACACTTTCTTTGTTTTATTGAACCAAAATAGTTGAAAGTGTATGTTCAAAAGCATAGCTGTATACTATGAAATATTTGATATAATCTAGGCAAACCAGGATTGGAATATGATAAATAGATTTCTTAATATCTTCAAATGCTGCTTTGTCTTTGGTAGTCTAACAAAAATTAGCCTTACCCTTCATCATGTCAACAATGTGGCAAGTTTTTTCTGCAAATTCAGGAATGAATCTTCACAGAAAGTTCACCTTTTCAAAGAAGGAATGAACTACAGTCTTACTAGAAGGTAGAGTAAGATTTTGAATAGATTTGACTCTTTCCAAGTCAATTTTTGTGCCTTCTCAGGATACAATGTGACCAAGAAGTCTACCTTCTATAACACCAAAAATTGACTTCTTAGGATTGAGAGAAATACCATTTTGCTGACAGCATTCCAGCACTTATTGTAAATGATGCACATGATCAAGATGATGTTTAATAAAAATAGTCAAGTCATCAAGATATATCATAATAAACTTCCCTATTTCATCTCTGAAGTCAAGGTCTATTGCTATCTAGAATGTGGCACTAATATTGATCAGATCAAAAGGCAATCTACGATATGCAAATGTGCCCCAAGATGTAGTGAAAGCAATTTTATATTGATCTACTTCATTAACTTCCACTTGATTATATTCGAAAAAATCATCTAACATTGATAACATTTTTTAGCCAGTGACTATTTACAATACTTGATCCATGATGGGTAGGGGTAGTTATCCTTTAGAGAAGATTGATTGAGATTCTTGAAATTAACACAAATGTGAATTTCTCCATTCTTTTTCCTTAGAGAAACTGTTTGTGATCTAGGTGGAATGATGAATTAGAAAATTTATTCTTGCATTCAACATCTTCTAAATCTCAAAAAAGATAGTACCTGATATTTTAGGATTGTTTTGCCTTTATTTCTGCTTGTGAAGTAGTGACCCAGCTTTAAGAGGAATTTCATGCTGAATTTCCTTAGACCTGAAGGATTTCAAATCATCATAAGAATATGCCAAAATATCAATGTAATGATAGGGAAGAGTAATGAATTTGAATTTTTCATGAGTAGTGCAACATTTTCCAATGTTGACCATTTTGGGATCTACTTCTGAACTCAAATTCACTTGATCAAACTCCATAGCGAAACTTGAATCTATTTGTTACTGTTGCTTGATATATCTGTCATGCCTATCAAATAGCTTTTCAAGAGAAACCAATTTTTTTTAGAATTTTATTCCTTTTTAGTTGAAGAAACTCTTCACCAATTTGTAAATCTATTTCAGAAATTGATTCTCGTGGTGGAGATTCATTACCTTCAAAATAGAGCTCCTTAAAGCTATCTATCTTTTCTAGAAAATCATTAATTTGATTATCACCATTAAACACCTACCAATGGTCGACATTATCAGGTACACTTGGTTGAAAGGCCATTTCAATAGTGTATTTGTCCCCTTTGAAATCTTTATGAGGAACCATGAGGGTTGCAAAGATAGCCAATAAATCTACACGATCATTAAACTCTCTTAGTACCGTAGAAATATTGAAAGCATCAAAACTTTCAATGCAATCCCATACAAAATTGTGATAATGTCACAATATTTTATTTTTAGTTTGATACATATTCTTTACTTGATAAACCACTAATTCAACATCTCTTCTGGCATGAAAAATCTTAACACCCCTACCACGAGCAGCTTTCAACCCAAACAACAAAGATTCATATTCAGCAATGTTGTTGGTATTATTGAATTACAACTTATATGAGTAAGAAAAAATATCTCCTTGTGGAGATATCAAAACAATTCTACCTCTAGAATCAGTAGAGGAGCAACTGCCATCAAATTTTAAAATCCAAACGTCATTAAAATTTAATCTTCTTAAGGATTCCTCTTCATCAGTGAGAAAAGATTCTTTTTACTTGAACTTTTCTCTAAAACTTCTTCTGATTTTCTGTTTGAATTGTCACCTAATAAACTTTCATTCGATGAATTAAAAACATCTTTAGTGGACAAAAAATAATTACCCATTCTCAAAAATTCAAATAAAATTTGAGCTTCAGAGTTTGACGTTTGGGTAACAATATATTTTGACTCTTTCTCAGAAAGTAATTTTTGCATGACACTTTTAATAGGTATTCTTGCTTTAGATAAATCCATGTTCAAATCTCCACCTACATCTTTATAAAAATTAAGTCCGAGCAGAATGCCATAAGAAGCTAGAATATCAGCGACTAAGACTATCATCTTAATCCTCTTATCTGGAAAAGTTACAAATACAAATTGGGCATCTTTGATTTGACTTTAAAGTGGTACTTGCTTGTTTTTCATAGAGAAACATCTCTCAAAAGTCTTAGTTAAGGTAAAATTGAGAGAATTTGCTACCTTAACCGGTATAATATTATCAGAGGCTACAGAGTCTATTATACAATTGCTCAACTTATGACCATTTATCAATAGAGAAACATATAAAAGTTTTATTTTTTCGAAGGCACCAAGAGGAGTAGTGACAAGATTATTTTGGGTGGGTTTGTTCTTTGAGGGATCTTGGGTCACTTTTGAAAAATCTTGTCCTGTAGGGATGGTTTTTTATTGATGTATTCAGATAACCTATCAAACTGTTCAGAATTAGCTTGTAAGTACTCAACTTCAAACATTTAGATCTTGGTCTTCCTAACATGATCAATTATGTAGAATAACTAGAATGAACTAGAAATAGAGGAAGAAAGTGCATCATTCTGATTTTATTTGATGTGGTATTGGTCTAAGGAATAGAAGTAGAAGATATAATATTATTAGATGTACTTACTTGTTTATTGGCCGCCGGGTCCTTTGATTGGAAAGGTAGCAAAGTTCCCCATTTAGCAATTGAGATCACTGGTTGAGATTTTTTTTTTGCTTTTCCCTTATCAACTTGTTGAGTTAACTAATTTTGGGAACTAGTAAAAACAACATATGCTCCATCATACACCTCTCTTTTTTTTTTTAGCTTCATCTTGGTAATTCAAAAAACCAATTGTGGAGTCGCCATCTAATTCTTCTTTTGCTTCAACAAAGAGATTAGAATCATTTTCTTAGTCCAATTCGGGTTGAAAAAAATGCTCATGTTCAACTTCATAATAACCAACTGCTGAGTTGATCGGTGTTGCTTCAATGGCAAGCTTCCCTTGTGTGGTAGGAACATGATTGAGTTGCCCTTAATTTTTGATAGCATTGTCTTGATATGAATTATTAAGAAATGTTTTTATTGGTATATCTCGATAAGGAGTAGACATACCTTGGGATATTTGTCTTTTTAGAGCTAACAATTCATTTGCTAACTTTTACACCATAGGATCAGTAATGCTTGTAGAAAAAATTTCAGCAAAAGAGGAAAAATTATTTTTGTTATAATATTTTCTTATCTTACCTGCAAGGATAAGATCATCTTTGACTTCAATAGCCAAACTCTGAGCTACAGAAATATCGATAGGGCTAGCTCACTTTAACAAAAAATTCACTTCAGGAAGCTAAGAATTGATAAAAAGTACTTAAAATTTTCTGGTGTTGGCTGAGTAATTATAGGAATCTTGTTCCTCAGCTTATTGAATTTAGCGATGAAGTCTTTCATAGGCTCATGAGGCTCTTTCTTCATTTGTGTAAACTGAGCCAACAAGGCATGAGCATCTTTTGCAGGTTTGAACCTAGCCTCAAACTTGGTCTTGAAAGTGTCCCAATCGGTTATAGTCTGAGCTTGGACATGATAAAACCAATCTACGACAGCACCTTATAGTGTTTCTATAAAAAATCTTAGTGTTATATCTTCATATTCAATGCCTATCACACCACAGACTATGCAGAAAGCTATAATATGCTCATCATGGTGAACTTTCTCATCACCATAGAACTTGGAAAATTTCTCTCTTGAACTATGAGGTAGCTCATGCAAAGGTGGGGTCAAATATAGGAGGCCAAAAGTGTTACTCTAAGGGCCTTGGGTTGCCATGATATGATAATTAAAATGAGGGATAACAAACCTTTGTGGAGTATGAATAGACAATATTCTATTAGCACTAGGAGTAAAGCTTCACCTAGTATTGGAGATCTCGAGTTGGTAGGAGGAAAACTCCTGATTCGATGAAGGTGAGATCATAGAGACAAGAGATCAAAATCATTTACTGTATCAATTCAAATATAGGATCAATAACACCTCAAACTCTCTAGCTTCGCATATACCATGAATCTGCCAGAGTGTAGAATGGAAAAGAATTGAAAATGCTTCAACTCGATTCTTGAGGCTTCAGATTGTGCATTCTTTTCCAACAGAGTCACCAAAAAACTATTGGGTGAATATTTTGTCATCAGCTAACTGAAGGCAAAATGGTTATATCAGCCACAATATAATGAGATAAATCTCTCCTCTCAGCAAGGGGAGGTTCTCTATAAACTATCATAAATTAATCTAAACTAAATATTAACTTAGGGGTGAAATCACATCATCCATTTCTCTTTTTTCAAAAATGATGTTTACAAATTAAAAAAAAAAAATCTTCATATTAACTGAATCTACAAGAAACCCATGAGAGTACAAAGTCTATCATTGCTTCTTTTGTTGATTTATAACTTATATCACAGTAGAATGAGGTGCAGCCCAAAGTCTTCACTGAAAATTACAACAAAGTATATGATCATAAAAGATAAAAGTAGTTCAAAGCCTTTCCAATATCCTTTCTTCTAAGACAATAAAACACAAACTAAAGACAATTATAGTAGCACAAAGTCTCCATAATCAACTTCAGAACATCTCTCAGATTATTTTCACTCAATCTACTTATTTAATCAAATAGATGAGATTGTATTAAAAAAAAGACATAAGAACAATTTCCTACTCAACACAAGTTATTCTAATACAAAGTTTGAAAAGTCACTTGCTTTCTCATTCAATTGATAAAATTTGATTTACAATTTGAACTCAAAGTCTCAAAAGGCATTTCAATTTGAACAGAGTTTTTTGTTGCTAATAACCAAAAAAAGATCCATTTATAAAAGAGGCCCTCATTATTTATAGGGAGAGGCCTTGAGGATTTTTAGAAAAGAGCTAATTACTTTGACCGAGTCAAAGATAAGAGTTCTTTTTGACTTAAGACTCTTATATTTTTACATGTAATTACATATGATAAAAGTACATGTAAAAATATACAAAGCAGTTACAAAAGTACATCAGAAAAGTGAAAATTAAACCAAGGAAAAATAGTTTCAATTTGTATCCCCATCTTTCTTCATATGAGCATCATACATAGTGATAGCTGCTTGCATCCCAATACTGTCTAGAGTAACAGTGTTCTTGAAAATTATCTTAGCTCCGATTATGGCATCTCTTGCTGTTGTAATTGATTTTGCATGGCTAGTTAACCTGGTTCTCAGATTATCTAGAGTTAATTGATTATCCAGAATATTGTCCATAGAGACTACTAAAAATGCCTTATCTTTCAAAATTTTCTAGAATATACCTTCAAATTCTCAAATCATTTCTTCTGCTGAAAGGAATTGGTTATCTTGTGATGTAAGTTTGCAAGGTAGCTCCTCCAATTTATGTAAAAGAATGATATCATTTTGTTTACTGAGTTCCCTTAAAGATTCAAGGTCACTAATCAACTCTTTAAGCACCTAACTCCTATATATCAATGCCTCTTTAGTTTCATTGTAAGAGTCTCTATCGGTAATGACACCAATTGATATTAGAGTGCTTATTTTTAGTTTTCTCATATCCATCCATTTGTCAAGATACTTTTTTATGCTTTCAATATCCTAAGAGATAATATTAATGAGATCATCTAGTTCTACTCTTATTTTTCTTATTTTATCTATCTTCTCAGATTACTCTGTAAGTAAGGAAACTCCTTGTGCATGCATCTTATCTAAGTACTCTTCAGGTACTTTTCCTTTGAGATAGGTCTTTTTCACTTTCTGAATCATAGGGTCTTCTATGAAAATGGCCGCAGGAGTTATTGTTTTTGGAGTGAAAGTAATTTTCCTTACCACTACAGTCAATTATTCCACCCTTGTTTTATAATGATCTTTCATTTTTTTCTCTCTGTCAAATTTTTGAATCAAGATGTCCATGGCTGACTGCATATCACTCTTGGCACTCTCATGAGTTATCTTACCTAATTCAACTCTAGAGATGGAGTAACTACTTACATCAAAAAATTTAATGATTGCATCATGTGGAGGTCTTGTAATTTCTATAAATTTGTGTCCCTTATCCCCAATCATTTTTGAAAGAATTTTTGACTTTTTGGGAGTCTTGACTTTTATTGGCACCATTTTAATGAAATTAAAGTCATCTGTAGAGATGGCTTGTTTTTTCCTTTTGGGTGTATAAGCTAATAACCAAGGTAAGAGCATATAAGTACTAACATTAGGATCTATCTCTATTGTTGGCGTTATTGGAGTTGTACTTGCACAAGTAGTGGAAACAATAGATAGAGTATCAGTAAAAACTATGCCTTTTATTGAGTGATCAAAAGCAGAACTATCTTCAATATCAAAAGATGGGGATGACAAATTGGGAATTAACCTTAAGGAATGAAGAACATCTTCAAAAGTGCCTTGAGGGTTGTCAAAAATTATTTTGGAAGAAGAGGGAGATCCAGAAGAGGGAACACTAATCGGAGAAACAGGTCAAGGGGCTATAACAGGTGTGCCAAGCGGGGAAGAAGAAATTCCTATTTCTTGTTGCACGTTCTCTTGAGGGGACAAAGTTTCCTTTTCTTATTGATCTGTGGGCCTATCATCAATCTCCATCTGTTTCATTACTGGTTCTTCAATGCTTTGTTTCTCAACTTCCATATCTGCTATTTCTGGCTCTTTTTCCATAACTTTTGACTTCTTCATTACAAATATGATCTTAGGCTTAGAAGAAAAAGGGACATCACTTTTGTTCTTCATTCTATTTTTTGCTTTTCTTCTTATTTCCTCTTGAAATTTATCTTCTAAACCTATGATGAATTCTTTCAAAGTAATTTCTTTATTTGATAACCAATTATTGGTGTTTGCCAATATAGGTTCAAATCTTTTCCTCAAGGAAGTTAGCTCTTTCTGTGACCATAAGATTGGAGGAAAAGGGGCATTGGTAATCTATTCAGTATTGTATTTATCATTAATAAAATCTCCATCATCTACTAAATTCTCAGGGATATCAACAAGTATTCAATCCACTCAAGGGATAACCTACTGTAATCCATTTTTTTGATATCTTCTGCTGTTCTTAAATCTACCCAAACATCTTCAATCATAGGTTCATTAAATTGGGTTCTCTTCCTGATTATATCCTTCACACCCCTATAATCAAAATTTGGTCTTATTTTGAATTGCTTCAAGGTCACGAGTTGCATTTCAATTTCCATGGCTCTAGCCTTTCTAGCGGTTAACACTAAAAACCTGCCAATTTCAACTAGGAACCTGAAATCGAGCTTCTTGAGTTCCATCTGTTTATGATGCATGATGATTATTTGTCAGCATAGTTATATTAAGACTAATTTATCAAAGGGTAATCTCAGAAGCATATAAGGATGACCTTGGAAAAGCCAACCCTTAGGTATGAGAAAGAAGGAAATTGTAAGAACATGCATCCAAAATCATTTACAACTATCCAGGTCTCATCTGACACTCTTCTTTGTTCTAATTGAAGATAAAAAAGACATAAAAATACTGTAAATAAAACATCATTTAATATCCTTAAATGATTAATAGAACCCTTCAATGTTAACTGAGAGTAGTATTGATATATTGGGGTTACTCTCATATCTCCTTCTGATGTCAGACCTGGAAAGATTCTCATTGAAGCTACAATATAGACCAAGTAAGAAGTCATGTAAAATTTGAAGGTAGTAGATACCTTCGTCAATTGCTCGTGCAAAGTTTTGCTGACTTGTTCTCTCTATAAGATGACTTGTTTACCTTGGAGAATTATATTGATGAAGGGATACCTCCATTTATGAAACTATGAGGAAGAAGCTAAACCTCTTACCCTATTGAGAAAAGTGATTAGATCACCAACTTCATCTATAAAGTCATTTTTTGAAAAACTCTATGGCCATCTTTATAAATTTTCTCTTGGAGTCTTGAGCCATTTATTATTGATTACGTTCTTCGCTTTTTTAGGATCTTTATCATATTCTCTTTGTGTTTTGACAAAATCAAGCTTTATTACTTTAGTAGTAGGAGGGGACATGAACACTTTATCGATAAATTTAGGATCCAGTCTAATTACCACATTACCACTAGCGTTTAACACGGCCCTGGTATTCTTATTATAGAAATGAGCGCACTAGAGAATAAATTATGTGTTGTGAGCCACTACAAGGAAAGAAGATACCAAATGAATATTGATATCAATTATCTTCTTCATTTCATGGTTGTGATTGCTTGATTTATTTCTTTCCATGAATTCAGCCATGTTCACATGACCAATCTCTGTATCTCTAATGTCATCGATATTAAAAGTAACTGAGGTGATTGGAAAAACACCTTGATATTTGTACTTCATTGCCTTCAACTTCTTCAGAGAAAGCTCAATCATCTGGAAGGGCTTTTACCAAAAGGATGTCAATGAAGAAAGATCCACAAAATAAACTGCAATAAAAGTCATGATCATGTAATTAGGGGAAATATTAGCAATCTAGGAAAAATGTATGTCGATGATCACAACCATGGGGATGCACCTGAAATGGCTGAAGTGCGAGCAGGTCGAAAAACTAGAGGAAAGTGGGTTAGGAAAAGTGAAACTAAAAATTTCTCAGAATTAAGAAATTTGAGGGAATGTTTGCATGGGCAGCAAAAATCACCACCTTTGCATGTGAGGGGTTTTTATCTTTTGTTTCGGTGGCAAAAATTAATGCCCTTGCAGGGAGGGGAAAATTCATACTTGTGCAGGGGCGGTGATTTTTACCGCCCTTCCATGTCAGGTTTATGTAGGTGTGGTGAAAAATGCCACTCTTACATAAAGCAAGGATTTTAAGTTTTTGGTAAGAGCAACAAATTTTGCCACCACCACAGGAAATGGCAAGCAAAGTTAGAGCAGTGAATTTCACCGCCAATGCACTTGGAAGAGATGGGGATGTGTAAAGGCAGCAAAGTTTGACTTAATTACACAGGGGCATGCATCATTGATGAATTTTAACTATCATTACATTAGTTTTATTTAGGTGGTTTTTAATTAGATTTGATGCTGGTAAAACCTAGGTTAGATCAAAACATCGGCTCGGTATGCAAGACAACCTAGGGCACGAAAAGAGGGTTGATAGATCAAGCCGATAGCTAGGCTCATTAGGGTGAGGCAACATAATGAGGGAGGAACAAAAAAAACCAAAATAAAAATAAAATAAAAGATTAACCTAAAGGAAAAGAAAATCAAGAAAGGAAGAAATAAAAACCTAGAAGCAAAAAGACTAAAAAGCAAAACTTACCTGGTAATTTCAAAATCCTAAGCTCAAAATTGGTGAATTCATAATCCTACTCATTTGCATAGTTGAATGATTACAGGGAGGAGTCTTAGGAAACTTAAAATGATCAAAATGACAGTCAAATGGCATTTAAATGCCCCAAACCAAGTTTCAACAACTTGGCTCGTGTGACCATAAATGTCGCATGAAAATTGAGAAAATTTCTAAAATCACTGCATGGGCAATGAAAATCACTGCCCTTGCATGCGACAGGGGAGGTCATGTATTGGCGGTGAAAATTGCCGCCCTTGCATGAAGAGAGGAAAAAAAAAAAAGGGCGGTGAAAATCACCGCCAGTGCATGGATAAAGAAAAACTGCAAGAGCGGCAAAAATCACCACTAAGGCATGGAAGAACCAAAAAACATGCAATAATAGTGATTTTTGCTGCTCTTACACTTGAAAAATAAAAACATGCAAAAGCAATGAAAATCGCCACTCATGCAGGGAAAGAACGAAAAATGCAATAGCAGCAAAAAATATTGCTTTTGCATGGAAAGAATGAAATTTGTCTAACACCTTGAAAACTATCAAAATCAGATATTTTGATCTCATCAAGACTATAACAGGTTTCACATTTTTCAAAAAATCATGATGAGGGAGTGTTGCAAACTTTCTCAAGATGTCAATCAACTGTGCTTGAGATCAAGAGAATCTTGTCTCGAACGACAAACTTAGAGTATAGGTTACGAAACAGACAAGTTTCGTAGGGGTTGTCCACAAAAACAAGCATAGCTGATTTTGGGAACAACACAGTGGGGGTATGTTATAGAAATATATTCTCCACATTTGTCACAATTTTGATATATAATGGGGTCAAGTCATGGAAACACATTCTCCACACTTATACTAGTTCTTAGTTTCATATTTTAGTGGGGCCATGTTTTGGAAACATGTTCTCCACACTTGCAAAGTTTTTAAATTGGCCAAAATTCACAATTATATGATTTAGATACATAGTTGTAGTAGAATTTTATACATTGGTACCATACTATACCCAAGTTTCAGCATTAAACATATATGAGGTGCATATGTTATGCAAATGGCACCTAAACTACAAGATCAAAATTAGTTTTCAAATTTCAAATACTTCTATAGACTTTAGCTCACCAGGTTGGATTGTTACAGATTATTATCGAATCACTCTATTGCAGTAATTAGTTCACTTTTGGTATGGTTGAGGTGATTAAATCACTCAATCGTACCAATTTTATAGGTTGGACTTGATTACATCATCCATCCTCACTAGATTTATAGTGTGGGTTGACTTGGATCAACTCACACTCATCAAGTTATAAGTATGATTAGGTTACATTGTTGAGTTAATCTCAAATGTCGAGTGGCAACTCACATTTTCTCCAAGGGTGAGGGTAATTTTGTTCTTTAACCTCTCTATATATACACACCTATATATTTACATTTGTCCTGATCTCACTTTAAATGGTTCATAATGACACATCTTTTTAAATCAAGATACCAAAAGGCAAGGTAATTGCATCGATACACAAGTGCACTCCTAAACCTTGGTCTTTCTATTTCAATCATTTCAATGCTTTTAATTTCAAATTATATGTACTAATTATGTACTATAACATTTTCTTCTTTGTAGGTCAGTCACCTGCATATCACTCAAGTTAGGCTCACATAAAGGCAAGGTGTGTTATACATAACCATGTATGCATTTCTTTTCTTTTAAACTAGCAATTTATTTACTATATTAAAGGGGGAGAAAATGTAGAGGATACATCTAAATTATATAGCACCCCAGTCTTGTACACTTGGCAAATATAGACTTTGGTTGTTCCTCTTAGTTATATATCTTTCTTGTTACTTAAAGGCTCGTATCCACTATTTCTTTGTGCTTATTGCTAATCTCTTATTCCAATTAAAGTTATTATGATGACTCATACCTTATATAATGCTCATAATGTTAAAAACCTGCTTATCTTCTATATTTGTAAGTTTTGAACATGTGCATGTTTTTCAGCTTTCCAAACACTTGCATCCCAATTAGACGCTTCTGTTGATGCAAGTGTCATGTTCCAACACAAGTTTACAATGCCATAAACTCATCAATTTTGAAAATGAAAGCTATCCTTATGGTCGGCCTAAGTGCTTTAATGCAATTTATTTTATTAAAGGATTGGTACATATGCATGATCAATCATCATTCATTTCTTACTTAGCAAATTCATACCTCTCACAGGGTAACTTACCAAAAGCATTTGATCAATAATTCAAGTGAGCAAAGCTTCCTTATTTTTTGATATTTCTATATTAGTCACATGGACAACACATATATAGGTATGAAGTACTAAAGAGTAGCCCATGAGTCATATTTTCCAAGTTACAAGCTAGGTCACTGTTATACTTGCTTTCCACATATTACACCCTTGTGCACATATAAGCCAACACATTAGGGGAGAACTACATTAGTTTGAGGCCCTCTTCAAAGTAGTGGATATATGGGAATCACCCATTGATAGATGGGTCTTTGAGGTTAGCTCAATAATGTGAATCCACTAACCCATTTTTCTAAGGTCATTATGAAGATGAAGAGCTAGGATTTTGATGATTTGATGAGAGCAACAACCTATGATCCATTTATGAACACACCATATCAAAGGCGACATAGAACACAAAAGATTCTAGGTTGTCACATTCAAATTTAGTAGGTATTCTATATTGGACACCTGCATTTGGATTAGATAGAAGCATCAACGCAAACATATGAGACCACAGAGGTCAAGTTTATAAAATATGGTGACTGATCTTGAATCAAAATCCAATATATTTCCAGCTTGTTTCATATCATATCAATGCATGCAATAAGCCAACTAAGTAATCTTATTTTATTTTTATTGATATATCCATCACTACTTGTACTTATTATTTTTAGCATATCACAACATTTAAATTTTGAATATTGTTAATCTAAGTTTGTAATTAATTGGCCTACTATAGAGATAGTTTATCACCCTTGTACCTTAGACTATCTCTATCTTTTTAACCCTATATTCATTAGTCTAGATTTTAGGGTTAAACAAACCCATAAACATTCAACCGGGCTAAATAACATACTTAAAATATTAATTAACCTAATTAACTATTTCTAAAACTAGAGAAAAGATGTGACATGTAAGGTGTAGAGTTGTATCTTGAATACCATGAGATATGGTGACAATTGCAAAGGATTTGTAAATGAAAATGCACATCCAAATGTGACATAGAATTGACCCAATTTTTTTGGCCAAACATAGAAAATTTTTAGGAGCATTTTATACTCTTCCGATGATGTCAAGATCATACATACACTCTAGAAAAAATTGCAAACATGCTAGTTTTTTTTTAATAATTGCATTCGTTTGGTTTTAGTCTTCAAAAACCTTGTTAAGATTCATGTACTTTCACTCCAACCACACGCAAAACATACATTATTCTTCTATCCCTCACTGGGCATCAATATCTAGAAAATCGTAATGAAAATAAAATGTGTTTTAGGGTATGCATTATACCGGATAGTAGTCAACTACCTTGATATTTGTCAAGGCACTCAACGATAAAAAATATTGAAAACAACACATTTTAATAATTATAATAATTCAAACTTGCAAACCAGTGTCTTGCAATATCTTGATTATAAACATGAGTGCTTCAATGAATTCTCTCATGAATGCTTGCTCTTCTTTAGGATGCTTAGAATTGCTCAATGAATTCTTATTAATACTATTTGTCTAACCTTCCTTATATGCCTAAATGAACTAGCATGTTAATGAATTTATAGACAATTTGAACTTAAATTTGAATCATATTTATGCCCAAACCAACCTCCAATGTCAAAAATTCAAAAAAGTGAGAACAAGGGACACATACACTTAAGCCAAAAGGGGGCACTCAAAAGAGTGTCAGGGGCATACAAATGCTCCAAATAGGCCTTAGGAGCATATGGACATTTTAGATAAAGGGGACCAATATACAAAGAATATGGAATGATGGATGGAGCTGATAGAAGGGTAAAGGGCTATCATATTTTAATAAAACATGTCAATAATGCCTAATTTAGATTAATAGTTTACAGGTACACAAAGATCCTAAAATTTCACACTTTAATGATTAATAAATGCATAAGGACCATTTTTAGGTGCCTACATATATATTGTTTTAAGTCTTCACTTTCAATTGGTAACATACCAAATTTTATAATGAGGATAGAGTAAGCTGTGTTGCTTTAAATTTGAAGTAACATGTTTTTAATTCTATATTGATATATAACAAATTGATTTTGGATTTTCCTAATTTTGTCTAAGATTCCCAAGATATACTTCCACTACAACATTCACAACCATAGGGGATCACTTATGTTATAAGATTGTAATAAAGGTTTCTTTTTATCCCAATGCTAAAGTTTAACATCTTTTCACTAGGTTCTTAAATCGTGGTAGGCCTTTCAATCGACACAATTTTTTTCACTATTAAGGTTTTAGCTTAGTTTATGATTGAGACCAATTTATAAATATTTTTAAGGGTGAACCATGTTTAGAGATTTATTATTGAAATAAGTCATAGGGCAGGTTGCCTTTTAAAATTATATAATTTTGGTTTTAGATTTATAAACATTTTTTGGGATAAATACCAGGGTTTCTGAGACCCCTACCCATATATTAAAAGATGAAGATTACAACAAAGTTTAGCCTGTCAAAACATATGACAAGGACCAAAGCACCAAGATTATAAAGGACCAAAAAAGACAACAAAAATAACCCAATACCGATACCAACCCTAACTCAAGAAAACCCACGAGCACCAACACCCCACTATATCAGCCCCAAATGCCATCAATTAGTAGGAAAGTAATCTGTGAGATTAAACATCCTACCATTTTTACCTTTTTTCTTTTATGCCTCTTGCCACACACCTTGATCAGAGTCCACTATAACAATTTGCTTGTCTCAATTCAAAAATTTAGAAATTGGATTTAAAGACAACTCTTTATTGGAATCTGAATTTTTAGATTCATGCCCTCTCTTAACTCCCCCTGAAGAGTTTTTCAAAGACACATTTTGGAATTTTAGAGAGGCCCCTTTAGTTGGCGTTGTTTCTTCAACAACTTTAACTTAATCTCCTTCCTTTGTTTTCCTCAAATACGCATTATCTTGAATTTTAGAATCCTTAAAACCATCTTCAATGACTACCACTTTATTAGGAATGCTCCATCTACTAGAATTTGAATTCACTCCCTTTTTCTTGTGAACTAGTGTTCGACCCTAAGGATAAGAAACCTGAAGATGCCTAGATAATTTATAGTTATGACATCTGAAACAAATATTTTCATAATCCAGATCTTGAACATGTTAGAATTGACCATATTTGAGGATAACTTTATTTGGTAACCCTTTCCTCAAATCAATCTCCATACACATGTGAGCATAAGTGTAAAGGCATAAAAGAGTCATCTCTTTATCATTTTTGATAAATGTGCTCAAAGCATTTCCAATATCCTTGTATGCATACCAAAAATGCAAAGGTAAATTTGGGAGCCAAACCCACGTTGGCATTGTAGTGAGTATTTAGATCAAACTCTAGAAACCATGGGGTTATGAACAACCTTGCATTACCCCAAAACCAAAGCCCTTATGTTAGACATTTTTGATAATCTTTATGTTCGAGGAAGTGGACAACAAAAAACCCTTTGGAAAAAAGAGATATTTCATATTATTTTTACCAAGTTTAAAAAACCCATTGGTATAATATTACCGTTGAAGGCCAAAACTCATTAAACATACAAATTACTGCATCCATTGATAAAGTACGATGATAGTTCGACACTTCCTCACTTGAGATTTCTACCATAGGGACCCTAATCACTTATTCTACAATGTAGGCATGTGAGGGAGGGATAAGCTTCTTAGAATTTGAATTGAAATCAATTTTTTAATCGCTTCCTTAAATGATACAAGTTTGGAGGAGGACATTTGACTTGACCCAATAACGCCACCCCATAGTCTAGAAGCCATCAAAATGGTAGAATCCTTATCAATATTATAGCTTGATAATGAAAGAAGGTATTGAAGTTCTCTACCATCAAATACCAAACATAAAGAATCCACGTATAAACCTAATGAGAGCTCTAAATTTTGTTTAACAAACTTCACTAAATCTGCCCCTTTTGCCCATACACAAATTGTTTTTCCTAAAAAGGGTCGAACCATGAACTGGAAACCTAACTTTAACCCCAACAAGCTCTTATTTAGCAGCGACTTAGCAGGGTAAAGAAGTGCTAACCTTTTGTCAAACACTTTGATGACATACTCCAAACATTGAGAAAGATGATTCCCTTCTACTCTTATTTTTAGAGGAAAGACTTCCAACCCTGGGCACAAACCCATTACCAGCTAGAAATTTTGACTTTACACTCCCCCCAACCTGCCTCAAAGGATTGCACTCAGGCTCAGGAAAAGCTCTGCTCAATAGATCCATATTCTTCTCATGGAATTTGTTAAATAGTTGGAAAATATCCTCCTCCCTTTCTAAACGAATGAAGGAGTAAAATGAGAAGAAACTACTGTGTATAATTGGGGGTGATTGGGAATGTATTGCAAACATTGTGGAAGATTAGGAGGATTTGGATTTGCTTCCCTGCATCTTTGTCTCTCCCCACATCTATTGCAAGATAATTGCACGAGAACCCTCCTTTTACAATGGCACTACACACCTACAACTTCAATGCCCCCACTTTATGTTAGGTTGTGGAGCTAAAAGCTTCAACTATGAAGACGAAGAGGAGGTTGCTGAAGTTCCAGAAGTACCAGCGTCGGCAGTATAACCGACGTCGGTCATAATGAATGTAGAAGGCAACCGGCATTGACAGGGAGTCAGCCGACGTTGGTCAGCACCAGTTAGATAGGGACCGACGTCGGTCGCCTGTGTGTTTCAGAACTGTTCGTTGCATGAACAGTTAGTTAGTTGAACTAAGTGTTTGTATGTAAAGGCTATTTTGAGTCTTGAGCTGCATGGATAATTATAGTAAACTAAGAGTCTAAGTTATTGTTTAAGTCTGGGATCTATTTATAGACCCATTGGCATGTATTGTAATTATGAGCTGAAAAGGAAGGCAAGGAAGATCCTTCCATTGTAAGATCATTGAGTTGCAGGTTGTTGCAAGCTCATAAGAGATCTACATGTGTAAGTATGGTCTGTTAAATTGTAGGTTGCAGGTTCATGGGAGATCTACTTGAAGTACTTTAGAGTGCTTGGTGTACTGGCAGGGTTATTATTGACTGGTTGGAAAGGTGAACACCAATTCTGTGTGTGAGTTGTGTGTTGAGACCATTTTTGGTAGGAGAGTGAACTTTTGAAGAAGAATTAATGTACACTTGAGGTGTGGGAAGCCTTTGTAAGGTGGAAGAGTGTGGCATTTCTTTATTGTATTCTTTTCTGTACGAGTATTAATACAAGATAGTGTATTGTCTCTCATATTCTGTGCTATTTGTGAATTCTAGTTACTTGTACTTCTGGTTATTTTCGCATGTTTAATTGCTTGTATTTGGTAATCATATTATGCTCTTTCTGAGGAGCAAGATCCTAACAAGAGGGATCAGAACAAGGTGTGTTGTTCTTGGATTCCCTGACAACTGGTATTAGAGCTTTTAGGTTGGGATACTAACAGGTTGGATTAGATCTGGTTAGTGTGTGTTGATTACATGTTACTCACAGGGGTTTCTATTTGAGTGGGAGTAAAGCAATGGCAGAAGAAAGTAAGCTACGAATGGAGAAGTTTAATGGCAAGAACTATCAATTATGGAGGATGCAGATAGAAGATTATTTGTATCAAAAAGATTTGTACTTACCGTTGGGTGGGGTTGATTGCAAGCCCCGGGATATGAAGGATGAAGAATGGGAGGTTCTTGATCGAAAGGCTCTGGGATCTATAAGGTTGAGTCTTTCATCGTTTGTGATTTCCAACTTATCACACGCTAAGACAATGGTAGAGTTGATGGAATCTTTGGCAAATTTATATGAAAAACCCTCAGCTTTGAATAAGGTATTTCTTATGAAGCAATTATTTAATTTGCAAATGTTGGAAGGTGGATCTGTACATAGTCATCTTAGTGATTTCCATGGTTTGGTAAACCAGTTAAGTTCAGTCAATATTGATTTTGATGATGAAATTAAGGCTCTCTTAATCTTATGCTCATTACCTGAAAGTTGGGAAAGTTTGGTAATGGCAGTTTCTAATACTGCATCTGCTTCAAAAATCTTAAAAGTGGATGATATTGTGAGTGTAATATTGAATGAAGAGATACGAAGGAAAAACACAGGTGAATCATTAGGAAATGCTTTGAGTGTTGAAGGCAGAGAAAGGCAAAGAGAGAAGATAGAGCGTGGGAGATCAAGGTCAAAGATAGGCAGGAGATCCAAGTCTAGGTATGGTAGAATAACCTGCTGGAAATGTGGAAAGCAAGGGCACTTAAAGAGAGATTGCAGGTCGGTGAAGATCAGCATGAAGGACATAAAGAAGAAGCAGATGTTGCGGATTATGTTACACAGGATGCTCTGGTATGTTCTTTGGATAAAATAGAATCTTGGGTTTTAGATTCTGGTGCCTCTTTTCATGCATCCCCAAATAGGGAATTTTTTCATGAGTATGTCCAGGGAGACTTTGGAGAAATTTGTTTAGGGGATGGTAAGCCTTGTCAGATGGTTGGCAAAGGGAAAGTGAAGCTGAAATTGCAGACAGGCAACACAAGGGTGTTGAAGGAGGTCATGCATGTCCCAGTTCTGGAGCGAAATTTGATTTATGTAAGAAGTTTGGGTGATGAGGGTTGCACAGTAACTCTCACAGCGGACTCTTGGAAGGTTACCAAGGGTGCACTTGTTGTAGCAAGAGGTAAGAAAGTAGGTACGCTTTGTCTATCTACTTGTATTACTGATTCTCTTTCTAGGTTATCTACTTCAGTTGTAGATTCCAAGATGTGGCTTAATAGGCTTGGTCACATGAATAAGAAGGAGATGCATGTTCTTGAGTCAAAGGGTATGCTTTCGGATTTGAAAAGCATGGGTCGTGGTTTCTGTAAGCAGAAGAAGAAAGTGAAGTTTCTTGAGGAATCCGATGTTCGTGACAAGAGCAAGAAAGCCTTGGTTTTCAAGGAGAAGGTGACGGACAGAGTTCAACATAAGGGGCAGAAGAATTCTGAGCAGAGCAAGGTTGATTTGGACAAGGGTTTGATCCAAAAGGAGCTCGCGGGTAAAAGTCAGTTCTCACAAGAAAAACATAGAGACCGACGTTGGCTAGAAAACTGGCGTCGGCGTCCAGACAGGGACCGATGTTGGCTATGTGCAGCCCGATGTCGGTGACTCAAGGGTAGATAAACACCGGCGTCAGTCAGGGGAACTGACGTCGGCGATGAGGCAGTCACAGGGAACCGACATCGGTCGGGTGCAAACTGAGATGTGACCGTCATCAGTCACTGAGACGGATTTTGGGTGGACAACAAGCTATCAAGGAGTCTCAAGCACCCATATGGAGGACTTAAAGGGTAAGTAAGCCTCAAATTCATCATTTCCCTTCTTTACACTACTTGTTGCTCACTAATGGTAAAGAACCAAGAAGTTGTTAAAGAAGTAGAGCAGGTAGATCCAGGAAACAGTGGGAGCTTGGCATGGATGAAGGATGTGATTCCTTGGAGGAGAACCAAATGGGAGTTTTTGGTGGAGTTGCCAGCTGGAAGGAAGCACTGAGAGACGAATGGATGTTTAGGATAAGGAAGAGCGGGAATGGATACGTGAGACGGAAGGCCAGGGTATATGGTCTTGAGTAAGCTGCAGGGCAATGGAGGTTTGACCATTGTGTTTCTCTTTACCAGGTTGGATAATATTAGCTACATTATCCTATTACTGTATGATGTGCTTGTTGCAGGGTTACATATACAGGGAATTGCTGAACTAAAGGTAAAGCTAGTTTAGAGGTGTGTCATGAGGAATCTGGGAGCAACAAGATTCTTTGGCATGAGTGTGTTCTAGGGACATGGAAGGTCACATGCTGACTTTGTTTTAGGATGATTGTGTGAGACCGGTTAGCACGCCGATGGTTGGACAGTTCACAAAATAGGGTCTTGATTCACATAATGAGGTTAAGTGCATGGTATGTACTCAACCTGAGTTTTCCCAAGCAGTGGGAGTTGTCACAAGTTTGGAGCCAATTCGAGAAAGAAGCATTGGAAGGCAGTTCAGTGGATTCTTAGAGGGACCAACAACAGGTGCACATGCTATGCAGGGTCAAGTTCTTTTCTACATGGGTTGTAGATGTGGATGTGGTAGGTGATTTGGATGACAGGAGTTGCACTACAGGTTTTGTGGTGGTTGGTCTTCAAGAGTGATCTTGAAGAGGGATACAAAGCCAAGGGAACAAACTAGATGATGTACAGGTACAGGTACAGTTGCAGCTATTTATCTCCAAGTGGGAGATTGTTAGGTTGTGGAGCTAAAAGCTTCAACTATGTAGACAAAGAGAAGGTTGCTGAAGTTCTAGAAGTACCGGCATCGGCAGTATAACCGACGTCGGTCATGATGAATGCAAAAGGTAACCGACGTCAGCAGGGAGTCGGCCGACGTCGGTCAGCACCAGTTAGACAGGGACCGACGTCGGTCGCCTGTGTGTTCCAGAACTGTTCGTTGCATGAACAATTAGTTAGTTGAACTAAGTGTTTGCATGTAAAGGCTATTTCGAGTCTTGAGCTGCGTGGATAATTATAGTAAACTAAGAGTCTAAGTTATTGTTTAAGTCTGGGATCTATTTATAGACCCATTAGCATGTATTGTAATTATGAGCTGAAAAGGAAGGCAAGGAAGATCCTTCCATTGTAAGATCATTGAGTTGCAGGTTGTTGTAAACTCATAGGAGATCTACATGTGTAAGTATGGTCTGTTAAATTGCAGGTTGCAGGTTCATGGGAGATCTACTTGAAGTACTTTAGAGTGCTTGGTGTATTGGCATGGTTATTACTGACTGGTTGGAGAGGTGAACACCAATTCTGTGTGTGAGTTGTGTGTTGGGACCATTTTTGGTAGGAGAGTGAACTTTTGAAGAAGAATTACTGTACACTTGAGGTGTGGGAAGCCTCTGTAAGGTGGAAGAGTGTGGCGTCTCTATATTGTATTCTTTTATGTACGAGTATTAATACAAGATAGTGTATTGTCTCTCATATTCTGTGCTATTTGTGAATTCTAGTTACTTGTACTTCTGGTTATTTTCGCATGTTTAATTGCTTGTATTTGGTAATCATATTGTGCTCTTTCTGAGGAGCAAGATCCTAACAAGAGGGATCAGAACAAGGTGTGTTGTTCTTGGATTCCTCGACACTTTAATCATCTTCCCTTATAACATTCCCTTACCCTGCTCCTTATTGCTTGACATCAATTCAATCGCCACATTCTCGGCCCAACCATTGTCTTGTCTGATTTATAAACATTTATTGTTGAACTAGATTTATTGTAAAAAAGGCCACATGTCAGGGTGCAATGGAAGGACTAGGGGCCTACCACCTAGCTGCCCTGGGTCGTCGCCTCCTAGATTTAAAAAATACATAATATGATCATCAATGTATAGTAGAATTACAATGGTATAGGTGTGAAGTTTGGTATGTGGATACCGAACATCTTCCAAGTATTTTTTTCAAATGATGTTACATAAATTCCAAAGGGTACGTGACAAGGGGAAACCTTGTTTAAGTATAAAGTTACAATCTTTTTTTGAGATCAACCCTGATTTGTTTTAAGTTTGGAATAACCCACTCGTATATTTTATATGTTACAATTCTATGTTCAAAGGGAATATTGTATGTTTGCCATACATTTTAATAGATTTCCCTTAAGGACTATGTCTAAAGCTTTTATGAAATCAACAAACCAAGCAAATAAATCTTCTTTATTGTCATGACAATTTTCACCAATAATTATTAAAGTTATAAATTGATTAATGATCGTGTTTGCTTGCAAAGCCAACTTGACTTTTCACTCTTAATTCATTTTTGAGTAGTCAATCACTAGTTTTATTTTCTAAAATAGTTCAAAAAAGTTCAACAAGTACATGGAAAATCATAATAGTTTTATAATTAAAAGGGTTGTTTTTGTCTTTATCTTTATAGATAAGTATAATAGAAGTCTTAGTCTATTGTATGTGTATATGTATATGCGTGTGTTAATGTTTTTCCTTCTATTTTTACTATGATAACACATGTTACAATTCAGATGGCTATGGTATGTATGGTTCGTAGTCTAAGTACAATCAATTGTTCACTATGGTTTATGATTTAACAAAAAGTGGGGCAAAAGGTCCAAATCAATTTAGGGGAAAACACTTAGATTTCGACCTATTGTTCAACAACAATGACTAAAATACAACTCATTTATATTATTTACATTGAGAGGTGTAACTACAATGATAGACATGTTTATATTATTTACATTGAGAGGTGTAACTCCAATCATAGACAAATTTATATTATTTAGAGCAAGTGGGATGGGACAAGCAAATGTATTAGTGTGAGACGTTCATAAAAATGGTCGACCTTATATTTGACTGTCATTGGGTAATTTTTCTTCTTGACTGGAGAAGGCATATGAAAAATTGTGATATCTTGGCATTTAGTGGAGTTTGGAACCCTTTTTTTCTTAGACATTTTTTCAAGCCCAAGTCAAGAAGGCATATGAAAAATTGTGATATCTTGGCAAATAGTGGAGTTTGAAACCCTTTTTTTCTTAGATTTTTTTTCAAGCCCAATGCAATGGTACATCGATACTTTGTGGAGAATGGTGTAGAGAAACTTTAGAAAAAGGTGATGAAACACTTATAACAAATCTAAGATAAATACTTAAAAAATGACACATGACAAATCCAAAATAAAAACCTAAAAAATAATACATCGAAATGTTTGTTAAATAAATATATTTAAATTATTTATACTAGCAATATATTCCATAAAAGATAGGCACGATTTGAAGTATTAACTTCATGGTCTTTTTGGAAGGGGCATTTCTATATATTATTTTTGAGAAGGTTTGTTCAAATATTTTAAAGATTTTTTTACTTGTGAATGGTCCTATAATTATTTATTTTGTGAAATACATACTACTAAGAAAAAATAAAAATATTTTACTAAAATTTTTTATTTAAAAAAATAAATAAAAAATATTTGATTACATACAAACCTATAATTGATGATAAAAAAATTTAGCAAACCTCCCAAACCTTTTTCCCAAATAATAATTGCTCCTTATTTAGGATTTTTTTTTTTTTTTTAAAAACAGTATTTAAAGCTCTGTAGTGCAAGGGACCAATATAGACAAAATTAACGAGTCCAACATGGTACCTTTGTATAACCCGCAACATATATATGGAATAATACCGCCACTATCTCCTAAACGACTATAAAGATAGATAACCAGTCCGAAAACTTAGAAGATACATAACCCTAATTTTTTGGTTCTTTGCTTTGAATTTGGGCACTGGAAAAATTAATCTTAAGCAATGTCTATGGGCTTTCAGTTATCATTTTTTATTCTGGAAGGGAACTCAAATGCAATATATATGGAAAAAGTTCAGCTAATTTCGGAGAGAGTCTGCTAAATTTTTGGGGGAGCTCTGGAAGAACTTAGAGAAAGGTATGGCGTCGAGGTTACTAGCAGCATTGAGGCGGGATATAGGTGGTTTTTCATCTACATATCAGGTATGCAACTTAAACATGTAAAATAAATATTGTATCATTGTTACTGTTTTTAATGTGTATATGATTGTATGTGAGTATATAGAAGTGTATATATTCTCTGTGCGGCAAAGGTGTGTATGTACGTGTGAGTATTTTTATATATTTTGTAGGTGTATGTATAGATTTAAATATATTTATTTGAAAAATTTCCGCTTCTATCTATATATATAAATAAATAAGGGGGCCATATATATATACGTGGGACTTGGATTAGGGCTACTATATATCTAGATGGTCGGGAACCCCAGCTATCACATAGTTTCATCACACAGTTTTTTACCCATGAAAAGTTTTTGTATTAATTAACATTTCCATCACTTTTGCCTCAGATTTCATGCTGACTGGTTATGGATTGCCTCAATGTAGTTTTGCTACTGTGTCGGCAGGTCCAAATTCTACTATATGCCCAAGATATCAGCCCAAGATAGCACGATACTTTGTTTGCTTCTCCAACCAAGAATAAAAGCTCCCTTATGACGGTCAAATGGGTATCACATTTACCACCAACACCCCTGGCTGCCATTGTAGGTTAAACCTATTTGTGTAACTATTGGCAAAATAAATGTACTATGTATTTATATGTTTTGTAAGTTTATGTATTCACATTATTGTTATATACATATATCAGTATATATTGGGGTTATACATATATCAGTATATATTGAGGGTAGGGGTGCATATTTGTATTTTTTGCAGGCATATGTATATGTATATAAATTATTGTTGTACATATATCAATATATATGAAGTGTGTACAGATGTGTATATACATGTAGGGAAAGGCTGTGCATTTGTATTTGTGTGTGTGTATCTTTATATATTTGTGGGTGGATGTATATATATTCATACTGAAAATATGTATATAATAATATATGAATGTTTATTAATAGATGTCTATAACCATGTATATATAAATGTATATGTATGTGTGGGTGTTTATATATATTTGTATAACTCATAGTCAAGGAGTTTAACTTGGCTCAAATTCTGCAGGCCAATTTTGGAGTCTGATTTTTTGTTTTTATCTTCTATTTTTTTTTTTTGGGGGCAAGTGCAGCCAGTCTGCCTGTCAGTACCTGCAATTTTTCAGAGACTGAGCCGTGACAGGCAGACTCGGCTACTCTGTGAGTCATGTCTGCAGACTCTGTGGTAATTGGTTTGGCTCTTGACTCAGCGAGCATTCTCCAAGTTTTTTGTTACAATGGTAATAATATGAATATGTATATTTGAGTGTACGTATAGAGGCATGCATGTATACCTATAATAATAATAAATACGAGCGCAGAAATGACCTGATACGGGTTGAGAGAAATCCTAAAGGCCATGGACCTGCTCCTCTGCACCGAAAGACACAGAATTCAGTGGTTGGGGGATTTATTGTATAATGTATTCCTCTATAATGCTTAATGGTATTCGTCTACAATGCTATATGTTTGTAAAGGTTGATTGCCAAGGTTGGGTTTACTCCCAAGCTCGGTCATAAGGTTGAAACTCGGGCACAAATTTGAGTAATATATGAGGGAAATGGAAATAAATTCATTTCCGGGCTTGAACAAGGGTAAGCATATGCCAAATTGGTGTTTGGCTCGGTCTCATGTGCATGGCCTTGTCCTAAAAAACAACCTGTACCCTCTACATTATATATACATAGATACGTGTGTGTTGCCTACCTGGATGTTAGTATTTTAAATTTGTCAAAAAAATATTTTAAGTTGTTTGCCAGTTTTTGCACAAGTTGACCTTATGTATACACATTTCTACATATACATACACATATATATTTATATACATGTGTGTGTGCGTTGTCTGGCTGTATGTTAATATTGTAAATATTTTAACCATATCTTGATTCTTTTGCCAACTGTTTTATGTGTATCATGAATGGCGGACACTTTCCAAGGTACTTGTATTTGGATTAAACTGGTCTGATTTGAATTGATAAGAAACGATATATGAGAGACAAGTATTGTTAGACTTTTCTATATAAACCCACATTGTCATCTGGTATGGAATTGGCTCTTTTATGACAGGTTTCTATAAGTCTCTTTGGTAGACTGTAATTTTTTTTGTTTAATTAGGCCTTTGTAGCTTTTCTTTTCTATGGTTGTGGCTTGTGCAGTCTTTTTTGCTTGTTGAATCTTGGGTGAGGCTATGGGTGCCCTCCACTGTAGTCCACGGAAAGTGTGGGCCACCTTGTTAAGATATAAACCGGAGTCACCCTTGGGTGTAACCCTTTAAACTTGGGTGACATTGGAATGTCACCTATTTTTGTTACACCACAACCTTGCCACATGTCTGCTGGGGTCATAGGCTGCCTGATTGTGGTGAGGTAGAAGTTCAGGTGAGGTAGAATTGAACTTGAATCATGCTTGTATGAGTATTCTCATAGTAGGTCGTTGTAGAATGCAATTCCTTTTTTCATTAGTTTGGGTTTGGTAATAGGCGGCCTTTAACGCGGTGTGCAGTATGTTTAGACATATCTTAATAAAATAAACTTGGGTCACACTTGAACTTACTCTATATTTGTTAACCTCAACCTTTTCATATGTCTGCTGGGGTTACGGGCCACTCTATTGCAATGAAGGGATATTTAAACTTGGCCCATGCTCTTACACATGCCCCCCATTACCATTTCACCAAAACTCCTTGAGTTGTGTAGCCATTTTAATCTTACTATAAACGTCCGAAACATTCTTTAAGCATTTCTTACTGGCTTTCTGCCAGGAATTTCCCTTTTTTGTTGGAAAACCTTGAACTATAACATTTTCCCTTGGCTTTGTGTAATATAAATGTTTTAAATATTTCAAATAGCATAGTGAATTCTATATGATGGACACATATTAATGCTAAAATTACTGTTTGATGTACGGGTTACAACTTTATTAAAGGAATAATTAAAAATGTTGTAAAAGGGTGATGGTGCAAGCACTAGAGAGGGGAGTCCACTTAAAAGACTACCTTTATTTCTGTGTTGCTTGGGCTAGACACTCGTTCATGGACACACTTAAGCACTCTACTTAGACTTGACTCATTTAATGCAACATCCTTATTGCATTTAAAAAGTTGTTACAAAGAATATAATGCATACTCACACTCTCAAATACACACACATTTGCTATGATAGGCTTATTACGTTACATGAAAGGGTTCACTATCATACAGTCCCTCCTAGACAGAGACAATTCTATGTTCTGCTCTTGGAGTGTTTTGCTCCTTCCCAGCTTGTCCCTTTTTCCAAACTGATTTTCCTCTCTCTTTTCAATATCCTCCTGACATCAATAGCTTCATGGGGTGTTTCTTCAGCTTCCCTGATCTCAGCATAATGTACTAGAGTTTGGCAACTTTCAGTTTTTGAGATTAATTGCCAAACTGTCTGTAAAGGCTCCTTCCATGCATCACAAAGCAAAGACAGTCACATGTAACTGACAAACATTAATGCAGTACCGTTTCACAAGGAGAGGCTTGACACAAGGAGAACAATAAAGCACCAGGAACCTCCGAAAATCTTAGCTATCCAAGTGTTCCTATGTTGAAGAGCTCAACTACTGAGTCTTTGATGCTCAAGTGACAAAATAGGCCAAGTGACAAATGTCAAAACCATTATAATTTTACTGCAGTAACTATAAATGATTTGAAAATTGATGCACAACTTGTACACTACATTTTCTATCATCTCGCCAAATTTGGCCATCCAATTTGCTACAACATTAAAAAACCCTCTTGCCAAGTGTCCTAGACTAAACATATGACATAGACAGACAGAAGCAGAGAATACATTAGTGTTGTAACTCCAAATGAGCTGAAATTTAATGCATAGCTTATACTTGTTAGGTAATATGACCTCACCAAATTTCACATTCCAATTATGCATTGCGTTGAAGAACCATATTGCCAAATGTTTGTGTCTTAACAGTCCATGTAGACTAACAAAAGCAAACAAGATCCTTGCACTATTCGTTGGGAAAATAATACTTCTACAACATCATTCTTAGAGTTTCACAAGCTCATACCAACAAGGCCACAAACACAACACAAAACAAAAACCTAAACTAACACACACCACTCTGTTTTTGGTTGATGCAAGATTGCACAAACCCTTGGATGCTCTTGCATCAGGTGATCTCATCCTTTGATGTAAACTTAACAGGGCCATTCTCAAACTTCCAAGTAATCAAACCCCATGTGTGTTATAACCAATACTAGGACCTAGGATTAAGATTTGACGAGCACCCTTGCTTGTCAATGAAAAATTTGGTGATGGTTAAACCTGATTTACGGTCATCATAGTAAGGCTTTCAGTTTTCAACAGTTATCTGGGTGATAGAATCAAATGTATCTATTAATATAAACAAGGTACATTACAAATCTAGGGTAAGGACACGAAAACAAGAACCTGCATTTACATAGTACTCTGAAAATAGTTTATATCTTGACACTATTAAATTATTAAAGGCATAAATAAATTTGATGGTTTTTGAAAATTAGAGAACATTGCTGGAGGTAGAAACGACAAAGCTTATATGACATGTTAAATACATTCAAAACCTAAGTGACAAGGTTTGAGTTCGAGTTCATCTTTGACGAGGATAAAGTTTGGTTCAAGTTTGCCAATGGATAAAGTTTGCAAAAAAACTTCTCAAAGTTCGAACAAAAGAATTTTTCTATCATTTTTTATTTTGTTAAAAAAAAATGCATAAGCATGTTAGAGGGACAGAGTGGAGAGAGCTTTCCATCCTCTGCTTTCAGTTGGTATATGTATATACACACACATACTTGTAAAATAATACAAAAGCATGTCAAGAACTTTCCATGTAAAAATAATGAATAAAGTTTGAGTTCAGGTCGACGAGGATAAAGTTTGGTGAAGTTTGAACTTTTTCAATAAAGTTCGGTGTACCTTGTGTCATAGCTCAAAACCATTACAAATGGGTGGGGCGGGCATCAAATAGAATCCCTTCCAGGACTGATTCATGCTTGGAAAGGAATTTAATTACTGCAGAAGGCACTTTGAAGTTTGAAAATGATGCACGAGAATTTTCCTTTGTGGTTGAATTTTGTACAAGTTATTGAATACATGCTAGAATGATAATGGCTGGAAATAATATGGTTTGGCTTCTTTGATTCAAATGAATAGCAATGGATGTTGCTCATATAAGTGGGAGTCTATTAGGATCCAAATTTTAGATCTGGGTTTTGGAATGAAATGGTCCATTGTGTAAGAATCCAAAAACCAGTAGGATTTTAAATTCAGCAGTAATATTTTTTGATGACTTAAGATTATCAATATAAAAATGTTCATGCAATATAATAATTTAGTTGGGAGAAAAAAAATATGTAGTTGTCTTTTCAATTTAAAAAAAAGAAAAAAGAAAAAAAAAGTATTTGTGGGTTGCCAAATTATTAAAACTTAAGACAGCATCACTTCCATCAATTTTGGTCCCTCATAGCCTACACTTCCTTTACTTTTTTTGGGTTTTCTTTGCTGTTGAAGTTAGTTTCAACTTATAAGAGCCTTTCACAGATTTTTAGTCGAACTATATATGAATGAATTAGAAATGAGCTCCAACTCATTTGATTTTGAATAAAATAAGGGTTAAGCATGCAACTTATTGCACTTTTGGCTGTGAGGTCTGGTATCGTTTGACGATATTGTGACTCTTGTTTGGGGGAAAAAGTAGTGAATGTTTCCTTATTGGTGGAACTCCTTATTTGTGTTACCTTGTTTATTTGGTGGCGTTGTTATTACCATCGGCTATCTATTGTTTTCATCACCTGCTATGGGGAAACTAGTTCTATGTTGTAGAAGGTGACATGCATAAGAATAGGTTTTTTTATAGATTTTGACATCTTTCTATATTATTGTATCCCATTTCTAGTTTCTTTCAATCCTAGTCATTTTTGTTGATCAGATTATTCTTTGTGGGTAAATTGTCTGCTAATTGGAACAGACCTTTTATTTGTGTTAGACTGGTTCATTATACAAGCCCCATGGCTTTCCTAAGCGTTCAAGAAAGGGACTTGGGAAAGTTACTGCATCCATCACTTTGTTGGCTGCTGCTAGTATAGGATCACTATGGCATGAAAGGTCCAATGGTACGCTACTGATACTTTTTGCTACAAATAGCCATCAAATTTTCATTTTTCTGTTTTCCTCATGTGTATTGCCTGTTAAGTGTGTACTCTTTCTTCAAATTTTTGGTGAACCATCATTCAGGTGATGATGAATCTTCACCATTTTTTAGGTTCCATTGCAAATGGCTTTTTGGAGATGTCAATTAATTTGTCCCCACAGCTTCATCACTTGTTAAAGGATTTGTGGCAACAAGGGCTAGAGCATAACTATCAATCTGCAACACTAACAGATATTTCTGCATCAGGTACACACAGTCATGCTGTTATTTTAGGTGTTAAGTGCATAATTGATTTTGTTTCCTTGTATGATCGTTCACACTTGACATTGATCGGTGCATTGTTACATGAAGTTACCACTATGCTTTGCACTTTGCATATTTTGTCATTGGTTCCAGTTGAAATGCTATGGATGATAGATCTCGAGATAATTTTGTGATCTTGAATGATTGATACACCTGTTGTATTTTTGAACATCATGCAGTGGATTGGTTTAGAAGGAAGCTCATCACTGGTGCACTGGGTACAAGTTCATTGTCTTCAAATAATTTTCAAGCTGAATCTCAAAACAGTGTGGGCACAAGGCCAGATTCAAATTATTTAACAAGGAGTTCTATTTCTGATGCTGCTGCTAAAGTTGCTCCAGCAGTAGTCAATTTGACTGTGACACAAGGTTAGTTTTGTGCATGGATTACTCAAACAGTAGTCAATTTGACTGTGACACAAGGTTAGTTTTGTGCATGGATTGCTCGAATACACATTGTATTTGTGCCTTTCTCATGCAAGAAGTATCCCTTTGATTGGATTACCAAGTGTATGTCCTGCTATGTTGTGAAATACTAACAAAATGTTATGTGCAAGATAAACCATTGCACTTCGAATAGCCTTGTAGTGAACATTTTTACTATAGGGATAGATACATAGTAAAATATTTAAATGATGCTATGTGCAAGATAAACCTTTAATTGAGCATTCATGTCGTTTTGTATTTTATGTGTTTAAGAATGAAAACAAGACAAAGCTATTGCACTAGGAAGATCTACCCTTTTAAAAATGTAAAAGAGTACTTTAAGATCTGCCCTGGTGGCTAAAAGCAGTAAACATGCCAAATCGGAATTTTGAAAACAAGCAATAGACAATACAAAAAGTAAAATAGCTGGAATAGTCACACCTTGATGATTTGTAGAATTTTGAATGGCGATCTAGATTGTGTAGGTCTATAGTTCACTGTGTGCCAAATTTGAGTATATGATTGTGTAGAGACGGGATTGGTGCTTTTGTCGTTCGTGCCTTGGCTGGGATTGTCGCTGACTAGATTTGACCAACGTTTGTGTCCTCTAGCGTCGATCGTGTATTGCACTAACTTTCAGATTTTGAATTTTCATGTGTTGTTTCACCATTGAATGTTGTGCCTTTCTATACCTGCACTTCTCTGATATGATGGATAGAAATGCAAAAATGATGTCTTCTTCCTTCTTGACCTAGTTTGCCATCAATTCACAACAAAGCAAAGTTTTGGGTCAAGCAGCTTCTGTGGGAGTTGCAGCGATGTATCCCACACCATGAAATTAGATCTCAACATAGTTTTGTGTAGTTTGAATGGAATTTCGAGCAGGGGTTTTGAACCTCCTCTTTCCTAGATGCAAAGATGCAACTATACAGAATTCATCTAAGACCTTTTGGTACAAGAGGATGATGCATGAAGGATGATTCCGTTGCAAGTGTAGCAATAAATATGGCAGGGGTTTGCTCTAATTTGAATTATGGACTAAGTGATCTCTCTCTCTTGGATTTTTGAGTTTTCTTCTAATTTTCTTCGTCTATATATATATGAATGGCTTGGTATAAATAGGATGTTCGAGGACATAATTTGCACTTAGCCCGATTGAGGTAATAATAAGAAGCAACAATCAAGGCACGTGGAGCGCAGTAGACGACAAAGGGGCCCACAAAATGATGGACAGGATTGGTGGGCTTGCTAATCCTGCCCTAGGCAGCATTGGTGGGACCTAGGCAAAATTATGATGCGAGGTTTGAGTAGCATCATAGGATGTGTGCAATTAGGCTTGGGTTTGAGAACCGATAGATTTAGAGAGGTGTCAGATGCATTTGGAAAACTAAATGAGGGCTTGTGTGGGGTAGAAGTCCCAAAAACAAGCAATTATACACAAGTGTGGTAAGCTTGACAACATAGGGAAATGACACTACGGAAAATGGTCTTGTACCAAAATTAGGTGTCTACATAATGCCCCTACTTTGATGTGTGTATGAGTGAATGTATGCGTGTATCAAAGTATATAAAGATAAACATTTGAAGCACATACCTTCACTTACATAGGGAAGGGTGGAGGGACCAAATAGTGCTCAACATAGGTTCCATCCACATTGAATTTTGTTGACATACCAAAAAACAATTGTCAATTGCGACAAGTAGTCAACGTTGTAATAAGAAGCTTGAATTTTGAATTTTTAAATTGAACTTGAATTTGAAATTGAAAAAAAATATGAACAAACACACGTACTCTGTATCAAACCAAATGCTATCATAAATTGAAAAATAGTTCTCATTGTTATGCTTATTTCGATTGAAAACTTTCTTGACAAGTGCTAGACATAACCACCACTTCTACTCTATGCATTTTGTGAACCCTCCTACTTGATCAAAGCAATAGATAATATTTTGCCTCAAGTAGAACTACCCAAATTTCTATTTAGTAACCTTTGCTTGATAGTGTCTGAAAAATACTTATGATATATGCCCCTCTTGTTAGAGAGGGATTGAATAACTTGTGCCTGCAATCACTCATCTCAAAAGAATATAGTTACAAGCACCATGAGTAATAAGATTCTATATAGTCGATACCAATGCAAAATTACACAAAACATATATATTTACTATTGATTATCACATGTAAAGCTCCATGGTAAGCTAGATAGGCAATTAGCCATGCCCCAAGTGTTTTGCCACATAAGATAGATAACATCATGTAAAACTCAATGCCTAGTGCCTAGTATGTAACTTTAGGGAATTTAAGTGTCGTATAAAAGTGTCTCATGACATAGGAAAGATAATATCATGTGAAGCTCAAAGCAAGAATACAATGCCCCCCAATGGCATAGCAAGATAGGGACATCCAACATGTCCCATTTTAGCAAATATGCCCCTAATAGGGCTAGATATAACAATGAGAAGCACACACAAGTAGCATGCCCCTATACCTCAATATGCCATGGCAATGTAGGAACTAAGAAAATATACCTCAATATACATGTATGATATAGATCGTGGCACCAAACATAATATAATAACATGCATGATAAGCATCATGAAAACAAACATAATTTATTGCAATTGATCACACCCAAGTTAGTACCACGCAGGTTAGGAAGCCAACATGCAATGACGGGAGTCGCAAGACAACGTAACAAGAGCATTCTCTATGCACATTGATACACCAACATGCACGAATAAGCACTTGCAAGCAAGGACTCACACCCAAGCCATAATGCAACAATCACATGTAACAAATCCATGTAGATATTCATTTTGCACACAAGATCTAAGTACTATCAAGATATGTATAATCTACATAAAGTAGCTTAATGTGATAAATGGACAAGAAGGAAAGGTAACACCATTGTAATTTGTTGTATGAAGATGCCCTAACATAGGCATGCCACTAATGTGATCATGCCCCTGAGGGTATTGGCCATGTGGTTACATGACATTTGAATGATCTAGTCATATGTAACCTACTCAAAGAAATAACATGAAAAACACATGCATATGGATACAAAAATCTCTAGCATAGTTAGATATGTAACCAATGATAAAACAATATTTTTGATTTTTGTATTTTATAATGTTTTTAACTTTTTTGCAATTTCTAGAAGAAAATGGATGAAGGCATAGAGGCATACACTAGAAGGGAGCAAAGTTCTCACAGTCGAAACTAGAAGCCAAAGGGCACAAACAAGAGGAAGAAGATGAGGACTCCAAGCAACCCACAACTTCACTCAAAACTCAGTGAATGTTAGGACAAGATGTCTTGATATATATGCTGTCATCATTAGAAAGTTGATATAAGTGCTCAGAATAGGATAAAAACTCAAACTCATTCAACCAAAGCAACATAGCAATCAACATAAACCAAGTGGCTAAAAGAATGTCAATGCAAGGGGAAGCAAGTGTCAAGGGTTCAAATTTAGAAGACAAAAGAATGCAATTAAACTCCATGGAGGAAAGCACATGGAATGTATTGATCATGGTTGAAATGTAACTTGAGTTGGTCTCAAGTGGACCCAGCTTGTTGAGCTGTCATAATTGCCCATTTGTGCGCTGAGCTTGGGATTGATTGGACTAAGTGTCTATATAAGACTAGTTCTTCGTTGTATGAAAGGCTAGTTCATTAAGAATTAGAGCTAGAGTACAGGAGCCAGACCCTTTTTCATTTCTTGTATTTCCTGTTTATTGTTAGGTAGTTTTCCCCTTTTTTGTGAGTTATGTTGTTATGAGGTAGATTTTCTATTATTTTGACTTTCGACTGAGAAAGGTGAATCCTAAACATTGTTCCTTCCTAGCTACATCCATAAATTGACACACTGTGAAGTTAATGTACATTCCCTGCACATGTATATGGTGGTCTTGTCCCTCTTGCTTATAGTCCAATTTTCTTCAGATTATAGCACTGTCTCTATTTATGATTGTGTGAATGTTGGTTAGACAGAATGGTTTCATGGGATTTGTCTAATTGAATGAACCAGGGTTATCGGCATTGCAATAGAGGATCATTTCTCTTTCTCTCCACCCTTCATCTTTTGATATTTCTTTATAACTAATTAGTTTAGCTTTAGAATAGCTCATTCGTAATCAATGCTTACAAGTTTCATCTAGATTGCATGTTCCCACTTGTCCTTTTTTTAATCATTGTTGAATCTAGCATGTTGTAGACAAGTGTTAGTCAGCGAGGAATTCATTGATAGATTTGAACAAGTTGAGTCTTTCTTAGTCTAAGTTCCTTTTATAAGTATCAGTGTGCATTTTAAATAGACCCCTTGTATGGAACAACTTGCATCAACTAATTGAGGTATCTAGTTTGCCATGACTTGGTAGACAAAGATCTTGGGGAAGTTGTTGCCAAGTTTGCTTCCTTTCAAAAGAGGTGCAAGGGGGGATCCACACCAATTGAGCCTTCTCTCTCTTTTGCTTGCATGCATGTGTGTGTCAAGGCCCAAAACACATGTCAATAGAATGTACAACATATAGGAGGAAGCTATGCACAATTGTACAATAAGAAGGCTAGAGTAAAGTAAAGATGTATCAATGAAGCCTGAGATGCAGGCTAGCAGCGCTAACCAATAACCTAGTACATATTGTCAAATCTGTGACCATAGGGGTCTGATATGTTACTCGATGTATTTGAAAAATGATTGCGAGATGTGAAATAATTATCATCGTCCCCAAGAGGAATATGGGTATAATGAGCTCAAGGAGATGCTGTAGATTTTGTAGGAATATATTGTGGTAAAACAATTGTTATGGGTCACAAATCAATCCTATTACATAGATGACTAGGTGTTGTATGTCTTGGAGGTGAAACTATAGGAATCAAAGCTCGAAAAACTTTTACACTAGATGGTGATGTCATAGCTTCAAATATAGTAGGTACCATATATGATGGTGATGGAGTAGACACATGGATCACACGAGGGTAAATGATTCACTACTTTCGAGGCACACTAGTTGGTTGCACATGCGATTTCAATTAGACAAAGCTGGACAAATTAGTTCGAATTTCAATGAACTTTATCAATAGGTCTTTGATAAGTTGTGCCTCAAACAATACGTACTTCGCTATTATGCACAAACTTAACACAATTGTGTCATGTAGAAGGTATTGTTTTCATCTAATTAAGTAAAGGACTCTCAAGTAAATAGATTGTATGATTCTCTATCTTGTATAACATATGACCAAACTAGAGTGGTCTAAGGACCCCTTGCAATTGGAAGATTCATACCACCCAAAGGTGTGCACATGTGACTATCATATCTGTGTAGTTTTTTAGTTGTACCAAGTAAATCTCTCTTAGTATAGTGTTGACTTGATAAGAATGACATCGAAATGAGGTTTTCACTTGAACAATTGTCAGATATAATGCCATGTATGATAGAATGACAATATTCAACAAAACCATGTATGTATATAACACCATTGTTTGGTGCATCATTAAGCATATATTGGTCATGAAATGTAATATAAAGCACATTCCTTTTAGAACTCGAAACCATGCTAATGATGTTGGCAATCTCATGCTCAGGTAGAATAGGTAGAATGGTAGAATGACAAATAGATGTTGCCATATGTGCATTGTTTTGCTTTGGAGCACTGTGGTTTGGTAATGGATTACTAAAGATTTGTATGCATCGATTGGGCTTCCCATCAAATTCATTCAATGTAGAATTATGACCATCAATTATATTAGTGTTTTTATCAACTACAACTTGATCTTATGTTGCAATTTGAAACATCTATTAGTCTCATGTCTTGAAGGTTGATGATATTTACAAAATTGATTAGGATCGTACCCTTGAAGTGCACATAGGAAATACTGAGAAGAGGGGGGGGATGAATCAATATTTCAAAAACATTAATCAATTTAACAAAAAACAAAGCATTAATAGCAAAGTGAAACACCATAGACAGGATGAGCACCATGATTACGTGGAAAACCCTTTTCGGGAAAAAACCACAGCAAAATTATTGCTTTTATTTTCACCAATGGCCACCAACCCAGGTTACAAAATGAGCACCAACTCACTGAGAGCACCAACTCCAAATGCTTGAAGCACCTACTTCAGCAAGAGCACCAACTCCAAATGATTAGAGTACCTACTCCAGTAAGAGCGCCAACTCCGAATGTGTGAAGCACCTACTTCAGCAAGAGCACCAACTCTAAATAATTGCCATCATAAGCCTTCAACTCAATTGGATCAGATTTCTGAGCACTAAAATTAGAATGTTTTTTGCCAACAAATTCTCTTGAAAAATGAATTTCAATGATATTGCTGTAATGATGATCACAGAAATTTCACAGCCATTTCATACTAAACTTAGATTTTTAGACAAAGACAACCTCCTTTTTTTTTAATTTATATTTTGAAAACAACTTCAAGCTCAATGGGCATACGTAAACGCAAACTTGCCTCTATCCATATTTGTGTGAAGGTCCCACGGTTGAACATGCTACCACTATCTCAAAAACTTATGAAATCAGAAGTAATGATAACCACAAAATTATTGCTGCCATACATGAGTAGCTGCTACGTTGCACACAATTTTTTTTAAATTTTAGCACTCTAAATCCTCTGCTTTTCTTAAACGACTTCAGCTCCATCGTGCCTTCTCCAATATTCCATCGACACTCACAAAAGGACTTTGCATATTTTCTTTTTGAATAGCGCTAAGATCACGATACTTACAAACTGTCCGCAGTTAATACCACTACCCTAAAAAAAAAAAAGAATTAGACAAAATTCGATAATGCTAAACCTATATCCTGGAGAAGTCGAAAATCGTAACCAAAAGGAGGAAGCGATTGTTATTTCTTTCACGTATAGACCACCCCACTCACCAAACGAGATTAATAAGGGGTCACATTGATATCATTAATTCGTGAGTGGCCCTCCTATTTAAAACAAGCCACAAGATATATCATAGCCAACAGATGTGCCACGAAGACAACAGTAAAAGAAGACGATTAGAAAGTTTTAGCCATCCATACCCTTTCTTAAAATGCGTTAAGGCTATAATGTCTGCCACCAAAGGATATTCCAACGCTCCAATAAAAGACTTTGGGCCCCACAATTGTTTAAAAAGATATTCTCCAAAGGAATTAAAACATAGCTCAAAAAACATTTGCTGACAAGATATTTAGACATAACCAAGCAAACAAGTAGCTCAAACAAGCAGGTAGACACTTTAGTTTTAAGGTGAATACAATGGCAATCTGATAAATATTCAGCGGCTCTTCTTTCATTCCAATCCCAAATTGACATCAATGACAAACATGTTCAACAACCCTCTTGGTAGAGGTTGAGTTGTATCCTTTTGAAATGGTTCTAGCAAAGAATTCAAATTATATTCGAGCAATTCTTTAATATTTGGTGAGGTGGGTCTAGTAGTGTTGTAAATTGTCGCCTTTGAGTAGGAGCGGAAAAGGTAAGCTTATCATTCGGTTGTGAAATTGCATTAACAATCTTGGCTTCATTTTTAGCTTGGAAATTCGGTGCATTATTAGTCTTAGGTTTGAACTTTTTTTTTCCATGATATTTTGATGTAGTGGATTTAGAAGCAATAGTTGTATACTTTAACCTATTAGCATCCATAAGTTTAACCTCAATGTTGCAAAGTGCATGGTAGAGCTTATAAAATGAATCATATGTGTTTAACATGACTTTGTCTTTAAGCAGGTTGAGCAAACCATTTGAGAATATACTTTGAAGTTCACTATCAAGTAGTTGATTGACATTTTGTAAGCATGGTCTTGAATTTATGCACATAGTCAGCAATGTGTTCATTAGGTCCTTGTTTGATTTGAGCAATTTGGGAGAAAGTGACCTTTGACTAATGTTTATCGAAAAATGCACTAAGAAGAGGCCAAGTAAATCATGTAATATATGCATGAATCCCATAGGTAAGAAATAAAACCAAGCTATGTCATATCTTGTGAGACACCTAGGAAATAGCTTCATCATAAGCAATTGATTTTGTTGAGAACCAATACAAGATGTAAAAAAAATTTTGATATGCTGAGATGATTTCGCCTTGCCACTAAATGTTGTAAATTTAGGCACTTGGAATGATGGAGGGAAGGGGTGAACAAGCACCACTTGTGCCAAATGGTTGTTTAATATGTCATAAGATGAAACCATATAGCTAGGTTTGCTAGATGTTTGAGATAATTGTGAAATTTGCATCCTCATGTCATTAAGTTGTTGCACTGCCGGATTAGGATATGTGCCCCTAGGTGTATAGCTAACATTGGTATGTGTATGTATAGGTGCTTTCAAAAGATTAGCATTTGTAAGTGAGGCATGATTGGTGTTGTGACTATGTCCATGACCAAGAGATTGAATATATGAATTAATTGGAGGCAAATTGGTCTTAGAATTGGTAGGTGGAAACATAGAAGTGTTAGGAACAAAAGCACCAACTTGAGGGGGTGTTGTAGCACTAGGTGGAGGCATGGTGGGATTAGTATCATGGGGGGTGCCAGCCTCACCACTTGATGTAGAAGAAGTAGAACCATCCAATGGAGGTTGCTCAAACAAAGGCTTCTTATTCCTAAGTTATTTGTTGTGTAATTTTGAATTTTTACAATAAATGCTCTACACATCTAGGGTTTTGCACAATCACAACTCCAAAGTTAGCAACGGTAACCACTCTACATGGATCAATCTCTTTAGCATATTTGGGATCTTCATAAGTTTTAGTGTCACTATCAATAGTACGAAGGGGTATGAAGGGGTACCCTATCAACAAGAGGTTGGCTCATAGCAACCATATCAACCATAGAAGAGTTATCATCAGTAGTAGTCGTCATGGTTAACAAATGTATACAATAAGGTGCAAACCTAAAAATCACATTTGAAACAAGAGGACCACAACCCTAGGTAACCTCCAAAGTATATGCAATCAAGGAACAAAGGTGTGCACACTTAATTATGAGGGTGGATATAATCCGTAAGCAAAAATAGGCAAATGAACACTAGGGTTTGACCAAGCATGTAAGAAAAGATGTAGATGTGTAATTAGATCTGAAAAATCAGAAAAATAGCTATGAAACCCTATGGAGGTATGAATGTTCAAAAAATAGAGGGGTTCACTAAATTATTTTATCTTTTATGTGTTTAACAATGAAAACAAGACAAAACTATTGCACTAGGAAGATCAACCCTTTTAACAATGTAAATGACTACTTCCAGATCTTCTCTAGTGTCTAAAAGCAGTAAACATGCCAAATTATAAATTTGAATACAAGCAATAGACAATACAAAAAGTAAAAGAGTTGCAACTATCACGCCTAGATGATCTCAAGAATTCTGAATGCAGATATGGACTGTGCAAGTTTGTAGTTGGTAGTGTGCCAATTTGAGTGATTGTGTAGGGATGGGATCAATGTCTCTGCCGTTTGTGCTTTGGGCGGGATTTTCGTTGACCAGATTTGACTGATGTTTGTGTCCTTATGCACCAATCACGACTTTTAAATTTTGACTTTTCTTGTGTTGCTTCACCATTGGATGTTGTGATTTTATGTCCCTGTGCTTCTTTGATTTGATCGGCAAAAATGCAAAAATGATATCTTATTCCTTCTTATTGGCCTAGCTTGCCATCGATTCATAAAAAAATTAAGCTATGGGTTAGGCAACCTTTGTAGGAGTTGCAACTACATATCCTGCACACTGGAATCAGACCTCAATCTGGTTCTGTGCAATGTAAATAGAATTTTGAGCAAGGGTTTTGAACCTCCTCTTCCCTAGATGTGAAGATGCAACTACATGCAATTTGCCTAAGACCTTCCTTTGGTACAAGAGGGTGATGCACAAAGGATGATTCCATCGCAAGTGTAGCTATATATGACAAGGTTTCCTTCTAACTTGAATTATGGAGTAGATGATCTCTCTTTCTCTCTCTTGGATTTCTAGGTTTTCTTTTATTTTCTTTCCTCTATATAGATATGAATGACTTGGGATAACTTGGTATAAAAAGGATGTTCTAAGACATAATTTGCACTTAGGCCGACTCGGGAAATAATAAAAAGTGTCTATCAAGGCACATGGAGTTCAATAAAAGTCCAAGTGACCCGCAAAATGATGAAGGATAGGATGGACGACCTGTCGATCCAACCTAGGTAGGATCAATGGGACCAACAATGTCGTTCCAAGGAAAATTATAATGTAAGGTTCGAGTAGTAGCATAGGGATGTGCATAATTAGGCTTGGGGTTGAGAACCAATAGATTTAGAGAAGTGTCAGATGCATTTGGAAAGATTAAAGACCAAATGAGGGGTAATGTGGGTTAGGAGAAGTCCCAAAAACAAGAAATTATACACAAGTGTGGCAAGCATGACAACATAGGGAAATGACACTATGGAAAAGGGTCTTGTACCAAAATTAGGTGTCTACACATGTCTATCCACTTGCATTATATAGTCCTATGATACTCAAATTTCATATAAATCACCCTCTCTTAATATCCAAAGAATGGCAAGATCATGGTTTAACGTTGTATCTAATTATATACAAAACAATATCATGCATGTGTAAATGGCAAGAGAACACATTAGGGAGAAAGAGTGACCTTGAATGATATGTTTGAATGTAATCTATAGCACATAATTGCACATTATTCTTAGGTTTGCATTCTTACAAATGAGGAGTGAAACTCCCCATTAACAAAGTGGTCTTAGGGAGCATAAGGTTTGTTAGATATTAATATCCTACTCAATGAGAAACTCAAATAATACAAAACCCTAATTACCAATGTGTGGACCCAACAAGGTCATATGTTAGCAACTAGAGCAATCTAAGCTACCAAGTAAATGCCACAATGTAGCATTGACATCCTCTCTTAAAGTTGTCTTGGGGGAATGTAGCAAGGAAAGGTGACATTATAGGACATTTCCCCTTGATGATGGCAATAAAATGCATGCTGAAGCTGAGTGATCTTGATGAAGTTGCTTGAAAGAGTGTTAAAGATCAACAAGAGTGTTTTAATCAAGCAAACAAGAAACTTTACCGAGTGTTTTTTCAGGTAGGAGTGTTAAGGCTCAACAAGTGCTTGAACAAGTCACATTCAAGAAGATGGTCTTCTTATCAATGGTTGCATCCTTCCACAATGCTCATGTCTAGGAGAGGTGAAGCAACAAAATATGCCATAAAAAACCTTCAAGAAAAGATTGATGATATGGTCAAGCAATCCAATGCTAGAATCATTTGAAATGGAAACCAAGTGTGGAAGAAACCGAAGAATAAGATGTCCTCAAACAAGAACTCAAATTTTTCCATGAGCTACAATCAATTTGACCACTTAAAGCCCTTACAAGGGGTATCAATCCATGATTATGCCATGTATGCTTCTACATAGTCAATCTACGAGTATAGCTGCTGTCATACCAAAATTTCTGGACATAAGAATGTCAATACCTGGATGGAGAGCGAGAATACCCCTGTCCATAATTTGGATGCCGATACAACGGAGATGTGGATGCCACAGGTCTTGAATCATAATGATCATATGTAGAAGTGGAAGAATCAACTGATGGTGTAGGATTTGGGGGAGCTCACTCCAGCCAAGGACCAACCATTACTTTTGGATGATGCTTATTCGTAACTGACACAAGACAAAGGGTCATACATGGAGGTCCAATTTTTTCATCTTCTCTAATGGTTCCCTCACCTACAAGTTCTATGCATCTAAACATACATCTCTTATGGTAGAGCATGGCAAGAGCAAAACAAGAAGGGTTAATTAATAATGTGTTTTGCCACATCACATTCTAGGTCATCACCCCCTTCAGTAGAGATAACAATATACATGATGACATCACATATGCATTTCACTCGCACATTTAAGGAGTTCAATCATAACCCTTGAGACACATCCCAATGAGAGAGTACATGGATTCCACAATATCACTTGGTGCGTGCATGGCAAGCTGTGACATTATGTATTTTTCTCACATACAGAGTTAATTTAATAAAAATAGTTTCCATAGACATTCTGTTCTGTATACTTGTGCCTTCGTTTCCAGTTCAGTTCTGCAATTTTATTTATAATACAATTGTTATTATGATTTGCTTCTACTTATATAACATCTAAATTCCAACAATTTAGAGCTTTGTTCCCCAGATAATCTTGGGTTATGGTTGAGATGTGGATGTTATAGTTCTTGAATTGTGCTGATCAGATGTAAGAGTTGAAGGATTAGTTGATGGTGCAATATCTAGTTCCTGCTAATCAATGATAGAAGAATCATGGTGACCCTTCTTGATTGACGAAGTCTCAAGATAGGCAAGGCCTTCCCTCTCTGTTGTCATCACAGGATCAATGAGAGTAACTGTACCCTGTCCAAACTTACCATATCTACCACCTGTATAATCCATCTACGAAAGTAATTTGGAAGCGTTGTCCTTCATACGCTTCTCAAAATCATCAATGCTCATGAGTGACCAGCAAAGCTTGATCACAAATGGCTCCATTATTAGATTCCAATGGAGTAACGCAATGAAAACAGTTCTCTGAAGAGGGCGCAGAAAGAGGAGAAACAACATTGAGAGTAGTGAAGGAAGAACCAGAATGTTGTGATCAAGCAAAATTGTCCTCATGTATTTCATCAACCATATCTTCCTTTTTCCTTGATTCATTTGCGAGTGATTGAAACAAAGATTTAAATATAATATCTCTGATAACATAGGTGGCATGGTAGTAGTACAGTCATAATTAGTAACCCAGTGATAAATACTATTATTTTACATATTTTATCTTTCAGGATGTATGACAGTGGTCATAGCTATATGCAGTCTAGATTAGTCAGTAGGAAGGACAGCATTTTCCAAGATTTTATCCTATATATATATATATTTAAAAAAAAAAAAATTGTGGATGTTGAGCATAGTCACGAGACTCGAACTTGACAAAAACTTGGCAAGCCAATTTTTGACTCAGACCCAGACTCGTGAAAATACTTGGTCAAAACTTGACAACTTAAAAAAATCATAAAAAAGTGAATTTTAGGGTGGGGGAGGTGGAGGGGGTGAACTATTAATATTGATTCTATATCAAATCAACTTCAAATACACTCAAAACTTGTCAATTACATCTACCATACACACTTATACACCAGCAAGTGAATAATATGTACCCAACCCCTGCACTTAAACAATCTGCACCTTCAACTTTCAAGAAAAAATGAAAAATCAGAAGAGAGTAAGAGAGTGAAAAAGTGAAAAGGGCATGTCACACGAGTGTTGAAAAGGTCTTTTGGGTGTTTTAGGCTCTAAGTGGCCTTTTTATGTTTATCTCTCTCTCTTTTTTTGAATGGAATGCAATGGTTGCAGGATTTACAGGGCATTTCACACTTTAAAAAAGAAGTAATGATGCCCTTTACCACGTAAGCTTTGTTTGTGTCTGATTTGTATTCAGCCTTGCAGGTTTAAGTTTAACATGATGTAAATTTTTAAACAGTTGTAAGCCTTTCAAAGGCTTACAGAATGTATTGAAATTGTTTGACAAAAAATACGAACAAGACGGGGTCTAATGGAAGGCAATGGGTGTCGAGTTGGCAATACAGATAAGGAGATGTGGTATTTGGAGTTGGGAATGCCTCAAGTATACGATGCCACCCATTTCCTATATTAGTGTCAGAGCATCCTGTAGAGAGGGTCAATTGAAGGAGGCAATACACATTCTTCTTACTACACACAACCCTCCTGCAGCTATCCTACTTATACTTTGCTATTGCAGACCTGCATTGCAAAAGAAAATTGAAAATCAAATTACAGACTCGGGGAGTCTACCCTGGGGACTTGCAAGTCTGGTCAGATTCATGAGTCCTAAGGGCAGACTCGGCAGGTCTGTGAACCTTATTTTTGGCCTAGTCAAGGGTGCCTTGGATCTGGATCAGCAAGTCCTTGCTTGGACAAGCCGGGTCTCATTACCATGGTTTTGAGGATGGTCTCCAAGTGCTAAAAGTCTGCATCCTCTATGAAATTCAACAATTGAGTATCTTGAGAAGTTCTTGAATTATAAGTAATGCTTGTAAATAAGAGTCTTAACTCAAGTCTTCATTTTTTTTTATGATTTTGAGATTGAGATGGCATAGGTCATGTAGAGACTTTGTATTTTTGTGCCAGTTGTCTAAAAAAGATATCATAAGCAGCCATCAAAACCTTATTTTCATCAAGAGTTTGAGCACTAGAGTCTTGCAAAGAATAATATAAGTCACTCATCATCCTGCTGCAGATAATAATTTTCTAGATCGATGTTGATGCAGATCTTGGCAAGGTTTAGGACTCACGGGTTTATGATAAACTCAGATGTCGTGATGTATTCGCCAATTGTTAATCCTATGTTCCTCAAACATGTTTTGTGCCAATATTCACCTGGAAACATTGGTAGACAAACCCATATTGGGACTGTACTGGGGAGATTCTCTGTGGGGTTGAAGGCATGAGACCAATGCTTTATAAACATGCCAGATTTCTTCAAAAACCCAGGGCCTCTTTAAAAAGCAGTCTCTTTCCTACTTGGTGCTGAAAGCAGCATGAGAAGATCCATTGACCCAAAGGGTTCCAGTTTTCTTGCACCCATATTCTTAGAGTTTTTGGTCTTGGATAAGTTCCCATGAGATGACAGATTAGGGCCTTATCCTTCAAGATCCATAGTCTATTTTCCATATCCTTAATGTGAAAAAGACTTTGTGCGGTGCTTCTGTTTTCAGATAACACCCATTCTCCTTTTTCATTGGGAAATTAGATCTTGAGATAGATCATAGTGCTCGGTATTGGAGATATTTTTTCAGCTTATCTTTGTTTTGTAGGGCTGTTTCATTGGAAACTTCAAATTTGAAGTTGGCGTTGGGTTGCTGAGGGGATGGAGTTGAGGAGGCCATGGCCTCCCTGGAGGGGACCAAAAACCTAGATCCACTCAGCTTATTGCCGATATGTACTAAAGCTTTCTGGTTCGGTAAATGAGGGTGGGATGAGTAGCTGGTGGGTTGTTCGAAGCAGATTAATTTCAAATTCACTTTTGTTCTTTTAACATCTATATTCCTTCATATCAGTGTTGCACATAGACTCATCTCCTACCGCGAGAGATGCATCTTGTAAAGTGTTACTGGTCTCAGAGACTTACTTTCAGATTTAAAAAAAAAAAAATATTTTGTACTCTTGAACCTAGATATGATGAGAATCAAAGACAAATATAAATAAAATTACCCGTCTTTTGTCGACATCTAATTTCTCTACTTTAAAAAGTTATTAATGTTTCTCATAGGCTATATTAGGTTGTATGATATTTTTTTCTCTAAATTATATATATATATATATATATATATTTTGCCGTCTTGGAATATCTGTTTCCGATGTTTCTGAAAAATGGCACCTGTACCCATACCATCTTCTTTTAACTATGCTTCACATTGTACAATGAATTTATGAGTGCTAAATACTAAGCATGTTTTGATTGTTTGTTTGTGAACAAAAGTAACCTTCATTGGTAGGATAAGATTCTTAACTTCAAGAGATTTTGGATATTCTGGTACTAGCTATCTTTTTTCCTTGCACGCGTATTAAAAGATAAAGTTATCTATGCAGGTCATCGGGGCATATTTTTAGGGCGATCAGCTGGGTCTGGTACAATTATAGATTCGAATGGTACAATCTTAACAAACGCACACGTAGTAGCAGAGTATACAACTGCAGGAGTTGCTCACAAAGGAAAGGTTGGTTGGATATTCTTGAAGGCTATATCTGTCTTTTTTTCTAATCTTCACAAATGTCTTTCAATGTTTAATAGCTATTATATGATTTTATCATCTCTATTTGCTTTAAATTTTATTTTCGTCTGTGTTACAAGCCATTTATTCCGTCATTATTTTTGAATTGTATTTGCCAAGCTGAAAGAAAGAATCAGATAATCATATTAGTGTCTAAGAATGACCAAAAAGTTTCAATGGAATTTCTGAATATAACCAATACAGACAACAAAGAAGGGAGAGCTCAAAGCATGCCCTACTACATAAAGCAAAATTGTACTGCTTCTACACATTGGTGGGGAACCAGTGTATTTTGTACATGATAATGAGGCTATGTTAGTGAGTACACAATGAACTGATGTATTCAATACTTTTAGTTTTAAACTCATCTGTCAGAGATCTTGTTACAAGTCCTTTTTTTTTTTCACCATGTACCTCCTGTTTGGCGATATTTGTTGTGTTTAGTCAATGCTTGAGCGTTCTTGAGGGTCAAGCCAAATTAATAAAATAGGTACAAGTAATTTTTTTTGCATCATGTTGTTGTCACCTTGGTGTACTAGTTTATCAAATGGCATTTTCACAATATTTCTTTAAAATATGTCTATTGTAAGTTTCTGTTTCAAGGTCCTTAAAAGTCCAAGGTGTTGACAAGCAAAAAAAAGTTTTTTCTCAGTATTAGGAACCAAGCTATTATCTCGTGATTTTGTGATAGTTTTCTATGGTTGTGTTGATTTATGTGTCCCTAGCCTGGATTCTTAGTTGGTGTGAGTCAAGTGTGTATGTTAAAATGTCCAAAAGCAAAAAAGAAAAAAGAAAGAACATAAAAAAAAAAAAAAATTAAGTAAAAAAATAAAAATTGAAAAAATTAAATGGAAGATGGGAAATCAAGCTTCAAGTTTAGCGTTCGAATCATTGCATGCAATGGATTAGTAAATGTGGGGATCTTCTTTAGTTAAATTAATGTTATGAAAATATTTGGAGGCAGGGCAATGAATTACAAGTTGTCCCCATGCCACGCTTAATGTAATATAAGAAGAAGAAGAGAAGTTAAGAGAATGAAGGAAGGTTGTAAAATTGGAGGTAATTACTCTAAATTGTCTTCCCGAATTCTAGCTCCTAAAATGCCCTGCTTAATGCGATATGACAAGAAGTCAAGAAGTGAAGTTGAGTGAAGAAAGGTTATAAAAAACAGAGCCAACAAATATTACGAATCTTCTGATTTCACTATGTTCTAACCGTTTGGCATTTTTTTTTTGTGTTTAGGAGGTGCTTGTTCTTGAGGGTCAAGCCAAATTAGTGAAATAGGTACAAGTTAATAATAATCTTTTTTGCGTCATGTTCTAGTCATCTCTGTGTAATAGTTTAGAAAATGCCATTTTACAATATTTAATATGTCTATTGTAATTTTTTTTTTCAAGGATGTTAAAAGCCAAAGCCGTCGACAAGCCAAACAATGTCAAGCTCCTAAAATGCCCTGCTTAATGTAATATGACAAGAAGTCAAGAAGTGAAGTTGAGTGAAGAAAGGTTATAAAAACCAGAGCCAACAAATATTACGAATCTTCTGTTTTCACTATGTTGTATTTAGGAGGTGCTTGTTCTCGAGGGTCAAGACAAATTAGTGAAATAGGTACAAGTTAATAATAATCGTTTTTGCATCATGTTCTAGTCATCTCTGTGTAATAGTTTGGAAAATGCCATTTTACAATATTTAATATGTCTATTGTAATTTTTTTTTTCAAGGATGTTAAAAGCCCAAGCCGTTGACAAGCCAAACAATGTCAGTAACCAAGCTATTATCTCATAATTTAGTTATCAGTAAAGTTGTGGTTATGAGGTTCACTGTTTTTTTGACCATTGGTATGGTATGGCTTGGGAATGTCTGTACAAAAAATAATACAAAAATATTGACAAACAAAATTAACATAATATCAATGTTACATGGATTAAATAAACTAAAAAATAACCTAGCACTACTGATGATAAATCAAAATATTAATTGAGTCATGACATATGATATATCACACAGGTTTATATTATCTGTTCAAAATAGGAAAATAGTCAATGGTCGTAGTCAAACTCAAGAACTATGCGAGCAAATCATCATATTGCTCTTCATCAAGAGCATCCAAATCAGCAACTGGTTTATTAAAATTAAATGCAGCAGGACTAGCAGCAATTTAGTCATGTTTTTTATTTATTTTTATCTTTTTTTTTTTTTAATTATGGCTGTTGTACCTGTACACTGTCGCTTTTATATATGTTTTTATTATGACAGTTGGGTACCCAGGATATTAGAAGAATCTGAAGTACCTGGATCATTACCAGTACCAAAATCATAATGGTTTGGGTATGGGGCCTCTAGGGTAGTACCTGGTATCAGAGGCAATTTTGTGATAGCTTTTTTTGGTCGTCTTGATTTATATGCATGTCCCAGGTCTAGTTTCTTAGTGTATATGTTAAAATGTCTGAATACATAAAAACAATAGTCTAATATGTAATATATTAAAAAAACAATACATATTTTTTAAACGGAAGACATGAAATTAAGTTTTGAATCTGGTCATGGCATGGCTTGTAAGCAGTCACTTGGCTTTTGAAACATTGCATACGTTGGAGTGGTAAATGTGAGAATCTTTGGTTTAATCAATGTCATGAAAATGTTTTGAGGTTGGGCAAGGAAATACAAATTGTATTCTTGAAGACCAATCAACTAAAATTGCCCCTGTGCCCCCCTTAATGTAGTACGACAAGAAGAAGGGAAGTTAAACGAGTGAAGAAATATAATTGTGATAAATTGTCTTCCCAAACACCAGCTTTTAAAAATGCCCTACTTAATGGAATATGAAAAAACACAAAGTAAAGCTGAGTGAAGAAAGGTTTTAAAAAGTAGAGATATTAATATCATTTATTTTAATAAGCCAATTGACATGTTGGTCATCATAGTTTTGTGTGTGGGGATATTGGGAGCTGACTGTGTTTACAGGTGTTGATTTTTTTTAAAATTTTTGCTGTGTCAATTTGGGTTATAGAACTTAGTTCTGAAGTCATGTGAGATTCAAGTAAGTAGGGCGTGTGCGCATGAATTGGTATTTTTCAAGGGAGAGTCTTTATCTGTCTGATCCACTGGCACATAGCTTTGAAATTTTATTGTTTCTTTTAAGATGCAATTTAAAAACTCCATGCGTGAAAGAGCCATGTTTCAAGGGAGAGTGGTACACATGTTTTAATTCTATTCCGTGCATGTATGCAATAAATGTAATGGTCATCATAGTTTTTAATGCGAGGATATTGGGAACTAACTGTGTCTATAGGAGTTTTTTTTTTAATATTTACTCTGCCAAATTGGTTTATGGAACTTGAGTTGTGAAGTCAAGGGTGAAGTCCAAGTAAGTAGTGTGAGAGTGCAGATATTGGTATGTTTCAAGTGAGTCTTTATCTGGCTGACCCACTCGCACATAGCTTTGAAATTTTATTGTTTCATCCAAAATCCAATTTTGAAATCCCATCCATGAAAGAGCCATGTTTCAAGGGACAATGGGCTGCATGTTTTAATTCCATTCTGTAAATGTATGCAGATCAATGTAATGGTCTTCAAGCCTTTGTGGCTGCTGGTAACAAAACATCCAATGACAGCTTGAAGCTTTTGATGTTTTGGCAAAGCTGGAAGTGATGGTGGTGCATCATTCAACTGCTGTCTGTGTAAGATCTGCAATGACCTATGCCTTTATGAAGACCTACTAAGTGAGCATGCTGTGATTTTCTTCTCAGCACGGCGACATGTCTAAGTGATAGCTTTTCACAAGTTTGGTTGAGATGTCAACGCTTTGCTGATTGAAAGTGTCTTTGTAATAACAACACCATAGATAGCATAACCACAAACCTAAGTTCTTCATTATGCCAGAGCGTCTAAGCAAATAAAAGGCATGCAGTCTGCAACAAGGATGAATGTTTCGGCTGCGCTCCTACCTGAGCATGAAAGTCTAATGATGTTGAGAAGATATGACATGCTGAGCTAGAAATTGCAGTTGGGTTGATAGATGCAGCCTTCTAAACAACTGTCAAAGTTGTTAAGAACCTTGAGTATTTTACTTCCCATGCTGCAATCAAGTTTATATCCAAGTTGTTGCAAGAGAAATCGTTATGAATGATGTGTGGACTCTTGCACTGCAACCAAGTTTGCCTTCCAAAATTGTTGCAAGAAATTGTTGTGGCAGACATTAGTTGGTTCAATTATTCCAAATGTAGACAAGGTTCTTGTGGAGATTATTGGTGACACACCGAAGGAGGTAGCAATTCAAATCGTGATAACCACCAGAAAATAACACAACCAACTTTTGCTTAGCGAGCGCATTCCTTACACACCACGGTAGCCACTTTGTTTGAGATCCTATTCTAGGTCCTCGAATTTATCCCCTTCCTATAGGCACATGATGTTGGAAGATCCTATTCTTTTTTGTTTTTCTTCTTGCCTCAATCTTGTAGTTAGAATATTTGTAATCATTTGTTATGTTACATGCCATAATGTTGTAGTCGAGAATGATCTTGTCTAATTACATGTGCTGAGATGAAGAGTCTACTTAATTATGTTTTGGTTGGTATGGTTGGTTCCTTGATTGTTGGGGTCTAATCGATGCACCTCATGGTTGACCATCCTATATGTGGGACGATGAATGTCAAGAAAGCGAGCTCTCAAATAGTCATACTCTTCTTGTACCTTGGATATTGGATGTACACTACAGGTACATGTTGTTGGAAGACCACACACCAAACTCTAGCAGTAATCTTTTTAATTTTTGTTTTTCTTTTTGCCTCAATTTTGTAGGTAAAATATTTGTAATCAATTGTTATGTTACATGCCATAATTTTGTAGTCGAGAGGGATTTTGTCGAATTACATGTGCTGAGATGAAGAGTGTACTTGATTAGTACGGTTGGTTCCTTGATTGTTGGGGTCTAATCGACATACCTTTGGTTGACCAAGCTATATGTGGGATGATGAAGGTCATGAAAGGGAGCTCTCAAATTGCCTACTCTTCTTGTGCCATAGATATTGGATGTACACTACCTTATAGCAATAAAGTTGCAGTTATCTAGTTCTATATTGTGTGAAATCTCTGGCATGCTTATTCTTCTATAAGACTTTTCTATTGTGTTCTTAAGTGGTATACTATTTTTGGTGCCATTACCTGTACGAGGACAAATAAGTATCATTGATGACGTACCAAGATGGAGATATGATTGAGTGAATTGGCCAACCAGTCAAGGAAAGAAATCAACTAGAAAAGAGAAGATCAATGGAAAGAAACCAACCAGGAAAGAGAAGATCAATTAACCCAAGACTTATGTTTTAAAAGGACTTATTAGTGAGAGAGCACATTCGAGAGGAGTCCCAACAAACCCAGGTCTCTCAAGGCGCTGTTTGGGATAATCTAGCCTGTAACAAGAAAGCTAACCAGTTGATGTGCAAACTATTGAGATTGTTGGCAAGGCATTAAATTATTCTCCAAAATCTCCATGTACTAAAAAACGAGAAGCAAAAAGACAGAATTTAACTAAGGTAAAAGGAGTGGGAGAAATGTTGCATCGAAGAAGAAAAACGATCTAAAGACTGACATTGCAATCTGAATTAATTTCCATGAGCCCTAATACAAGCAAGAGAAGATGGTATTGGTGTCATAGAGAAGAAATAAGATGTAAGTTTGATTCAGCTGGTAGAGAAATGAGCGAAGAAAGAGGCTATATGAGGCAGCTACTAACCTTCCACTAGAAGATCAAGTAGAACCCCAAAGCCGAAGCTGAAGTTAGAACCAAAGAGAAGTGCAGTCAGATTTGGAAGGTTTGCCACTCGCTAACAACAAATGGGTTGACTGATAATCACCCTTCCATATGAAAGAGGTGAAAAGCTTATCGACTAGGGTGTCTTGGAAGGTGATTCATAGGAGTCGATCAAAAGTTAGCCCTTGTGGCAAGAGTGAAGTCCTTATCTCGAGACAAAGTTTGATGACTTCCTCGTGGGCAAGGAGAAAGATGGCTTTGTTGAGAACATAAGGTTTTAAGGACCTGCTAATCAACGACAAAGAGGGGCTAAGAACTTTGGGCCAACCAAGAGGATGAAGCGGAGTGGCTAACCATAGAGGGTGAAAAGAGGAGTAGAGTGTTGCACGAATTGCTCAAACTAAGGGAAGAGTCGGAGGTCAAAGCATGTCCAAAAGTGTTGGAGGAGCATCTGAATGTGCAAGACAAACTTTACAGAGGAGGGAGATCGTGCAAGAGGAGCATCTTATCGTAATCATGGCTAACCCATTGAGTCCTAATTTTGATAGATAAAAGATCCTGAAGTTTACAGGTGATGGGTCAGAGGACCTTGTCTTTCATTGTAGAACATGCATCATGATTTGGAAGGCTGATGGAAAGACGAATGAACATCATCGGTTGTAGTCTTTATCGTCCATACTTAGATCGTTGGTAATTGATTAGTATATGAACACACTTGGAAGAGGAGAGGAAAACCTAAGAGAAAATTCAGAAAGTATTCAATAAAAATTCAAGTTTCTCAAAGATGACAATGAATTTATCTTTGAAACTTATAACACTTGGCAAGGGAAGTATGAGTTCTTGTGGGCATGCAATAGAAGACTCAAAAGAATTTCTAGGGGAATTAGAAAAGGAACTAATCGATGGATTGAAGAAATGGTGGTTTATAAACAAGGTGATACCTTCCCTATGGAAAAAGGTTAAGGTGGTCCCTCCATCATACAAGGATGCATGCAATCGAGCAGTGGACATTGAAAGTGAGAATAAGACATCCATGTGATTGAGAACACAGAGTGATGATAGTGAATTTGTGTTAGTAGAGCCCCTCAAAAAATACATGCTGAGAATGATGAGTGAATTGAAGGACACAAAGGGCAGGGGAAAGACTTATGGTGTAGTGACTGGGAAACAAAAGGCTACACAAAATCAAACTGCTTGAAGATGTTTTGCGAGACATTTCAAGTAGCGGGTCTTGTTTTTTAAACAACCTGTATAACTTGAATAAGGCACACATATGCTCTTTCCCCACAATGAACTGGTGCATGCCACCCACCACATCAATCAAGTCTTAAGATGATGAGAATATCAAACAAACAACCTTTGACAGATACAAAAACCAAATAAATAGTAAACAACGCAAGAACAATAGGGGAATTCTAATCCTATCCGACCCTCGAGGTCAACCAATTGTGCAGTGCTGAAAGTGCAACGAGTGGGGATATTGTCCCACGAATCACTACAATGCGTGACTTCTTTGTTGATGGTTTGAGCAAGGTCTCATAATGAGGCTAGTTGCTTGAAGCAGGCTTCAAGAGAGAACATCATATTGTTGACATAGTAAAGGACAAAGTATGGATATTACACATTTTCAAACTTAAAAAGCACAATACCTTGACCCAATAGTCAAAACAATAGTCAAAACACGTAGATATTCACATGAATGTAGGAGTACATTGATTGGGCCACTTGTGTTGGGTAAGTAGCAACTCCTAATTAGCATATATATTCCATAGCTAACCTAGCAACATGAATCACAAATTATGTACAAATGTCTTAGTGAATTATGCCTATTTTCATCTTAAGTATTTTGCTTGAGAAAACAATAAGTTTCCCTTAGAGTTGAGATGTTTAATTGATAAAAAATATTTTAGGTAGTTGCATGAATGGAGAGAAACAAGTAATAAATTAAAATGCAAAGAAAAAAAATGAAACACAAGGGATTACCTTGGTGACACTCAATGTGGAAAAAACTCCAAAAGAGTAAGATCTATTTTGTCGCATACTAAACAGTTTTGACGCCAATCAAACTTGTCCCATTGACTGACTCTACACCAAACAATTTCGACCCCAATTGAACATGTTCGACATTTTCGACCTCGATTGAACATGTTTGACAGTTTTGAACCAGATCGACCTTGTCACACATACCCTTGTCCACAATTACCTCTGATTCTTGGGTGTTTGAATCACCCTTAACCATTCTATGCTTGTGTGTAGTCTCTGTATCTTCGACAATTCATTGCTGAAATATGTCTTTTAGGAGTAATGAGGGTGTTTCAAGTTACATGGTCACTGTGCCTAGTGTTTTGAGATTAGTGGCTTAACTAGCTGATTTTAATAGGTATGCTCCCATTCAGATCATACCTCCCCATTTAGGAGACTTTTGATCCCCAAAAAGCTTTGAGATTGAAGAGACAAGGAAACAATTCCTCCATCATCCCCTGAGAATACTAGTTGGCTTTGCTTGGAAATTGTCCTTTCAAACCTACTTACCAACTTTCCTGATCCCCTTTGCTTTATGTTCTCACCTTTTTTTGCATAATGATATCATTGTCCAATTATTCTTGAGCATTGGGTCCAAGGCAGTGTTGTAGGGAGTCACGTCTCCCGCCCCATGGGATGCATCTCGAGTTCCAAGCCACGTTTGGGTACGGGAGACGAGTCTGGAGACGTCTCCCATTCTCGGAGATGTCTGTCGACCTGTACTCGCGTCTCCAACACATTGCCAAATGGAAAAATGCATCTCCAAACCCTAATCATAGAGAAAGCCCCAAACACGTGATAAATGTGCAATATAGCTTATAAAAATAACTAGAACATTGCTTCTTTTACTACAATTGTCGGATTCATTGAGGAGAGAAGGTTGTTTGCAGTCAAGAACGGGTGCTTGCACTTGCAGTCTCATCGTGTGTTCACACTTCCCAGGGAGGAGGAATAGGGAGGCATTTGCAACTTTGAACTTTAGTTTTATTTTTTATAAAATTTGCATTTTTTTTGGTTCTTTTTAAACGTTTGCATTGTCGAATGTGGCAATTGTTGGCATTGCCGCATTCTACAATCCTTTGTTTTCATTTTTTTTTTTACATAGGACAATAAACTTAACACTATATGGTATATTCTATATTACATTTTAAAAATTAATATTTGGATGTTTAATAACTAGCAATTGTGCCAAAGTTACAAGGAAAGCCAGAGGAATTGCATTTTTTTTTTTGCAATTATATTCAGTAAATGTGTTATTTTCTTTTTTTGAATGTATTTTCCTTTTATGTGTTATATTGCAATAGACTATCTTTAGATTCGTTTCACAATTGGAAGATTCCTTTGCTACGACAACAACACTTTGATACAAGAAATCATCCTAAGAGAGCATCATAGTTAATCAATTAATTTTTAAATAATATTGTAGGGGCTCATATAGAAATTCTCACATTATATTGTGTTTGGTAATAACTTCAACATAATTAGAAAAAACCCAACTTCAAATTGACCGAATTGTAATAAAACAATAAATCATCCTAGGAGAGCATCACATTTAATCAATTAATTTTTAAATAATATTGCAGGGGCTCATATAGAAATTCTCACATTATATTGTGTTTGGTAATAACTTCAACATAATTAGAAAAAACCCAACTTCAAATTGACCGAATTGCGTTAAAGAAATATAGTCTCTTGTAATCGCACAAAGTCCTTAGACTATAATTCTTGTACGTAAATATGACTGTGTGGAGCTGTGGTTTCTAATTAGAGAGAAGATGTGATAGTGGACATGGTGGATTTGGGATGACTGCGCTTTGTTATGAGTTGAACAACTATTAAATGTCAAAATTAACAAACTAACATCGTTAATGGATGGCAACAAGTTAGTACCTATTGATTCTATTTGTTTTTCATTACCTTTTAAATCTCTTTGGGTTCAAGCCGCATAATTCAGTTATCATTTTCTTTGATTACTTTTATAGAATTACATCTAGTTGCTTTTCAACTCAATAAATTCTATATATATTTATCTGTAGAATACTTACAACGAATGATTACTATCTTCTACATGGCATTTTTGTAGAACTCCTCTTATTATATAAATATAATATAATATTTCTATATATTGAAAATTTATTATATAATCTATATGAATATTATATATTTTATATAAATATTAGATTATATATTATATAATTTAATATTATGTTAGATTTTTTAATATATATTAATGTCGAAAGTGTTGAAGCTAAAAAATGCATTTTATGTAACAATAATTACAAAGATTTCGTCCACCCGCCCCGCCTCACCCCCCCTCATTTTTTTGATTGTATATAACAATAGTTACAAAGATAGAGTTCTTATGAATGTTGTGGAAGAGGTAATTCTGTCAGTCGTTTTTCCACTGATTTTCAAAGATTTACATATTTACTTTCTTTCATTCTTGCAAAGCGTTCAAAGGTAAATGCAGGAGAGATACATTTCATTGATTGAACATACTCTTGATACAACAATAAATGTTAAGACTTAGCGATTAATGTCTCCAATGTCAATTATTGCTTTATTGAGTGTCATTCCTTGTGCTTTATGTATGGTTAGAGCCCATGCGATTTTTATAGTCATCTGGTGACGGTTACTTCGTGTAATAGGAACAATCGGTAGATGTGTAGGATTCGTTGCATCCCATGGAAGGCCAGAGAATTTTTTGAATGCAACAATTGCATATATGGGTAGAGAAGGTGGTTTTGAATCTGAGTTGTAGACGATGTCAACAATTTCTCCAATAGCTCCATTAACTAACCCTGCTTTCACCCATAGATCGGATGTTAACATAATTTTTTGTTCTTTACATAGAAACACAACCGGCTCAAGTTGAGTGTCATTGTGTTTATATGTATTTGTTTGTCTGCTTTGTTCGGCTTTGCATAAAGCAATTGGCATATTTAGTGATTTCAACATTTGCTTATTATGCATTATTGCCAGTATATTTGTCCCATACAAATGTGTAGAGCTTTTAAAATCTTCTTGTTCTTCTAGAGGTATGAATGATGTTCTTGACATGAGCATATTCCAATCTTCCTCTTTTGGGTTTGCATTGCTGATGTTAGTTAACAAATCTCTGAAAAGAAATTGTTTTTCTGTGCATCCTTGTTGACGAAAATTTGTTTCTAATGTAACAACTGTATCAAATGTTCGCCATAATGTGTGCCCAAAAGATTTGCCCACATACATTGGAATGTCGTTTATAGGTGGGCTCTATCTCAGGGCTCCAATGAATATAATTGAGCAACCACTAAAGTCTTTGTTATTTTGCTGAGGAAATGCCTCACACAATCGGCTATTTATCTTGTTGAGCATCTTTGGCTCTATAAAACTCATTTCATCTATGAGTACATATTGAATGTGTTTCATTTCTTCTTGGAAAGCTATTAATGTTTGTCCCTCCAGTGCCTTCATTTCTTGGATAGGGATGTGAAGTGTTGAATGTATTGTCGATGCATTTATGTTAAACACTGCAATGCTAGTTGGAGCAAGAATTATGGGAGACTTGCTTTTCCTTGGAAGTTTATGTAGGTTGTGTTTGATTATGCTTATCGATTAAGATTTACTTGCCCCTGCTGTTTGTTGTACAATCATTCAAAGTGTACCTTGTGGGCTTTTTTGAGCATGTTGGTGAACTATGGTAAAGGCTATTTGCTGGGTACTTGACAACTCATATGATATTGGTTTGCTACTGCACTCAATGTCTGCTTCTTTTGAAATTGCACGTTGAGACTCTGTGAATTGCTGTGCGGTTATGTGCAGGACATCTAAATGATTCCAATTGTAATTGAAGGTTATGAATTTAATTAGTTTACGATATTTTTAAATGAATATGTTATTGATCCACACTAATATATAAATATAAAACATTTTTTTTAATTATTTAATTTATAATATTTAAAATGTAATATAATATAATTTTCAAAATAAATATTACAGTATGCATTGTTCATGGATTCAATTAATTTACGAGATTTTCAAATAAATATGTTATTGATTGACAATAATATATAAATATCAAACATTATTTTCTTATTATTTTATTTATAATGTTTAAAATGTAATATAATATAATTTTTAAAGTAAAATATTAACATCTTTAATATTATTTATTGTTGCAGTATTCATTTTTTTGATTAAATAAATTAGGCAATAGAAAATAAGAAAATAGATATTATTAAAATTAAATGTGACGTTTGAAAATAATTGAAAGATACAATTTAATTTAAATAAACACAAAAACATGTAAATAAATGTTACTGTTAATATTGTTTGTTGGTATTTTATACATTGGCTAGATTCCTCATTAAATTTCTTTAAAAACTGTGTGCACACATTCTAACGTCTCGATGAGGACGTGGTCGGTTAGCATTGTAGGATTTGAAATTCGTTCGCTAGACCCAACTCTTGGCACAAAACAAGGCACTTGCAAGTTTATATTCTGAGGTGGACAAATGTCTAAATGGATTTTTAATGATTGTTTACGTCTTTGGAAAAAAATACAATTTAATATATTTAAAAAAAATATAGTTTTTGATAGTAAATTAATACCAATTTAAAAAAAAACAAAGAACATTTTACTACTTGATAGACCATTTTCTACTTTTAAAAAAACATACAATTTAATATATTCAAAAAGAAACATATATATCTTTGTTCCACGAGTACACGTTCCCCCCCCCCCCCTTGAAACCCCTCGTTTCAGGGACAGGGATGTCATGGGGACACGAGGATGCCAGGGTGACGTCCCTCAGTCATCCCGCCACCTCTGCCAAGTTTCGCTGTTGTCTCGGTGACATTTCCCTCTGAGGGGACGTCCCAAAAGTCTCGGGGATGTCTAGGCTTCCCTCACGCACACTAAAGTCAAAGTGTTTTTTTTTTTTTTTTTAATTTAAAAAAAAAATTGGATTTTTATGCTTTTTACCATAATCCTAATTGCTAGTGGGATCCACCCCCACCCCTCAAGGCCTCCCAAAAGCTTCTTATAAAAAGCCCTCTCCCTTTCATTCCTCTTCACACAACAACTTCATCGAGTGAAGTAGAGAGCTGAAAGTAGAGGCATCAAGCTAAGAGGGAGAAGTTTGCAAAAATGAGAGAGCAAGTGAGAGAGCAGAAGAAGATAGAGAAGCCATTGCCAAGAAGATTCAACCCTCTTCAATTTCATCATTCACCTTCAAGGTAGGCTCTATGATTCTTTCAATTTCTATTTTTTAATTGTTAAATTTTATTATTTTTGTTTCATTATTCACTTGTAAATTGTTTTGTTCTACTTCTTTCATTCATGTCATTGAATCATTTGAATTTCAAATTTCTAAATGAAAAATTATTATATTAAAATATTTATTTGTGATTCTCATTCATTCAAATGCTTGAAAATAAATTTTAAATTTTCAATGTTCATTCAAATGATAAATCAAATGCTTAATTTTTAATGTTTAAAATTGAATCTTAAGAACAAGGATTTCTATTTGTGTGTCCTTTGCTTCCGCGCTTCGAGCAAAATGAAGTAAGAAAAACAAAAAGAAAATCCTTGTTTCTTAATTTTAAATTTTAATCCCTTAAATTTTTGCATGGTTTGAATTTTATTATTTAATTTTTTAAATTATAATTTATAAACCTACAAAATGAAAAAAAATTATCATTTTGATTTCTTGCAGTGTCATTATGAGTTCTCAATCTCATAACATGAGTAAGGAGGAGGTTCAACCTCAAGGGGTTGGGTTTGAAGTTGAAAGTGACAATGATTTAGATTATGCACATGATGATCCTAGTTTAGAAAGAGGGTCCTAGTTTAGAAGGAGGGAGTGATCGTGAAAGACAAACTAATTCTGTTGAGAGTCCCAATTATAGTTGTCCTTCACAAGCTCTTCAACAATATGCTAAGGGTCCCTTTGATCCAAAGAAACCTTTACAACAATTTGCAAGCAAGGTACTTTCAAAGCCTTGGGCAGCTGGGGGCACTAGGAAATAAAAGTGCAACCTATGCAACATTGAATGGTTTGGCAACATGACTAGAACAAATGCTCACCTCTTTATCAGAGGCAAAGGTGTAGATGTATGTGAAAAGGTGGAAAAGAATATGAAATTGAGGGTTGAAATATGTAAATTATGGGGTGCCAATGAAGAAGATGCACCTTCACCTACTACTTTGCCACCAAGGGGGAGGGGTCATCAGAGACAAAGTTCTAATTCTAGTACTTTGGAGAGGCCAATGGCAATGAATCCATGTAGTTCAGGGGCAGCAGGGCCTAAGGGGAAACAGAGGATGACTAGTGATGCTTCAAATCCACTGACGGATTTATTCAATGTGCAAGCAAAGGATGAGGCAGATGATGCCAGTGGCAAATTTTTCTTTGCCAATGGCATTCCATTTCATGTGGCTCGCTCTCCTTATTATAAGGAGGCTGTGGCAAAAATAGCAAAAACAGGACCATCATATGTGCCACCAGGAGAGACTAAATCGAGGACAACAATCTTGGATAAGAACTATTCCAAGATTAATGTTTTAATGGAGAAAATGAAGTAGACTTGGGTCTCTAGTGGATGCAACATTGTCATGGATGGGTGGACGGACATTAGGCATTGTCCACTCATCAGTATCATGGTTACAAGTACAGCTGGCCCTTATTTTCTTAGGGCTATTGATTGTTCAGGGCATCACAAAGATGCTGATTTTCAGTTCCAAATCCTCAAAGATGCTATAGAGGAGGTTGGGCCACAAAATGTGGTGCAAGTATTGACAGATGCAGCCCATGTGTTCAGAGCAGCAGGGAAGTTAATTGAGGCAGCCTATAGACATATTTGGTGGACTCCTTGTTGTGTGCATGCCATGAATAATGCACTAAAGGACATGGGAAAAATCCGCTGGGTCAAAGTAGTGGTTAATGATGCTAGAGATGTGCAGATGTTTATCTGCAACCACCACACTTCACATGCACTCTTTAGGACCTTCTCCAAGAAGGAATTTTTGAAACTTGTAGAGACTAGGTATGCATCATACTTTATTCTCTTGGAGAGGATGCTTGAGTTGCAAGAGGCATTGCAACTAATGGTTATGATAGCAAAATGGAATCGGTGACCTGGGTTAAAGACAGAGCAGGGGAAGAGGGTGAAGGACGTGGTGAAGAGTGATGTTTTTTGGGCTGATGCCAAATATATTTCCTCCATCATTACTCCAGTCTTCACAGTGATTAGATATGGGGATGCTAATGCACCTACACTTGGAGAGGTGTATGAGTGCATTGATACTATGCTTGATCAAATGAAGGTTGTTGTATGAGAGGACCCCACGTTGACATTTTACACAAAGCATATTCAACGGATCATTCATAGCAGATGGGAGAAGCTCAACACTCCCTTGCACATGGTTGCCTATGCATTGAACCCGAAGTGGTATGTGCAAAGGCTTGGTAGACTTACACCCATACAGGTTGCTGAGGTGAAAGCAGGGTTCATGAAGGCCATTCAGAAAATGTATGATTCTACAGAGCCCAACGTCATTCGTGCTAAGTGGACAAAATTTGCCACTCAAGGGATATTCACTGGAGGTCGAAATAGATATAGGGAGACAATGGCACAGGGGGAATTTTGTGGTGGACTTTAAATGGGCCTGCTTCTTTGACTACCGATCTAGCCATTTGTTTGTTGTCCCAAGTTTCTAGTTCTCTAGCTGTTGAGAGGAATTGGTCTACTTATATCTCGATTCACTCCATGAAGAGGAACATGCTTACCTCTAAAAGGGCAAAGAAGCTTGTTGCTGTACATAGTGCCTTGCGTCTCATTGACCGCAACACACTTGCGTACAAGGAGAGTCCAACAACCAAATGGGATGTAGAGCTGGAGAAGCCAACACAGATTGATGATGATGCTACACAGACAGGGCTGGTTGGTATTAGCTTGGAGGAGCTTGAGCGTGTGGAGTCCAACATTTCTAGTGTTGAGGAGTTCCACATCGGGGATGATTAGCCATTGACTCATTGAGTCGTGTATTTACTATTTACTTTTAACATTTTGTTTTTGAACATTGTTGATACTTGATTGTAATCATGAATCATCATTATGAAATTTTGAAAATTCAATGTTCAATCATCAATGTTTATTGTTAAATTGTTAATGTTCATTGTATTGTTCAATGGATCAAACTTGAAACTTAAATGATTAAATCACAATGTTAAATTGTTGATGTTCAATGCAATATACTTAATGCTTATACATCTTTTTATAACTAATTTTTCAAGTACTATATGTATTTCAGCACCGCTGCCCCCTTGCCGTCTCCAAACTTAGGCCCCCCGTCCTAAAATGCCGTGGAACTATGATATATATTGAATTAAATAAATTTGCATTGTGAAATAAAAAAATAGATATTAGTAGTATTAAATGTGATGCTTGAAAATAACGGAACGATACAATTAGAATTAAATGTGATGTTTGAAAACAATTGAAAGATACAATTTAATTTAAATAAACGTAGAAAAACATGTAAATAAATAGTTAAATTAGAAATTATAATTTATATCTAAATGAGTAGTAAATGTAATATATATGTGAATCAATATATTGTATATTTTAATATATTATATACGAGAAAATATATTTTTATAGATTGTAAATTTTAGTAAATTTTTTTTATATTATATAATATTTTTTTAAATAAAAAGAGGGTAAAAACTTTATTGATCCAAGAAAACAGTACAAAGCCAGAAATTACATTCAATTCACCAGGGGTTACAAGCCAACAACATAACCATCAAGCAACACCCAAAACACATCTCATATCTTCCATAACCAAGTCCTTAAGCTCCCAAGAAAGGCCCTCAGGGAGATAGCTCTAGTGATCCACTTTCCAATTTCCCATCGGCTCAGAAGCCTATTTAGCCAAACCATTAGCCACCTTATTCCACTCCTAAGGGATATGGCAAAAGGTGATAGAATCCAGGACCCCACCTAGAGAGATGATTTGTCTAACTACCCCAACCAACTGCCAATTTACATCCTCCAATTGCCGCTTATTCAACAAATCAACCACAATTTGAGAATCTGACTCACAGATAATCCTTCTCCAACCAAGGGCACAAGCCCTTTTCAAAGCCAGGAGAATAGCCAAGGCCTACATGAAATTGTTAAGAGTGTTGGCTAAGATATTATGAGAACACAACCACTCCAAAGCAATCCCTACCAATGCCCTCGACCCCAGTGTGACCAAGATTGCCTCTAGAGGAACCATCAGTATTAATCTTCAACACCTTAAAAGATGGAGGCATCCAATTACCATCTCTCCGAACCTTCTCTCGAGCACCTCAACCCAAATCAGGCCTAGTCCCACCCTTGGCACGCACTGAAAGCCCCAAACTCCGAACAATTCCCATATCTCTAAGGTCCATGGGGCTGAAAAATCACACCTAGCCGCCAAAGTCTCTTGGAGAACTCCCAAGATCCTCATCCAAACACACACAGAGGAAACCTGAAATCCCCGCGTCCAAAGATTCTCCCAGGTCAGGTACCTATTATTAATCACCAACCAAGAAAAGAAGTTGCACTTTGGCCAAGAGAAGTTATTCCAGATCTGCTTCCACTAGGGGACCCCTGTGCACCCAAACATTTGCTCATACAGAACTTGACAACCAGAGACAATAATGAATTTGCTTTTTTTGTCACATCCCTAGGCAATAACATCCCTCTCTAAAAGAGAGTTGCAAACCCTACCAGCGAAGATGTAGGCCAACTCTTGACGATCCTCCATCGTTCCCCCAGGGGACCACTCATGTGGGTCCTTCCACCTGTACACCGTAGCCCAATCCAGAACTTGAGGGGTTTTAAAATCCACCACATGAGTCCAACCAGCCTCCAAAAAATGCCTGCATAGGCCCTACAGGTGAAGGTGTGTAGACATAATAGGAGGCTGCCCATCCCAGGAATCAAACCAAAAAAGTGCCTCCAAGCCCCTGTTACAAATTCAAAACAATCCTTGTTTAATCAGCTTGGATCCCTCTTGAGGGTGCCCCAAACCATAGATCCCTTACCCATTAGGCTGTATCTGGGCACATCCACACAATCCACATCCCCGAGGTATTTTGAGGTGAGGATCTTAGCCCAAGTCTACTGCTGTTGAGAAAAACATCGCCAATAGAGTTTAGCTGCCAAAGCTTGCCCATTCAAATCAGCCCGACGTAAACCAAGACCTCCCTCTTGCTTCGACCGACAAACAACATACCACTTGACCAAACTCCACTTCCTTGAAAGAAGATTACCAGCCCAGAGAAACTGCCGACAAAGACTCTCAAAGTCTCTCACAAAGCTGGGAGGGATAGATAACACAAAGCCCCTTTACAATGGGAGAACCCGAACCATAGACTTCAAAAGAGTCACTCTTCCTGCAGTTGAAATCCACCTGCAAGTCCAATGACTAACCTTTTTCGAAACTTCTCAATAACATCCCCCCTGAACAATTGAGGTAACGTGCGAACAACCAGAGGAATGCCAAGGTAAACAAAGGGAAGCGAGCCAATCTGGAACTTGAGAATACCCGCAATTCTCTGCTGAATAAGATTAGGAGTGTTAAAGAAATAAACAAAAGACTTGCCTTCATTGATGCTTTGTCTCAAAGCAGCGAAATAACAGTCTAGGGCCTTCTTTAGATTGGCTGCTTCATCCACTTTGGCGAGGCCCATTAATGTCGTGTCATCCACAAACTAAAGATGGGATTGGGAGGGAAGATTATTGCCCCATCGCCAACCTTGAATGAGTCCACGCTCCACATGAGATTTCAAAAATCTCCCAAACCCTTCTGCCATCAAAATAAATATGGTTACAAAGGATCCCTTTGCCGAAGGCCCTTGGAAGCCCCAAAAAGCTCAGAAGGCTCTCTATTGAGGAGCACAAACAAGGAGGTAGACGTGACACAACTCATAACCCATTCAATCCAGGCAATGTCGAACCCAAAAGCTCTCAAAATCTTGGTTATAAAATCCCATTTGACACGATCATAAGCCTTGGCCATATCCAATTTGATGAACATAGCCTTCTCCTTAGAGGAGGCCATAGAGTGCACAATCTCAACTGCAATAACCACACCATCTAGAATTTGCCAGCCAACCACAAATCCATCTTGTTCCTCAGAAACTAACCCATCTAACCATGGCTTCAGGGTTTCAACAATCAGCTTGGTGATGATTTTGTACACCACATTACACAGGGCAATAGGCATAAAGAGATCCAATGAATTAGCTCCCTCTCGCTTAGGGATGAGAGCCAAAAAAGTGGCATTCAAGGCTCTTAGCATTTGCTTATTCTTTTGAGATTCCTGGACAACCTCAAGAAGGTCAAGCTTAATAACCTCCCAAAACTCTTGAAAGAACTCAATCGGAAATCCATTAGGACCAGGAGCTTTACCTTTTCTCATTTGAAACACTGTATTCTCCAACTCCGGCAAAGAGATTGGCTTGAGAAGAGACTCATTCATTTCACCAGATACCAAGGGAGGAATGCAAGCCAAGATTTCAGCGTCTTCCTCACTGGCAGGAGGGGAATCTGGTAAGCACAAAATATACTGAGAGGGGGGGTGAATCAGTATATTATATATCTTATTACTTAATTTGATTTCTTTTCTTTAACCATTTAATCACACATTCAAGATATGCAATAAAATTGAAACAATAATTTGCACCACACGAGAGAGAGAGAGAGAGAGAGAGAGAGAGAGACTAAATTTTTATGTGGAAATCCAAAGTGGGAAAAACCACGAAGAACAATCTCAAGTATATGAATGAGCACCAATTCAAAATACAAAGTTCGCAAGCACCAACTTGCAGGAGCACCAACCCCTTTGCCGAGCACCAACACAACTATTTGTGAGCTCCGACCCACAGGGGCACCAACCCTTTGCAAAGATTTGTGAGCACCAACCCACAAGAACACCAACCCCTCTTGTGTATAAAATACAACTATCTCTCAATGTTGCTTACTCAACAAATAATAGAACTCTACAATATCACCTGCTTTTCTCTCTTCGAAAACAAATACAAACCATGCACTCTCTTGCATATTACAAATGGCTTCTCAAGCTATAGCTTTTCAAAAGACCTTTGGCATTCACCCTTTGTGACTCTTCAATCCTCATGAAAAATGGTGCCAAACATGTATGACCCTTCGTATCCTTGCATTTGAAAAGTCATATGGTGACCCTTCATAAGCAAAAGCGTCTTTTCCTCTTTTGTCTTTATCTTGGTGACTTTTCGTATTCCTTAAAGTGTCCCTTCATGAAAAAATGCGCTATACCTTTTTTGTCTTCACATGGTGACTTTTGGAATTCTTTAAGATGACTCTTCATGAGAAAATGCGTCCCATTCCTCTTTCGTCTTTTACCCTGTGACTCTTTGACTTCTCCATGGGCCCTCTTTTTACTTATATGCAACCAAAAATATATTCATTAATATTAAATAAATATTAACACACATTAGCCAAGATATGAATATTAAAAACACCATTAAATGTAATGGGGCCTTTATCACTAATAATGCTAGACCATTGACATCAATGACAATATTCCCAAAAGAATTATCAAAGAAAAGAGCAGAGAAGAACCAAACAGAGTCTTTCGAAATCTCAGCAGAGGAAAGAAGAAGCTCCCCATCTGGGGACTTAAGAGAAGATATGATATTTCCTTGCCTTTTGTCTTTAATCGAGTTGTGAAAAAATGAAGTATACCTGTCTCCTTCATGTAGCCAGTCAATGTGAGACTTTTGCTTCCAGAAAATTTCCTCACGAAGCTCCCATTCCTCCACATCCTTCACAGTCGCAGCGTCCATCATAATCAACTCCTCAGATTCAGATTGCCCCTGAGCTCGGATCTGCGGAGTAATGGTGTCCAAGTGCTCTTGGGCAACCTTTTTACCCTGGAACACGTTGCCAAAATGGTGTCTATTCCAACGTTTCAACGTATATTTGACATACTGAAGTCTTTTTGCAAAGGAGTACATAACAGTGCCAAAAGCAGGCTTCCCAACACTCCACCTTGGGACCAAATCATGGAGAGACGAATCCCGAAGCCACATAAGATGGAATCTAAAAGGCTGTCTTTTAGAGAATCTAGACAGGGAAGCGAAGAATTTGATCGGCCAATGCTCTGAGTCCCGCCATTCCAAAATCTCAGAACTAGTCGTCCATTTGTCACCAACCCAAAAATTGGTCACCAGGAACCTGTCTAACCTTTCAGAAATTGCAGCATCACCAGTCCTATTTTTCTAGGGAAATATCCCATTCAAGGGTTTGATATCCACCAAGTTCATACAAGCCACATTGTCCCTTAGGAGGTCCGAGGAGGGATCCAAATGGATAGTCCCACCCCTTTTCTCTTCCAGAGACGAGATAGCATTAAAATTGCCTACTAGAATCTAAGGGAGAAAGGGCTCCAAATCACACAAGTATCTAACATGAGACCACAAATGAGCCTTGCCAATGAGATCCATGGGAACATAAATATTAGAAAGAAGAATTCTCTCAGCTGACTCTAGATTAGAAGCAACAAGAGAAATAGAGCACTTGCCAGAAAGCCACCAAAGAGGAATAACTCTGTGCGGATCCCATAAGTAAGCAAGTCCCCTCGAGCTGCCTTGCGGCCCCACACATTGACAAAGACCTCTACCCCAGATCTTAGTAGCCAAATTCAACATACTTTCAATAGACAACTTAGTCTCCTGGAGGAAAACCAAATTAGGAGAGTAAACACGAATCAATTCACGAATAGCCTTTTGTCTAGGGATGCTATTCATACCCCTAACATTCCAAGACATCACAATCATCTCTGAGGTTGGGAGAAGTGAGAATCAATAGTCCTCATTGAGCCAGACTCCACCAATGTCTCCCCAATCAATTTTACCCTTTCCAGATCCTTCTTTCTACCTACTTTAAGAGGCTTCTCAGGAGCCCCCTTTTTGGGGGGTTTTGGCTGGAGGCCCAAAATAGAAGATGACTTGCTTTTACTAGATACCTCACCACCCTTCTCAATGATGATCCCAGAACCAGGAGAAACAAAAACCATATTAGTGTCTGCCGCCATACCAATTCCCCCAAGCTCAAGAACTGAGGAAGGGATATCTGTGCCCATCTGAGCCATTTGACCACCTGCTGAGGCCGCGCTGGGAATAACATTTCATTGATCCACTAGGTACTGGTCAACAAAAGATCTATCTGCAACTTGTATCTCGAGGGGAACACCTTCCTCCTGAACCAAGTCCTCTAACGCTTCAACCCTGTTGAAAGTTTTCCTCTTCCTGCCTGTCGTTGAGGGTCCTCTTTTGACCTTTATTCCCATTGCGAGGCTTAACAGACACAAAATCATCCTTATCCACTTCCACCCCCTGCATGGGGGCCTTACCTTTGTCCTTCAGGGCAAATTGTTGAGGAACATTAGCCATACCAACATCATTAGCAACTTTGGGACGCTTTCGTTGCAGGTGGCCATATATTAGTGTAGGTTTTTATTTTTCCCTATTTATTAATTAGGGAAATTGTATTTCTTGTGCATACATGGAGTTTTCCTACATTTGTGGGATAGGCTAGCTTATGTGGAGGTGTGTGTCAGAGATGTGTCATACGAATGTCATAACTCTCTTGATGGGAGTTACTTCTCTATTCTTAGCACTGTCACCACCTTTCATGGAGGAGTTACTGAGTATTTTTGGTGTGCCTTGTCCACCTTTTGTGGAAGAGTTACGTATTCTCCTATTTGTAGTCCTCACTTTGGCCATTTCATGTTACTCCGATTTTGGTTTTCTCCATTTTATCTTGTGCAATTTATCTTATTGTGTTATTTTCAAATTGCTTTAGCATCTATGTGGTGTGCACTTACTTCAACTTGTGTGATCACGTCTCCATTGCACTCGCATTATCCGGATTTTGGCAACAACTCCGATATGGTATCAGAGCTATTCCGGTAATCGTGTGTCTAGGTATGCTATTAGTTTATTTTGAAATTCTTACTTTGCTTTCTTAGTAGTTTTTTTAAAAAAAATCCGTTGCATTTGAGAGCTTTGGTAGAGTTTTTGAAAACTCATGCAAATTCATACGGAACTTGTTTAAAAATTTACTTCTGAGTTAGTATTTGCCAAGACATTTTGCCTAGATCTGTGGTTTTCTTCAGCAAGGCGGAGGAATTCTGGTTTTGTCATTCTGCAAGGAAAAAAAGATCTCTGCAATCTTTTTTTGTTCTTGGACGCCACCTTTCAGCTTGCTGCTCCAGCTGCTCCACGCCACAGTCTCCAGCGTGCTACTCTAGCTGCTCCATGCCATTGGCCGTACGACATCTAGCCCAACTGCTGCCCAGTCCGTACAACGCACCATTTTTTGCTTTAGTCCAGGCGCAACACTTCTGGAACTCTGCACCATGTTTATGTAGACTTTCAACTGACTTTTTTTGTTTGCCACAATCTTCCTTGCCACGCCATCATGGCATACGACGCCTAGCAATTGGTTGCATTTATTTTTCTGTCTATAAAACTGAATATTCAGCGAAATTGACTGATTTTTGTTTTATCAAGTCAATTTTAACTAAAAAATTAAGCAATTTCACTGAATATTCAGTTTTATAGACAGAAAAATAAATGCAGACTTGCTGCTGGGCACCGTACGCCTTGATGGCGTGGCAAGGACTGTGGCAAACAGAAAAAGTCAGCTGAGGGTCTGCATAAACATGGCGCAGAGTTTTAGAAGTGATGCGCCTGGACTGAAGCAGAAAATGACGCGTTGTACGGACTTGACAGCAGCTAGGCTAGATGCCATACGACCAATGGTGTGGAGCAGCTAGAGCAGCAGAGTGCCTAGTCCGTACAACGCACCATTTTCTGCTTCAGTCCAGGGGCAACACTTCTGGAACTCTGCGCCATGTTTATGCAGACCCTCAGCTGATTTTTTCTGTTTGCCATAGTCCTCTTTGCCACGCCATCAGGCTGTACGGCGCCCAGCAGCAGGTCTGCATTTATTTTACTTAGTGAAGAAGTCTTGTAGGGTGTCAAAGTTGTTAGGACTTAGACTTATGAGTTCGTTTTCAAGCTCATGACCTCTCATCTCATCAAGCTTTCCAAATAACTTTTTTAAGGTGTCCCATATGTCATTAGGAGTTTGGGAGGATTCTAAATGGAAGAGAAGTTCTGGAGACACAGACAAACTTAGTACTTCATAGGGTTTATAACTACGGTTGTACCACTTGATCTTTTCAGCATCAGTGTTGAGTTCTACTTCAGTATCCATGGTGATCCTATACAACCCTTTGCTTCTAAAAATGATTGACATTTTAACTTTTCATTCATGATAGTTGAAGGGTGTTAGGGGTTTAAGTTGAAAAGAATCCATTTTTTAGCTGAATTTAGGTGAAGTGTCGATTGCAAGTTATGAAATTATGTAGAAAAGAGAATGAAAACAAAGATCTCAAAGTTGTGAAAAACAATCACACTCTCCCGAAATATTGAGCCCCCCCCAAATATGCAAGTGCACGTTCAAAAGACGTCGGACTCAACGAAGAATGCGCCTACAGCGATCAGTGCAAGACTAAAGCAAACAGGGCGTCGGACTTAGCCAAAAATGTGTCCCGAGAGACCCAAATTTTTGGCACTTTATAAATTAGTGCGTTTTTGACAAATAACAAGCCTACGCTGTGAAAAATTGAATTACAAACATTTTTGCAAAAAACGGCGTCTAAAACTGAGCTACCGTTTGCAAGATATTAAATGTACAATTTTTTCATAAACTAGTGTTTTTGCAAAAAAAAACACTAAAACATTAAAAAAATATCTGTTATGGGAGAGAAAGTGGCCTTCCAACCACTTGTTGGATTCGGTACGGAATGAGGAATCCAAAGGAGGTTTGTGTGAGGGGGAATTGGCCTCCTACCAACTCGGGCCTCACCCTTCGTCTTCGTAGGTCGAAGATACAAGTTTTAATTCAAACCCCCAAAAATACAAAACTGTTTAAAAAATTAAATACTCAGTCAAATTGACTGATTTTTGTTTTGACAAATCAATTTTAAATTGCATACAATAAAGTAAAAACAGTTTTAATGAATGTCAAATGTCCAAGGGGTACCACATGGGACGCCAAGCATGAAAGAGGGCGCATTTTTCAAGAAATTACAGCCCAAAATTTACAGCAAAAAAGACAACAATTTCAGACCTCAGACAGGCCGTACGGTCCAGCACAGGTCTGAAATTGTTGTGTTTTTTGCTGTAAATTCTGGATTGTAATTTTTTGAAAAAGACGCCATCTTTCATGCTTGGCGTCCCATGTGGCACACCTTGGACATTTGACATTTATCAAAACTATGTTTACTTTATTGTTTTCAGTTTAAAATTGATTTGTCAAAACAAAAATCAATCAATTTGATTGAGTATTTAATTTTTTAGACAGTTTTGTATTTTTGGGGGTTTGAATTAAAACTTGTATCTTCGACCTATGAAGACGAAAGGTGAGGCCCGAGTTGGCGAGAGGCCAATTCCCCCTCACACAAACCTCCTTTGGATTCTTCATTCTGTACCGATTCCAACGAGTGGTTGGAAGACCACTTTCTCTCTCACAACAGGGATTTTTTTAATGTTTTAGTGCTTTTTTGCAAAAACACTAGTTTACAGAAAAATTGTATTTTTAATATCTTGCAAACGGAAGCTCAGTTTTGGGCGCCGTTTTTTGCAAAAATGTTTGTAATTCAATTTTTCACAGCGTAGACTTGTTATTTGTCAAAAATGCACTAGTTTATAAAGTGCCAAAAATTTGGGTCTCTCGGGACGCATTTTCAGTTGAGTTCGACGTTCTGTTTGCTTTAGTTTTGCACTGATTGCTCTAGACGCATTCTCGGCTAAGTCCGACGTCTTTTGAGCGTGCACTTGCATATTTGAGGATGACTCAATATTTCGGAGGGGTGTGATTGCTTTTTACAACTTGCAAATATTTGTTTTCATTTTCCTTTCTGCATAATTTCACAACTTGCAATCAACACAACTTCACCTTCAGCTAAAAAATGGATTCTTTTCAACTTAAACCCCTAACACCCTTCAACTATCATGAATAGAATGTTAAAATGTCAATCATTCTTAGAAGCAAAGGGTTGTATAGGATCACCATGGTTACTGAAGTAGAACCCAACATTGATGCTGAAAAGGTCAAGTGGTACAACCATAGTGATGAAGCCTATGGATTACTAAGTTTGTCTGTGTCTCCAAAACTTCTCTTTCATTTAGAATCCTCCCAAACTCCTAATGACATATGAGACACCTTAGAAAAGTTATTTGGAAAACTTGATGAGATGAGAGGTCATGAGCTCGAAAACGAGCTCATAAGTCTAAGTCCTAGCAACTTTGACACCCTATAAGACTTCTTCACTAAGTTTAAGGCCCTTAGATTGCAATTGAAAGAATGTGGGATAGAGAAGAAAGATGATCATCTCATACTTTCTATTCTCGCAAAGTTAAGTCCAAGCTATTCAGTCTTTGTCTCCACTTTCCATGCCACAAAAAGTGCCCTTGGCACTACATGGAAAATTCTTTCTTTGGATTCATTCGTTGCCGACTTGACTAGGGAGCAAGATAAGCTAATTCAAATAGGCATAGTGAAGTCTACTCAACCCCAAGCTTTGATAGCTGGAAATGGTAAGGACAAGACTTCAACAAAGGAGAAGAAGAAAAAGAACAAAGACCAGGAGAAGAAGAAAGAAAACACCAATCTTGCCAAAAACAACACTGAGACTTCCTCTTCCAATGTTAAACCTAAGAAGGAGAAGGTTAAGTGTGCCTATTGTAAAAAGACAGGGCATGATGAATACAAATGCATGAAGAAACAAATAGATCACCTAACTCATCTTCTAGAAAAGAACAACATAGGTGTTCCTGAGTCCATCAAGCATAATTCATCTACCCAAGATTCTATCAAGGCAAAAGGCAAGGGTAAGGAGAAAGAAAAAGGGCAAGGGCCTTGTAGATACAACAGCGTTTACATCTTCATGGGTCATTGATTCGGGTGCTTCTCACCACATGGGCTCTTCCCTAGTTGAGTTTTCATCTTTAGAGTCTTGTAGCATGACTTCAATTAGTTTGGGTGACAACACTTCAGTTTCCGTTGCAGGGAGAGGGTCAGTTGAAATGGAAGGAGGAACATTCAATAATGTTCTAAGTGTTCTTTCTCTTTCAACCGATCTGCTATTAGTGTACCAAATCACTCACATTGGTCGGGGCATGAGAGTTGAGTTTTCACCAGATTCAGTGGCTATTAGGGAGTTGCATAGTGATACTACAGTGGCAGTGGGTAGGGCAGATCACCAAGTCAGGTTATACACCTTCTCACATTTTGCATTAGATTCTTCTCCAACAGCATTGCTGACTCATTCAGATGGAGTTAGCAAATTGTGGCATGAGCGGTTTGGCCACCTTAACTACCGCTACCTTGAACAACTTTGCAAACATGACATGGTCATTGGCTTGCTTCATGTCCAATTCTCAAAAGGACTTTGCGAAGGGTGCTCCCTTGGAAAGCATCTCGAAGCAAAATTTGACAAAGGCAAAGCTTGGAGGGCTTCACAACCTTTGGAGTTAGTCCACAGTGATGTATCTGGACCTTTTCTCAAATCATCTTTCACAAGGGCCAAGTACATCTTCACTTTCATTGATGATTTCTATAGGTACACTTGGATATATTTTCTCAAACAAAAGTCTAAAGTGTTTGAAAATTTTCTAGACTTCAAGGCTCTTGTTGAGAAACAGAGTGAGAAATCCATCAAGGTTCTTTGAACTAATAATGGAGGGGAGTATGTCAGCATCAGGTTTGAGCAGTTTTGCACCACAGAGGGGATTGATTTGCAGCGCATAGTCACTTAAAGTCCTTCACAGAATGGGGTTGCAGAACGCAAGAATAAGTTCTTGAAAGAGATGGGTAGCTGTATGATTCACTCCAAATCCTTAGCACCACAGTACTGGCTTGAAGCCATCAATTGTGCTTGCTACATTCAAAACATGGTTCCTCACAAAGCTTTGAAAGGGATAACACCCTTTGAAACTTGGCATAAAAGGAAACCTGATGTTGAGCACCTTAGAGTTTTCGGATCTCCAGCCATGGCCCGCATTCCGAAGAAAAAACACAAAGCTATGGAACGTCAGTCCAAGCCTTGCATCTTTGTAGGATATCCGGATGGTATTAAGGGATATCGCCTTCTAGATGCAGTCACTCATGAGTTGTTCATCGAGAGAAGTGTCCATTTTCAGGAGAGTCCTAAAGACTCAACACTTCACACTTCTTCTCCCTCATTGGATCTACTTCATGATGATTCCTCATCAGATTCAGATCAGCCACAACAGGTTCTTGAGCCAGAGTCATCTTCTTCTTCGAGTTCAAACAACGAGGATAGTGATGCAGAGTCATCCACCTCTAGTCAGTTAGAGGATGAGGAGTTAGCACTTGACTCGCCCACTTTCGGGCCACTTTGGGCCAGAGAGACACTTGAGAGTGCTGGCACTTGGGCAGGAGATCCCGCAGATGACAGACGTACTAGGGGGATTTTCAGAGAGGTCCACATGCCTTCTTTGCTTCAGTTTCGGATCCACAGACTTTTCGATAGGTATCGGAGGTACCTGAGTGGGATAATGCTATGGAAGAAGAATATTCTTCCTTAATCAAAAATCACACTTGGGATTTGACTTCACTTCCTAAGGGAAGAAAGATGATTCGATGTAGGTGGATATATCAGACCAAGTTTGCAGCAGATGGGTCGGTTGATAAGTATAAGGCGCGATTGGTCGCCAAGGGTTTCTTATAGGTGGCAGGGATTGACTACTCAGAGACCTTTGCACCCGTTGCAAAAATGACTTCTATTTGACTCACCTTGGTTATTGCCGCATCACATGGTTGGGATGTGCATCAGATGGATGTGAAGAGTCCCTTTCTTCACGGAGACCTAGAGGAGATCTACATGGAGCAACCACTAGGATTTGTTCAGGATTCTTCCTTAGTATGCAGAGTTAGGAAATCTATCTATGGCCTCAAACAGGCCCCTCGGGTTTGGTATGCCAAGATGGATTCCTTCCTTCTCACAATGGGTTTCACTAGGTGTCATTCTGATCCCAATGTCTACTTGCAGCAGGATGATTCGCTCTTGATTTTGGTTCTATATGTTGATGACCTTTTGATCACCGGGAGTTCTTCATCGGCTATTGCAGTGGTGAAGGCATCTCTTCAAGATAGATTTGACATGACAGACTTGGGTTTGTTGTACTACTTCTTTGGCATCGAGATCTTATAGTCAGATTTAGGGATTTTTCTTGCACAGCCTAAGTATGCTCTTGACTTATTGGCTCGGTTTCACATGGCTGATTGCAAGCCATCTCCGACTTCCTTTCTATCAGGAGTCAAGCTTGAGGCTGATTGTTCTTCACCATTGGTTGATACCACTCGGTATCGACATCTTGTTGGTAGTGTCATCTACTTGACTCACACCAGGTCCAACATATCATATACAGTGGGACTTGTCTCCAGATTCATGCAGGAACCTCATGAGCTACATTGAAAAGCAGCTAAGAGGATTTTGCACTACATACATGGTTCACATAGATATGGGATTCATTACAAATTTGGCATAGAGGTTGACTTGGTTGGATATACAGATTCAGAGTGGGTTGCCGATTCACAGACTCGCAAATCCACTTCTGGTTACAATTTCTCTCTAGGTTTTGGTCCTATCAGTTGGTCTAGCAAAAAGCAAAATGCTATTGCTATATCATCCACAGAGGCAGAGTACAGGGGATGTGTTAATGCAGCTACTGAGGCTATTTGGCTTTAGGGAATTCTTTCTGAGTTTGGCATTCCTATTAGGCAGCGCACCATCATCTATTGTGACAACCAGAGTACCATTCAGATTTGTAGGAATCCGGTTCAGCACCAGCGGACCAAGCACATAGAGATTCACATGCATTTCATTCGGGAGCTTATTCATAGTTAGGTCATTGACTTGATATTTTGCCAGTGTTCGGAGCAGGTTGCAGACATCTTCACCAAACCTTTCACCCAGAGCAAGTTCATTCATCTACGAGCTCTTCTTGGGGTGCGGTCTACATTTGCAGCAGCATCATCTTCAGGGGGGCCTTCTAGCTTCTTCTTTTCTTTTGTCTCTCTTTTGGGGGGAGCTTTTTCCTACGGGTTTTCTCTTTTTTTCTATCTTTTGGGAGATTGCATTTGTACATGGGTACCTCATCAGGCCTAGTTCCGGGGACCCATTTTATATTTCCACACTGCCCACCTAAGTTGCGCTTATGGGGGGTATTAGTGTAGGTTTTTATTTTTCCCTATTTATTAATTAGGAAAATTGTATTTCTTGTGTATACATGGAGTTTTCCTACATTTGCGGGATAGGCTAACTTATGTGGAGGTGTGTGTCATAGATGTGTCATAGGTGTCATAAGTAACTCCCTTGATGGGAGTTACTTCTCTATTCTTAGCACCTTGTCACCACCTTTCATAGAGTTACTGACTATTCTTGGTGTGCCTTGTCCACCTTTTGTGGAGGAGTTACTTACGTACTCTCCTATTTGTAGTCCTCACTTTGGCCATCTCATGTTAATTAGATTTTGGTTTTCTCTATTTTGTCTTGTGCAATTTATCTTATTGTGTTATTTTCAAATTGCTTTAGCATCTATGTGGTGTGCACTTGCTTCAACTTGTGTGATCACGTCTCCATTGCACTTGCATTATCCGGATTCTGGAAACAACTCTGATACCAAATTCATGGCATAAACGATAGCGAAAAGGTAATGCCTCATAATCCAATTGTTGGGTTCAAGAAGTTGCCCCAATGCTCATTTCCACCGATCCCGGTAATGGGTTATTCAAGTCAATTTATACGTACACACAAGCAAAGGAAAGAACCCTGTTGTTCAAGGTTTGTTGAGAGGGTCCTATAGGCTCACTAAGCAAGAGAGCAATCATCTGCAAAATATCACTTCGCCAGCATTCTAGAGGCAAGCGAGGGAGGTGCACCCAAATCGGAATCCGAGAAAGGAGCTCTTCAACGAAGTTGAATCCCACATACCATGGTTTAATGAAGAGGCCCACCTGATTGTAGAAGGCCCACCTTTGAAAGCTTGATTTCTGTCAATGATACAGGGAAAGTCTACCATGAAGAAATTGTGGGCTGCCAACATTATATCAAAATCTCCAAGGTTCCAGGCTTGCGAACCCAAGAATCAAGAAAGGGTAGCGAAACTCGCATCCCCATGAACTTGCAAATCAACACATGGTTGTTGTAATACTCCACATCTTTCGCGACAGAGTCAGGGTGTATCACAAGCACCGACCGTTCCTGCAATCTCTCCAAGCACCCATTTACTTTTTGTAATCGGAAACACTGTTCCTCGATGAACCCTCGCCAGGGTTACCCATATTCGCAAAACTCTGATTTCCTCCAGGCAGAGAAGAAACAAGATCGGACTTAACAGCTGTCGCATGCAACACCATGAGAAAGAAAACAAATCCCCGTCTCGGAAAGCCAATCCACCGGGGGCAGCGAAAACCCAAACACCAAAACAACACCAAGAAAAATTAAAGCACAAAATATAAGCTGAAAAAGACCCCCCCTCTCGTAAGCAAAAACACCCCCCACACGAATGCTTCACCATAGTTTTGTAGCCTCACACACATGCATAAGCAGCAAACAAAGAAAGAAGGGAAGCCGTGGCTTGTTACAGGGGACGGGCTTCCAAACCTGCACAGGGAAACCCTTGCACCGTTCTCCCGTCGCTTCTCATCACACCGTCACTTGTCTGTTAAAAATATTATTGTCAAATTGATATCTTTTATATTATATAATATTATATATTTTCATATATGCTATATCTGTTGTATTATATATATTATAATTTGCATTTCAATAAATTATGTATTAAATTACATTATGTCATATTATAAAGCATGTATTATTGATATTATAATAATTACAATCTTAAAAAAAAAATCGATGTATATAAATATTATATATTACTAATTATTTAAACTATATATTATAATACAAAATTACATTATATTATAATAATATCATATTTACTATTACCATTACATAGAATAACTATTTCTTCAATAATATTAGTGAGATCACATAACATTAAATTAACTATCAAGCGTTTTTATTTTATGAGAGGAAAAAGAAAAATACAATCAGCCTCGAGACTATTTTTAATAAATTTATTTTATTGTTTAGTTGCATTCATATCCTTTGGGTCAGAGCAATGGTTTGATCTGTATTTTTTTCAAAAATTAAATGATTATTAGCTTAGAGCTTAGTTGAATTGACCATATATATATGTCTTTTAGCAAATGAGTTAAGACCTTTGAAAGTGCCGAGTCTTAAATTATATTCTTTAGGTTTTGTTTGATCGTTTTGATTTAAGAAATCAGGGAATAAACTTTGTAAGATGACAATTTTATATTTCATTTAATTTTCAAGATCAACAATGATCTTTACGTGTCTATCAATAGAAAACCGATCATGAGCTAAGGTTTTAAAAATAATAAAAAAACACGGAGATCTGCAACACACCATTTTAGAAGATCACAAACTCTTTGAATACCCAATTCGATGCAAAATCCAGAAAAACTAAAGGTTTATCGATCCAACCAAAGAGGATTTGGCCGTTCCAACGAAATGAGGGATAACTCTCTATTTATAAACATTATGAATAGTCTAAAGAAAACTAGGTCATCTTAGCTTCACAAAAACGTGAAAATCACAACCGTCCGATGGCCATGCAATTTGGAAATAATTGGCACCAATTTTGCGACCGGTGGTGTAGGGCCAACGACAGGGGTTGGAATACCGAAAGATGAAAATATATAATATAATATTTAAATATATAATATTAAAATATAGGTTAAACTTCAATATTAAAATATTAAAATGTCTAATATAATAAAATGAAATAAGATAATAATATATCTTAATATATAATATAGTATAAAAATATATAATATATTATATTAAAATATAGGTGAAGATTCAATATTAAAATATCTAATATAATAAAATCTATAATAAAATGTAATAATATAATATAATAAAATATGATATAAAAAATTGTATAATCCAAAAAAAATAAAATTAGAATTTAATAAAATATATAATATAATAAAATAAAATATATAGGACAATAAAGTGTATAATAAAATATAAATAAATTATATAAGATAATAAAATACCTAATATAATTAAATATAAAATATATTGTTAATATTAATTTTAATACTATATATATACATATTAAATATAATACTATATATATACATATTAAATTATAAATATTAATTATAAAATAATATATAATTATCACACCACCTCAACTTTGAGAAATATTTATTATATAAATGTAAATAAATTTTATAATTCTATTATAAAATTTGTAGAATATTTTAAAATATAAAATATAAAAGAATATAATATATTAAAATATATCAAAGATTAAAATATATAACATAACATATTATAATATAAACATATATTAAAATATACAATATATTAATTATATGTATACTTTATATTATATTAAAATACAATATATATATATATATATTAATATAATATGATATATAATATTTATAATAGTATTTTAGATAATAATATTATTGTATAGTATATTATATTAATAAAATATTAAATTAATAATTATAATTTAATATATATTTATATACCATTTTATACAATAAATTAATATTCTATTTTAGTATATCTTGTAATATTAATATTACATAATACTAACAATATTGTTAATATATAATATATCATTATTATTATAATATATACAACAATATGTACAATGATATATGGGCCAATGTTCGTATAACGTGGTAGTTGGCAAAAATAACACGTGGCAATTCACAACCATGCATGGAAAAGACATAGGCCATGGTACAAAGGATTCGAGTTAGTTCATTTGCATTTTAAAATTTCTGAGAGCATATTGCAGTGAAGTGTATTTGGACATAAGCAGCTGCATCGTTGGGGATTAAGCAGATGGTGCCATCGTGTTTAGACCCTCATCTCAGCGCACACGACCTCCTTACATGGACTCTACCAAATCGTTTACCCAACCATTCCATTTCAAGCTTCTGCCTAAATAGAAGGCAAGTTTTACTAAATTGAAACCCCAATTTGAGGGGTTCGCGAGCAAAGAGTACAAATGGTTATCTAGATGGTGAATTTAGAAGAATGAATGGTGAATTTTCAGATATATGACTTCGTGCTTTGCCTATCAAAGGGAATCAATCCACAGATTAGGCAATGATGGAATCTTTTTGTGCTTCCTCTTTTGTGTTTATATATCCAGCCTTTGATTTTTTGTCAATTTGTTCCTTCTTAAATATATTGTTGGGGTTGATTCCTTGTTGAGATCTACATGCTATTGAACAAATTGATGTTGGTTGTTGTTTTGGTCACAAACACTCTATTATCCTTGGTTGTTGTTGTGAAATTGTTGTTGCTGTATGTCACTTATTTGTAATATTAAAGTGCTATTGAATGTATCAAAATGTGCAGTGTTATATCTAGTGAAGTAATTCCTATCATTTTGAATAATCATGTAGTGCGGTGGAAAAGTTGTAGTGGATTTAAGAAGCGTTCGCTAAAGGATATTAATGAAGATTTTGAGCGTTTGAGGAGGTTTTTGGCATTCATTTTCTGATAAGCCACAATTTTTTTACTTAAGTAAATGTTTTTGAAAAATTCAATCTTTATATAAAGAACGGTAAGAGTTTATTGTGAATGTTTTTTTGAAGGTTTACGGTTGTATTTCATTGTTTTTTAGGGATGAAAAAGAATGGCATTCACATCCAGGTGGAAGATGGGTCTTTGTTGTAGATAAACCAGATGACAGCCCTAATAAATATATTTTAAATGAGTATATACCTTCCAGGGTATAATTTTTTTTGCTAGGCTTAGCGATAGCTATAGGTAGAGGCAACAACACAAAGTGAAGGGCTAGGTACCTAATTTCTGTAATGGGTTTGAAGATATTAAACTCTACTTGATAAGATCTTTCGTTAAAATTCGTTGCACGATTTCTTTATTCTATTTTTTCAATTTTAAATATTTATTCCTAACGAATCTTATAGTCTGCTCTGTCAAACAAAGCAGAGGACACAAGAAAAAAAATCATGCTATCACTTATATAGAAGAATTGGATAGAAAAAGAACCATATCTGGAAGATGGTGTTTTGGTTTGCTGAGTGCAAAGGTCTTTTGACAAAGCTTTTTTGCTGATTGCAAAACACTTACTATTAGTATGGTTACACAATGATATGCAAACAAAACAATAATAATCAAACCAAAAATACCTTCTGCTGTTTATTCTGATTGTGAATATTTGCCCCTGGTGATCGCTACATGAAATATGCATCCCATATTTAACCAAATTGTAGGAATGAAAGTGATGTGTCTTGCAATCTCCAAGCCAAGCATGACAAAACTATTGTTGATCGAAAATCATAATGGCCTCGCAGAAATAGGTTAATGCCCAAATGCGACATCATACATCCCTGTTGAGATAGCCACACAACACGTATAAGATAAGCCATGTAAGATCAATGACAACAAACTAGTATTTATAATCGTCGACCCTTTTCAAATAATTGCTCATGCACAATCTTTACTCCTTGGGTCAGGTCAAGAATGACGCAGGTGTTAGGGCAAGAATGACGTAAGGGACAGATAAAAAACTAACAAAAAACATATTCTTTTTCTTTGTCTTTTGTAGAACGAATCCGAGGGCTTCGTCCCACCGTATAAGCCTCTGGAAAAATATTAAATAAATACCTAATTAATATTTAGTTGGAGATTTATACGGTGGGGAGAAGCTCGCAGATTTGTCTCACAAAAGACGAGAAAAGAATACCTTGTTTTATGTTAGTTTTTTATCTGGCACATGCGTAATTCTTGTTTTGACACCTGCATCATTCTTGACTTGATCCGAGTAGAGTTTGTGCGTGAACTATTTGGAGAGGTTGACGGATATAAATGTTGGTTTGTTGCCATCAAACTTACATGGTTTATCTTACATGTGTTGTGTGGCTAGTTCAACATGCGTTTATAGTGTGATATTTGGGCAATAACCTATTTCTGCAAGGCTATTATGATTTTCGATCAGCAATTGTTTTGTTGTGCTTGGCTTGGAGGTTGTGAAATATGTCTTTTCGGAAGTATGAAGAGTTTTGCGAAATTTTCAATTTTGATAGACGTTTTATTTCACAAATTGTACATAAAATATTGCTTAAACAATAAACAACTTCATTAACAGAAATGCACATAAATTGAATGACGTATTATGAGTTTCATTGGAGATTATTTGTCTGATAATAGCACAGATTTATAGTTCGATAAGTCTACAAATCTTATTGGGCAATCTACAAGATAATACTAACAAGAAATTTTCATGTCCAATGCCCAGTTCGATTCGAAAGGGGTCCTAACAGTGAAAGCTATATTCAGAATTGCAGAAATTAAGCAATGGATCATAAGCAAAATGAGAACCTGGGAATATAGGTTGGTCTGTATTGTGTAGCAGCGAGATGTGCACCCAAAACTCCTATTAGAAACCACGCATTGAATTTGGGAGTCCTCCAATGTCTTCGACTTACATATATCAGCTTCCAACCTCCACGTGAGACTCAACAAGTCACAAATCCTTGGTAACCAGACCATGTCTCACTCAGAAATGCAACGAATCAGTTCATAGGACTAGTTCGACCTCCCAGAACTAGCACATAATGCTTGAATCTGTTGCAAACGCCTAATGACTTGGGGTTTTCGTCCCACTAATTTCAAGACCAGGGGTTTCGTCCTGGAGAAGTCTTCTTCATAACTCGGTTGAAAGAATAACACCAAAATGCGTTCTCCCCTTTTTCCCCAAACCAATCGATGCCCTTTATCTTTCCTCAGAAAAAAAAGCCATCAAATCACATAAAAAGATCTTATTTCCATATTTAATAAATTGCCCTTTTGCAATAATAATAAACTTAGGCGTTTAATTTATTGACCACCTTGATGAGATGCCTAGTAATAATTAAGTTTGAATACAAGATAAATTCTGTTCTTATAATAAATGATGTCATCGACTACTGAATATCTGTCATCCTGTACCCGACCATCAATCAAGTCATAGGCAAAAGTATTCTTGGTGTATTCGGTCACTAATTGTGATTTCCAATCAGCTGAAATCTCAGTGAGAGAGCAAAGTGTTGGTTTTCTAGAAAGAGTATCGGCAACAATATTCTTCTTTCCTTTAATATACTCCACATCGAAGTTGTACCCCTGAATCTTGCTCACCCACTTTTGCTGCCTCTCGTTCAAGTCCTGCTCTAGAAAATAATTGAGATTGTTGTGATCAGCCTTGACCACGAATTTAGTCCCCACTAAGTACTACCTGAACTTAGCTAGCGCATTCATAATCGCTAGCATCTCCTTATCATATGTGGAGTACAACCTCTAAGTGTCCCTCAACGTTCTGCTCTCGTATGCAATCGGATGTTGATTATGCATTAGAACTGCACCAACTCCTTGACCCAATGCATCACACTTCAAGACAAACGACTGTGCAAAATCTGGCAATGCTAATACTGGACATGAGCTCATGACCTCCTTGAGCTTGTCAAATGTGCTTTGTGCCTCCTTGGACCAAAGAAATGCACCTTTCTTAGTAAGGTCTGTCAAAGATGATGCCAACTGTGAGAAACCCCTCACAAATCTCTTGTAGTAAGAGCACAAACCCAAGAAGCCTCTTAACTCAAATATGTTCTTCGGTGGCGGCCAGTCTAGAATTCACTGTATCTTTTCTTGGTGTACTTTCACACCATCAACCCCAATCACATGACCGAGATAGAGTATCTCAGTCATTTCGAACTCACACTTGGAAGCCTTCGCGTAAAGCAATTGAGCCTCCATGATACTCAAAACTAAATCCAAATGATGCAGATGATCATTCCGTGTTTTGCTATATATCAAGATGTCGTCAAAGAAAATCAAAACAAATTTTTGTAACTGCTCACGAAATGTGTGATTCATGCACGACTGGAATGTGGCTGGTGCATTTGTGAGTCCGAATGGCATGACCAAGAATTCAAAATGTTCGTAGTGATAACGGAAGGCAGTTTTATGAATATCTTCTTTCCAGACTCGTATCTGATGATAACTTGAACGAAGATCAATCTTGGAAAAAAACATGGCCCCGTGTAACTCATCAAGCAGCTCGTCGATCCTGGGAATAGGATATCTATTCTTTATGGTATTCTTATTCAAGGCCCTATAGTCTATGCACATACGCATAGTCCCATCCTTCTTGTTCACCAGTACAACCGATGAGGTGAACAAACTAGAACTGGGACGAATGTGCCCCATGCTCAGAAGTTCCTTGATTGTCTTCTCAATTTCCTCCTTGAAATGGTGTTGATGTTGGTAGGGCGTAGTTATTACTAGTTTAGCCCCTTCGTCAAGCTCAATGATGTGTTCAAACCCACGATTAGGTGGTCGACTTAGAGGAATGTCTCCAAATACTACGCCATGCTTATCCAACACTGTTTGGACGTCAACATGGTAGTGTGGCTCGCTGTCGGAGGAGGCTTGGTGGAAACAAAGCACTGTGCTGCCCAATCCACCTCTCCATGTCTGAATAAAGCCTCCATCCTCCTAGATGACACTACTCGAGGACCACCGTCAGGGATAGCTTTAGCACAATCTTTTTATCATCAACCATAAATTCTAACTCCATTTTGCGGAAATCCTGAATGTAACTCCCAAGTGATTGCAACCATTGCAAACCCAAAACTGCATCAATATTACCAAGATCCGGAACATAGAAGTTATCAGTCAAGGTGTAATCTCCAATCTGGATGCTAAGCTGGGAAACCATCCTAGTGCAACTCAACTGAAACCCATCTACTACAGTCAAATTGAATCTTGAAAACTCCTCAACCTGTAGCCCACGCTTCACCACTAGACCTTCATCGATGAAGTTGTGCGTGGCTCCACTATCCACCAAGCAGACCATGCATTGACCCTTAAGGACACCTCTCAAACGGAATGGATGAAGTCTAGGGAGTCTAGAGAATTAGGCTATGGTGCTCTGGGGAGTCTCCTTAACTCCAGAATCATCCATCTCTAGCTATGGAAGCTGCTCCTCCTGTCCAATGTCATCTCCAGCATTGGTCCCATGACCATCCTTCTCCTCATCATCTGAGATGACCTCGATCAAATGAACCTTGCCTTTCCCAAGGCAACGGTGGCCAGGCTCCCACAGCTCCTTGTAGGTGAAGCATAACTTTTTCCTATGCAATTCATTTCTGGATGCCTGTTCAGATTTCAGTGGGGTGTTCTTTTGCTGATTGAAACCCTTATGTTTTCACTGAAATCCACTGAAGGCCTTCCTTTGAGGCTGGAAGGGAGGTGTAGTCTCCAAATCAAGGGCTACGCCAATGGCGTCATGTAGTGTACTAGGCTTATGAGCCTTCACTAAACCCCTCAATTTGTCACTCAAACCCTTGACAAACACATAGTAACCCGCCTCTCAGTGATGTCAGGAACCATGACTGCTATTTTCTGGAACTCATTGATGTAGGCCCAGCTGAGCCAAATCCTTGTAATAGACCTCAACATCCTTCCGGTCAAAACGTGATATCGGTTTATTGACAAACTCCTCATATGAACATATCAAGGCATGATTCTGTGAGTCTAACCCATGGTGCCACCAGTCATATGCTACACCCTCCAGATGCATTGTAGCAAATTGTATAACCTTATTTTCTTCCATAGGTTTCAAGAACAGGAGCGTGTCAGGTTTATGCACCCTTGATCTGGCACTGATCTTTCCACTTCCATCGAAGGTCGGTAAAGGAACCTTATTCAATGCTTCCTTGTATTCCTTGGGTTGAGTGCCTTGACTGGTTTGTCTTTTGAGTCCCATGTCTTGCCTTTCCAGTCTGTATCTGGGTTTATCTTTTTGTTGATTTATAAACTGATTTAGATTAATTAATTCTCATATCAAGGGGAAGAACGTTGTATTCATTGTAGGCCACCATAACATCATCAGTGATGTGTGTCTCTTCCTTCACCTCTGGGCTTGCTTCTTCTTCAGTTTGCCTTGGCACAAATGTAGGACGAAGAGTCCGATCAAACCTTGTGCTTGCTGTCCTAACATCATTAGAGGATGCTCTACCTTGATTTCTGTGTCCAACATCGCTTTTTCTGTAATCACTATTTGATCTTCTCGATCTTGCATGATCCACTCTCATTTGATCCATAGTTGTAATCATACGATCCTGGAATTGTTGTAGCATTTGTTGTTGCTGCTGGGCAAAGGTGGTCAAGAAATCATTATGCTGATTATTCATATCCCTTGATGGGCTTCCATCCTTTCTTTTACCCATCTCTACTTCAACTGGGTTAATATCAACTCCTTCCTACTGTCCTGACCTATTTTTGGGGAAATATCTGTGTGATCCTACCTCTTTAGAGTGCATAGAATCAAATCGACTTATATGCAATAACCCACTTTCACAAAATGATCAAAAAGCAACATGCAATCATCTGGGTATACACCAGAACTGCCTAGAACTAACATGAAATGGTAACCCTGTTCTTAAATTGCCCCCAAATTGGCATGCAACACTGAAACCCCAATAGGCTGGCAAGATTATTAGCTCTGATACCATTGAAATATGCCTTTCTGGAAGTATGAAGAGTTTTGCGAAATTTCCAATTTTCATAGACGTTTTATTTCACAAATTGTACACAAAATATTGCTTGAACAGTAAACAACTTCATCAATGGAAATGCACGTAAATTAAATGATGTATTATGAGTTTCATTGTAGATTATTTGTTTGATAATAGCACGGATTTATAGTTCGATAAATCTACAAATTTTATTGGGCAATCTACAAGATAATACTAACAGAGAGTTTTCATGTCCAATGCCCAGTTCGATTCCAAAGGGGTCCTAACAGTGAAAGCTATATTCAGAATTGCAAAAATTAAGCAATGGATCATAAGCAAAATGAGACCCTGGGAATATACACTGGTCTGTATTGTGTAGCAGTTGGATGTGCGCCCAAAACTCCAATTAGAAACCACACATTGAATTTGGGAGTCCTCCAATGTCTTCGACTTACATATATCAGTTTCCAATCTCCACGTGAGACTCTGCGAGTCACAAATCCTTGGTCACCAGACCATGTCTCACTCAGAAATGCAATGAATCAGTTCACAGGGCTAGTGCAACCTCCCAAAACTATCACAGAATGCTTGAATTTTTTGCAAACGCCTAATGCCCTGGGGTTTTCGTCCCACTCATTTCAAGACCAGGGGTTTTGTCCTGGTAAAGTTTTCTTCATAGCTCAGCTGAAAGAATAACATCAAAATGTGTTCTCCCCTTTTTCCCCAAACCAATCGATGCCTTTTATCTTTCCTCACAAAAAAAAAGCCATCGAATCACATAAAAAGATATTATTTCCATATTTAATAAATCGCCCTTTTGCACTAATAATAAACTTAGGCATTTAATTTATTGACCACCTTGATGAGACGCCTAGTAATAATTAAGTCTTCACTTAAAAGTGGCCCCATGAAAATCAACATGAATAATAAAATATAATTAAACTACAACCTAGCTTTTTGGGCTCGGATTTAATTATTATCATTATTCCCTTATTGTTTATTTTATTTCTAACCTCCGGGAATAGAGAAGGCTAGAAAATTCCTTCATGATTATTCATTACGCAGAAAGGGACATTACAGGTTGCATGACACGTCACTTTCATTCCTATGATTTAATATAATATGGGGTGTATATTTCATGCAACGATCACCATGAACAAATATTCACAATCGGGATAAACAATAGCAAGTATTTCTAGTTTGGTTATTATTGTTTTGTTTGCATATCATTGCGTAGCCATACTAATAGTAGTTGTTCTGCAGTCAGCAAAAAACCTTTGTCAAAAGACCTTTGCACTCAGCAAACCAGGACACCATCTTCTAGGTATGGTTATTTTTCTATCCAATTCTTCTAGATAAGTGATAACATGATTTTTTTCTTGTGTCTTCTCCTTTGTTTGACAGAGCATACTATAAGATTCATCATGAATAAATATTTAAATTGAAAAAATGTAATAAAGAAAAATCGTGCAATGATTTTTAACGAAAGATCTTATTAACTAGAGTTTAATATCTTCAAATCTATTACAGATTGGAAGTACCTAGCTATTCCTTTTGTGTTGTGGCCTCGACCTGTAGCTATTGTTGAGCCTAGCAAGAATTTTTATATTAATATTTATTATTTAATTACATCTATTTAAATGTTTAATTTTTTTTAAATGTTTTAAAAATAAAGTTTTTAATATTTATGCATTGTTTTTTTTAATATTTGATTATTTAATAAATTAATATTTATAATTTTATTAATTAATAATTATTATTTAATGTTTTAATTTTAAGTTTAAAGTGTTATTTTTTAATTATTCTATGTGATGTTATAATTTTTATTTTAATAGTTTATTTAATTTTAGTTTATGTTTTTAAATTTTTAAATATTTTATTTTAATTTTTTAGTAGATTTTAAATTATAAATACTTATTTTTATTTGATATCATTTTCCCAGAATGTCAGGGGGAACTAAGGAAGCTTGGTATCCATAGTGGAAGTTTTACGATCGTGTTCCCCAAGGGAATGGGGGAACAATGGAGATCACTTGAAAGCTTTGTGGAAAGGCCTTTCGGGGAACTTAAAAAAGAGTGAGGGCTCATTTTTTCGAAACAAAGGGAAAAGGAGTTGACCCTTGTTCACATGAGGAAGCGCGGTTGGAAGCGATGAGAGAACAAGATAGCGCTGAAGGCAAACTAACTCCTTTAAGCTCTCACGTATCAACCACAAATCAAATTCAGAGGCACCATGTCATGCCAACCATGAGAACATAATTCGAGATAGATGTGTCTTTTGGGCATGCAACAGAGGATGTGGGGTTTTCTCGTAATAGATCAAACATTGGTAGTTTCAATCCCATTGGAAGTATGTACAATGTGCATAGTCAAGGTGCAGTGGATGCAATGATTACACACTTATTCTATGCGAATGACATTCCATTCAATATTGCTCGATCACCTTATTATGAGGAGATGGTTCATGTTATCAACATTGGCTTGCGGGGTACAAACCACCCTATTAGTGATGAAATGTCATGTCCCCTCTTTAGCTCGGTCTAGCAGAGACATGTGAGTAAGCTTATTATGGGGTCTTGTAGGTTGACATTGATGGATAGAGACCCAATATGGGTATACAGTGTTGGGGACTTGGTGTTTTGGCCGTCGCTGATTAGTTTGGAGACATTCCTATTGTTTAGGAGGCAGTTCTTAAAATTATGGGGGTTACCCCTACTTTTTAGGAGGATATGATCATACCCAGGGGTGGGTCTCCATGAGATCATTCCTTGAGTTCAGTTTCAGAGGATTTGGGTTTGTTTCCTAGTTTTTAGGAGCATCCTTAGATTTTAGGGATGAGACTGCCAGTGAATCCTTGATTTCCGACTTCAGTCACAGACAAGTGGCAGGGTGACTTTTTGGGTTTTGGAGTCATTGGTACATTTTGTTGCTACTTGGGTTATATTTTTAATATTTCCTAAGTTTCCGTCTTTTAATTAAATAAGGCTAAGTTTATAGCCATTTGAGAGTAATAAGGGGTTTTTGGCCTCATCTGGATGCGTACCCCATGGTGTAATAGCTCGTTGGAAAAGTCTTGGACTTTTCTAAATATTTCTCTCTTGACTCATATCCTTTCGATAGACGGATCTCTCTTTATGTGGAAAAAAGGTCAATTTCTATGTACTTGACCACTTAAAAAGGGAAATATAACATGTTATGACTTAAACGCCCCATGGTTTGCTTTTAGGGTTCGAACTAATTGGAAAGGGTTATAAGGAGGTCAAAAGAAGATTATGATTCATTCTCGACAATTTTTTATCTTGAGATTTGCGCTTTGGCTCTGGAAGAGCTTCTAGCATTTGGACACCAAACCCCAGTGCTTCCTTGTTTGAGACGTAGCCCTCAATTCAGTGGTTGTTGATTGTTCAGTAGCATCTGGAGATTGCTCAGTGTTTCTTCTGGTAGGCGCAGGGATTGTGACAGGGTTCAGTGGACATTCAAGGGTTTATTTCAGATTGTGAGGGTTTTGCAGTAGTACCGTTGTATTTGGCAGCGCTTGCAGTTGTACGACTGTACCTGGCAGCCAGCTTCCTTTCCACGGCAGTGCATTAACAGGGTTGGAATCTTGCCGCGGCCTTCTTTTGGTGTGTAATTCCCCTTCAGCGTTTCAGGTTGGGTCTATTTGTAATTGTAATCTCCCTGAATTATTGAAAATTTGTATCTGGTTCCCTATTTGATTTAATATCCAGAATTCTGCCCATAAGCAATTTGTTTTGGCTGTATTTGGTTTTTAATTTCAAAAGTTATTTATGTTCTTGCACTTCACTATTTACTTGCTGCAAAATCATCAAAACACAAAAACAATTAAACCCTTCTGCAACTTCCGTCTATTTCGGAAAGAAAACATTCATAAACAGGAAAACCCAATTTAAAAATACAAAATTACAGCAGATCAGCCGAAGGGATCCATTAGGGATCTTTCATGAAATCATCTCTTCTTTACACCCCATAGCTAGTGCACCTACATGTCATAGTTCTATCACTCTCTTGTCCCCTGTAATGGAAAGAAAGAGCATTTAGTTTTCCTCTTGTAACAATGATCAACACCACAACTATAGTGACTATGATGTAGATTGGTATGATGATGTTTATTTCTATAATGATGATGAGCATGTTCTTCCTAATCGTATTCTAGATACCTCTATGCTCTCATTTCTTAGTGATGGGAAATTGCATACAATTTGTAATGATATCTCTCATTCTTGCTTACCAAATAAATTATGTGAACAAGAGGATTCTTGATGGTGGTTATATTCAATCGAGTATACCTTCAGACTATCCTTACAAAGCCCTTCAAGATCAAGTTCATGTTGGGCTACATCTCATATGAATGTTTTACTATTCTCTCATACTTTACATTGTGTTACATGAATATGTTATTTGTTAACAATGACTCTGATACATATGGTTGACATAGACTAGTCTCATTTTCTAGATGCCTCCTTTCAAAACTCTTACTTTATTGCATGACAAATTTCGACTTGCTTGCTTCTTATCTTTGGCCCTTGACCTTGTATGTACAACACACATGTTCTTGCTTGTATGGAATCATCATGCCATTTGTATGTGGCCCTTGGCCTCGTGTGTTTATGCGGGATTCACATGTACTTTGCATGTGGCCTTTGGGCCTTTAAGTGTGACATTATATGCAAATTATGTGACATTGTGTCTACAATTCAATATACAATGCTATATCTATCAAATACATGTTTCATATTGTTGTCGTATACCTAAGTTTTGTAAAATGAGATGGGTAAGAATTTTGAATAGTATATCAAGTTGGGAAATTAGTATATTTAGAATGTGGATAAGGATCGATAGAAGAAACTCCTCTCCTTATATTGTTCATATTGACAACATTCTTGTGATTAGTAAGAGAAACAGATAGTTGAGTAGTACTTGATTGATGATTAGGGACAAGATCCTTGTAAATAGTGAGACGAGCGTTAGCTTCATTAAGGGCATCACATTTGATTTTGGTTTCGTTAGTTAACCTTGGTTGCCACTTCATAACCTTGTTGACACTCATGAATTGGGGTCTCATGATCAAAATTAGGTCCAAGAAGATATTTAAGAGCAAATTTTCTTAATTGGTGACAAGTCTCATGAGAATGACTCTAACTTGCATGATACCAGTTTTTTTTGTGTGGATCATACCAATGTTTGGTAGGGTAAGTAAGGTCTAGATCTCATGGTGAAGGATTAAGAAGATGCTTTTGAATTTCTACCATGAAAAGAGTTTTGTGATAATTTACATTATTCACTTGAGAAAATGTCGAACGGGGTTGTGGAATTATTGTATCAATGCATTAACTAAATCTTTTAAACTGGATATAGTATGAGATTTAAGTTGATTATTTAATTATAAAATATGAAAGTATTTTGTAATTTACATATGTCAAGTTGGTCATTTAATGAGATGTGTCACAAAATATTTATTATTACAGTCAAATTATTTTTCTTAAAATCTGAATAAATATCATGTCATCTCAAATAGTACTAACTATACAAAAATATTATAAGAATTGTATAGAAATTTTTAATGTATCTCCAATATCAATAATCGGTGAGCTTTGTTCTTGTATATCACACTATGATTGAAAAATACAATTTATTTATTTTCTCATATTCTAAAAAACAATATATATTTAACTACGGATATCAGATAATATTAAGAGTAAAGTGTAGTAGCTCTTAAAAAGAGCATAAACAAAATAATATATGAATATCGATCAAAACAATATTAACTATACACAAAGAACAAGAAACTAAAAATTACAACATAATATCAAAAAAATATGACAATAAATTTCTAAGATAATTTGTAATGTCCCCGATTTGGAGGAAGAATAATTAAATTAATTGATTAAGTTGTTCAAGATAATATTTCATAAGGATGACTAATTGATTATTTTAATTAAATTAAAAGTGGAATTAAATTAGTTAATTGTAAGGTTATCACCAAAAAAATAAAATTAAAAGTTGACCTTATATTTAATTTAATAAAAGTGATTTAAATAAAATATTATATTATAAAGTCATTAAAATAAAATAATATTCTAGAAGCCTTTTGAATGATTGGAAAAAAAAAAAAAAAAATAAATAGAGGGTTTGGTTAAACTTCTAATCATTTAGTATTTGACATTTGCTTGATATGTTCATTTGTGGAGCTAGGGGTTTCTGCAGATTTTTACATTGGTTATTAGGAACGAAAACTTTCACTGATTTGCATCACTGAAGTGGTGAAATATCTTTCAAAAAGTTGCAGCCATTGGAGGAGATAATTCAATCTTTTCATTGTGCTTCATTTGGTGGCCATAGGCCAGATTTGGTGAGGATGATTTGCATATTTTGTTAGGAGTTCATTGGTGGCATCCCAATTGCATTATTTGGTAGCATAGAAGGCATATTAGAAGTACATTAGAAGTCTAATATACATTTGTAGAGGTTTGATCAGAAGTTACAGACATATAGAGACACCATTGGAGACCATGATTTCACTCATGGAGGCCAAGGTTGGCATCGATTCTTCTTTCTAGCTTGAGCACTCCACTCCTTGGGACTTGGCAATAATGTTTGAGGCTCGAGGGGAGACAAAGAGGTTGCACATTATTTTATGTTGGCATTTTATATCAAAGCAGGGGCGACTGGAATAGAGCATTGATTTGGCTAGGAGGAAGCATATTTTGGGACTGTTTTCGTTGCTACATCATCTCTAGCCCTAGGCGCTTCTTTTCCAGGTTCTTTGCATTGTTTTACATCCAATTCTAAGTCATATTACAGTTAGTATTAGTGGCAACCATTGTACTCAGAAATTAGGAACTAATGAAATTGTAAAGCCAAGAGTCTTGGCTATTCCATCTGCATTGTAATCAGTGATTTGAATTGAATATGGTGGCATAAAGTTGCATTCACTTACCTAGTAGATTGCTTCAATTTTAGGTTGCATGACAAGTGTTTGTTAAAATGCCTTATCGCTGTAGGTGCACATTTTTTGCATGTCTAGATCCTATATATGTATTTGAAGGGACCAAAAGAATTGCATTTGCTTTCTAGTTCTTTGCTTAGACATCGTAGTAAACATTTGCAAGCATTTAAATCTTGTTTGACATTATTCCAAGGAAGTATAAACAAATTGAAACCCAGAACCAGTAAACAAGAGGGTTACATGACTAATATTTGACGATATTCTTTGATAATTTAATTAAGCAACTTGAGGGCAGATTGAACAAGAGATATTATAGTGTGATATAATGCAATGCTTTGATACCATTGTAGTATCCTTCGTTAATTCTGATCTTCAAATGTGGATAATAGTCTCAAAGGATATTGTTAAACACTTTGCATACAACCCTTTTACTTGCTAGTTTTGAGTTTCAGTTTGTGTGATTGCTTGTTATGGTATTGAAAGAAGTTTTAATGTTTGTAAATAAATGCTACAATGACTAGGCAAAGAAATTATGGTGACAATGCAATTCTTTTTTGTCTTTTTTATGCATATAAATGATCTAAACATGAGAAATGACCTACAACCAAATGACATTTTTGTCAAACAATTGGCATACAAACTAAATGTTGATTATGAATGCTATAGAGATGAACATTACATAGAACACATGGCATGCAACTTATAACTCCTTATTGAATGTAATTTCAAGTGCAATGATAATTTGAATAGGCAAGACTCTTGGCTTACAATGAATATCCAATACAATGCCAAATTTGATTGAGAATTATTACCTACAGCAACAAGACTAAATGATTGAAATGATATTGCAAACTATTTTAAAATTACAAGAGGAACATGATTATGAAGTGTTCTAAATTGATGTAGAGAAGACAACCTTTGGATGATGTAATGACGGTTTCTTGATGCCAAACCAAGCCTTTGTATGAGCCGCCTCTGTTTTCAAACCTACCCTCTGAGATGAAATAATATGCAGCCTTAAAGATACCACTCAAGCACTGAAAATGATTGTAGGGCCCTCAAGAATGGACTGCCTAACCTAGGGAATAAAATCGTTGTCTTTTGTGGCCTCTATGAATAAAATTGTGGCTCCCAAGTATGCTGTCATAAGGTCTGAAATTACATCAAAGTGCTGTTATTAAAAATTAGAGCTTAATCTCTTCAAATGCGAAAATCGATGCCAATGCCAAGCTGGAAAAATAATACTATTTATTCTCTCTAATTGCCCTAAACAAACTCCAAAATTTGCCAACGAAGAACAAGTAGAAACTCTGAGTTAACTTCCTCAACTTTGCAACCTTTCGGAGGATCTTTCACCCCCTCAGTTATGCCAATCAAAGAAAGTTTTCGTTCTCAATGATCGAATGTAGAAACTGCTAAAATCTTTGGCTCCACAATAGACATATCAAAAACAAATATCAATTCTTTGATCATTAGAAGCTTAACCAAGCTCTCTATTTATTCTTTTTTTTCAATCATTCAAGAAGCTTCTAAAATATTATTTTATTTTAGTGATTTTATGATATAATATTTTATTTAAGTCACTTTTATTAAATTAATTAAATATAAAGTCACCTTTTAATATTTATTTTTTGTGATAACTTTACAATAAATTAATTTAATTAAAATAATGAATTAGTCATCCTTATGAAATATCATTATTTTAGACAACTTAATCAATTAATTTAATTAAATTATCTTGCCTCCAAATCGGAGACCTTATAGTGGTATCAGAGTTTTGATTTTGCCATACTGGAGGGTTAAAGTTTCACACAAGAGGTCATCACAGATACTACACTCGCAGAAGAGAAGAGCAAGAAGATAATTGGCAAGAGGAAAATCCATTTGAAAACATACCATTAGCTGAAATGGGTGACACGACAGATTGGACAAGAGATACTACATAATTCAACCATATGGTCTTTGTTCAACTCAATTGAGACATTTAGAGCATCAATAAAGTTATTAATAACAAATTCTTATTTGTCAAAATTATTTTCAAGTCCTATGTTTTATATACCATCCATAGGGCCTCGGTAATTGCAGAATCAATATTATCAATTTTTAAAATACTTTTCACTCCAATAATATTAACATTCATTGTATTAACACTTTCAAAATCAAAGATAGTTTAAAAACTACATTAAGAAAAGTTATTTGTTGCTAATTTCAATTTTAAAAATTTAAACAATTTGTAAAATATATTTTATATTTCATCTACGATTCGATATGTAGAATTGTTGATTAGTTGATGACTTGCTCCGATAATGATTCTAGTTTTTTTTGCTCTACTTTTTTGAATTTTTAATTATAATCTGAATAATGATATAAACGGATAATATTTTTTTGCAAAATATGTGCATATTTTTTTTCAAATAATTTAATGTCTTTTATAATTTGTTTATTCATAGTTTGATTATTTTACATTAATGAACTGAATCCTTCATTTTTCATATATTTTTCTTTAAATTTTTAAGTTTTTTTCTTATTGATTTTTTTTATATGTTCAAAAGTATACATTTATAAGAAATTTTATTGAGTTTAGATAGTATTTCAATTTACTAATTATTTTTATATAGATTATATTCTTTGGTGGTCGAATTTTGAATATCTTAGTATATAACGATATTGTTGAGATGATGTTAACATACTTTATTGTCAACTTGGTAAAATGTTAAAAAAATGTTATAAATAATTTTAAAAAAATATTAAAAATATTTTTCATCCTATTTTTTTTCTTCATATTTATTATGTTCAAACAATAAAGAAATATCTGAGAATTTAAATTTTATTTTTTATTTAACTTCGTATTTCGATGTGTTACATATTTTTATAAAAGAGACCTAAAACAATGCGATAAAAAATAATTACAAAAATGATTTAAATAAAAAATAATTGAAGTATGCTTACCATTATAATTTTTGTTGATGCCGTTCTCTTCAAATGAGAGAGTGGTCATCTTGTTACAAATCATAAATGAAGTATACTTAATTTTTTTATATAAATCATTGTAATTATTTTAAGTTTCTTTTAAAAAATTCTGTAATATATTGAAAGACGAAACTCAAATAAAATAAATTCATATTTTTAAATATCTGGTTACAATTTTAACAAAATGAAAATAAAAAATACAAATGACAAATAAGAAGAAAATTATTTTAAATATTTTAAGAGTTTTTACTTGTTATATATATATTTTTAAACATGAAAACAATAAAGTATATTGAGATTATCTCTATGATATCATTATATATTGAGACCATTAAAATTATCAATTATCAAAGAACATAATTTTTGTAAAAATAATAAGTAATTTGAACTCTATTTAAAATTAGTAGGAATCTTTAGAGATGTATAATTTTGAGTATCTTGATGTTTTTTCAACAAAAAAATAAAATAATTTTAAATATTTAAATAGAATATATGTGAAAGATAATGCAGTGGTTTAGTTCATCAATATAAAAAATATTAAACACATTGTCGATAAATAAATTATAAAAGAGATTAAATTAATTGAGAAAATCTATGTACATGTTTCGTAAAGAACTATTAGTTTTTTATATTGTGATTCGGACTATGATGAAAAAACTTAAAATAAAATAAAGGGAACTAAAGTCATTTTGGAGACAGAGCATCGACCGATCAACAATTTTACACATTGAATAGTAGACGAAATATGAAAAAAGTTTTAGAAATTGGTTAAGCTTTTAAAACTGAAATAAGCAATAAGTAATTTATTTTTAAAATATTTTTTAACTGATTTTTATTTTGAAATGATATTAACGCAATAAGTGTTGATTTAATGGATTTAAAAATATTCTAAAAATTGGTAATGTTGATCATATAATTATCGAGGGCCCTGTGAGTGGTGTATGAAACATGAGATTTGAAAATGATATTGACAAGGAAAGACATGTTGATAATTCTGATGATGCTTTAAATGTCTTTAGAGTTGGACAAAGACCCATGAATAAATTTCGTTGGAACTTTATTGTCATATTTTTTTAATACTATGTTGTAAAATTTAGTTCGAGGTTCTCGTTGTAGAGTTAGTATTGTTTTGTTTGGTATTTGTATACTATTATTTTATTTGAACCTTCTGTAAGAGTTGTTACTTTATTATTGGTATTGTCTGGGATTCTTAGTTTGATTTATTGTCTTTGTAAATACTTTTTAATATAAAAAATTGTGTTTTTTTTCAGTGTCATATAAAGGAAAATAACTATGAAATTATTGATATTGGAAGTAGAATGAAAATTCTCATACAACTCTTATAATGTTCCTACACATTTAGTACTATTTGAGACATTGACACGATTTTTATTTAAAATCTTGGAGAAATCCTTTGACGTATTAATAAATATTTTGAGACATCATTAAATGACCAACTTGTTATACGTAAATTGTAAAATATTTTCATATTTTATGACTGTTTAATATATTTTGTTAACAAATAAGTTAAGGAAGCAAATGACATTCCATATTACCTCATTAATGAACCAAGTGTTTGTAAAAATGAACAAATGCGTATCGAGAATCTATGGTAAAATAAATTCTTTATGATAATATTTATCTTAATATAAGTTTGATTTTAATCTTGAGTGTAACACATGCAAAGATTAGTTTTACATTTAGTTCAAAATAAAAAATAATTGAAACATGCCACTAACTTAAGTGTGCATTCTCCGATCTAACAAGACAAAAGATAAAACAAATAAACAAACAAGTAAACACAATTGTTATACATTTCCTTATCTCGTTGAAAAGAGTGATGTGTTCGAATAGTTGCAAACATGCTTGTATAATGTGCGGGGGCAATTCGACAACATAACCTCTTGCTAATTAGATGATGCGTGATGAGGGTGATTGAAGCTTTGTAAGGCTATTTGAATAATATTTCGTTGTCAATTGAAAGCTAGTCAAGAATGGAGGGGGAGTCTTCTATTTATAACTTTTTAAATTAAATGTGGATCGTTAGATGAAGATTAAGAGCAATGGATGGGGTTTAGTCCTCCTACCCATAAATTTATGTCAAGAAGACGATGCTTACAAAAATCCATGAAAACTACATAGATATGATAACAGTGAACGATTATGTGTCAAGTTCTAGTTACTAACAAATACCTTCTATTTTTCCAAAAAGTGTGCAAAGTTTAAAACAAAAATGTGTCTTGTATCATTTACCTACATCAATAATAACATGAAAAATCTACTCAAAATATGAGAAATAGTCAATCAAATGAGGTCTTGCAGTGGTATTGATTTCATCTCTTTTTGCACTATTGAACTCATCATCGATAGAACATGGAGGTTTCTATTCTGAGACATAACAGGGGAATGATACAAGGAATTCCTTGACTATTAGAACTACAATCATAAGTGATAACCATTACATTTGTTAGAAGAATATTGTTAAGAAACTATCACTACATTTGGACAGAGGTTCATTCACACTTGCTCTTACACCAATCTATCCATATTTTTTGTTGGTTCTAACACTTGAACTTGCTCCCTTGCTCCTTACGTAGATAATCCTTTGCATTCAAATAGGTCAAACAATATTGACTAGATGTCTGTCAGGTTGTGGTCTAACAGTAGGATGAGACACTTAGACAACAATGACCTAAGTTCTCTAGCTAGTGAACATGTTTCCCCCATTAGGGTAGGACCTGTATTAATGTTGTTTGGTACACATAGTGAAGGAGTGAGGTTTTTAATGAGTCTAAGATCAGAAATGACAAGTTGGTTGGCTTCTTAGTTAAATGTGATATATGTTAGGCTGTGTAGGAGGGTGGCCAACTCCTTGATAACTAACGAGCTTGTTTATAATAATAGGTAAAAACATTTACTTCGATAATGTGATGATTTGCTTATTGTTAATTAAAATAGGTTGCAAATTATGTTCAATATATATTTTTTCATAACCAACTAATTGATGCAAAATGCTTTGATCTAAATTCAGAGAGAAATCTGAATGATGTCAATAGCATGAATGTCTTTCTACAGAGGAGGACTTGTGATTGTAATTAAATCTTTTTGAAATTAAAATTAACAGAAAAATATCAGTAAGATATAAGATGCTTGTTGTGCTTTTTTCATTATTTTGACCAGAAAGACAAGAATGCAAAATAAATAATTATGTTAATGTACATGATTGACCAAATAAAGTTAACATAACTCAAAGCCAAACAAGTTACAATATCTAATCATGAACTCTAATGACTAGAGAATATCTAATTGTAAATTCTAGTCGTGAATCCTAATGATTGAACTTTAACAATCGCCGTCATGGATTGAAGCACTATATCTAATCGTTAATTTTAATGATTAAACTCTAACAATCAAAACTACATAATCTAAATTGAAATTAATAAGACTAACATTTTAAAGCTAAAATTAAGAGGTAATGGTGTATCTAAACTAAAACTAGGAAGCAATAGCTTATCTAAACTAAAAATATGAGGCAAAACAACCAAATAAAAGAGGGTGTGGGTGGCTAAACCCTTGAAAAGTGAAACTATACAAATCTTCAAATATTTGCATGACATAATAGTGTGCGACATTGCATCATATAGCTCATAACAATGAAATAATACAACCTCCACAACTTATATTTTTCCAACATTTTTTGATTTACAAATGGGGTTAGTTTAGAGTCTTGCCTTGTAGTGCCTCTTCAACAATTTTTTTTCAAGATGGTATCAAATTCTGAGAAGAAATGTGAGGCTACAAGACTCTTTTCTCTGATATTTACATTCAGATGACAATTCCTTTATATCTATTTTTAGAAAGAAATGATGACCTAAAAATAGAATATGAAGTGATTCGCCTTGGAATTGAAAGAGTAATGTGACATAGTTACCCTTATATCCAACATTAGTGTAAGATTTTTATTTTTTGTTGTTGGCATAGTTACTTGGAGACAAAAAGAATGAAGCAGTGCCAATTATTTTATCATGGGATATATTATATAGTTGAAAACCTTATTCCCTAAGGCTTATCCAAGAAGTCATATATGTTCCATCAAACTTGCACAGTTCTACTTAGGGAAGATTGAATCTTTGTCCTTGAGAAAAATGCCCCATTCTTTGAGTCAAAAACTTTTGGTTGCATTCTCCACTTGCACCAAGGGAGTTGTATCCTACCATTGTTAGTTGCCATTCCTTTCCTTCCTAATCCATTAGTACCTCTAGCAAGGTTCAAGCTCCAAAAAGAATGAAGCAGTGCCAATTATTTTATCATGGGATATATTATATAGTTGAAAACCTTATTCCCTAAGGCTTATCCAAGAAGTCATATATGTTCCATCAAACTTGCACAGTTCTACTTAGGGAAGATTGAATCTTTGTCCTTGAGAAAAATGCCCCATTCTTTGATTCAAAAAGTTTTGGTTGCATTCTCCACTTGCACCAAGGGAGTTGTATCCTACCATTGTTAGTTGTGTAGTGTTGTTGCATAATGGAGGAACTTTGTAGTTGGTCGGAATGTTGAATCCCAAACCATTAGTGCTCATTAGAATGTACCCAAAATTTTGAGTACCCCCTTGCATATAGGATGGAGGAGTATTCATTGTCATGATGTTGTTGAGATTGTTTTATTCCATACTCCTCCACCCATATGACCTATGTTAGTGGGTTTCTGGTTATCCAAGGGTGGTATTGGCACCATTGAACTAGATGCTTGTTGGATTTGGGAAATGAGAGGATCACCAAGTTTTCAAATCTAGTGTTTGCTGAGATTGTAAAAGGTGCAAGCACGTTCTTGTGGAAAAAATGTACCAGCTCTTAACATCCTTTAGGAATAGGTTCAATTATTTTTGGCAGTGTTGCAATAATTGAGTTCCGAGAAATGCATCACTTACCAATGTCACTTGTACAAAATCAAGCCTTTTCAATATGTAGTCCTTTGCGACGTAACACCATCAGAGGTATGTGATGTTTTCATTGGTCAATCGCATCTTTACTATTGACATTTAGAATATGAAACAAATCGTAGAAATGTTGTGATTGATGTTGGTGATATACTCATACTGTAGTTCCTACAACAAACACACAATTGAACAATGTGTTGGAAGAATACAAGGGTTTATTTCAGTAACCTAAAGAATTGCCTATGCACCATGTGATAAAACACTATTAATTTGGTTCCAAGACTACTCTACCTAATGCATATTTATATCACAGATTATTTTTGGAGAAAGAAGAAATCAAGCAGCATATCCATGAACTAGTGAATAAAGGAAAAAACAAGCCTAGATCATCGCCTTGTGGCAACCCCGTTGTGCTCATGTCAAAGAAGGATGACACATGGAGGTGCATTGATTACAAAGCTTTTAACAAGATCATTGTGAATAACCGCTACCATCTTCCCAGGATAGAGGACCTTTTGGACTGGCTCTGGGTATCATCATATTCCTGTTGAACCTAAAGACCTTCGGAAAACAAGCTTCAAAGCCAAGGAAGATTTGTTTGAGTGGTTGGTTATGGCCTTTGGTTTTAATAATGCACCTTTGACATTCATGCAAATGATGAATGACTTCCTCCAATCATTCACTACTTCAGTTTTTGTAGTCCACCTTGATGGCATCTTAATCTCCAGAATAACATGGGATGAACATTTGTGCCATATCCAACAAGTGATTCACACTTTGCGACAGTGTAAAATTGTAATGCTAACATGGAGAAATATTCATTTCCCATGCAGGAGATACGATCTATGGGATACATTGTAGACACACAAGGAGTTCATGTTGCCCTGACCAAGATTTGTGTCATCCTGGAATGACCTACACCAAAGAATCTCACAGAGCTTTGCAGCTTCTTGGGATTAGAATTTCGTTATAGGATATTTGTACTTTGTTTGTCTCGTGTAACTTGGCCTCTGAATCGGGCTACCAAAGGTGGTGCCAAATCAAGCTTCCTTTGGTCATTCTCTCAACAAAAAATATTTAAAGAACTAAAATGCAGACTTTGTTATGTGCCAGTACTTAAATTATCTGAACTTCAACCACCATTGGAGATAGAGACTAATGCATCTCTTTATGCACTTGGAGCAGTCCTCACTCAACATCATCATCCAATTACTTATCATAGTAAAACATTCACTGCTCTAGTAAGAAACTATCCCACATATGACTATGACCTTTATGCTATTCTCCAAGAATGTAAGTATTAAATATTGGGAAAAGAGGTTGTGATCTACACAAATCACAAGCCATTACACTCAGTCACTTGGAGTGGCTTTCATGAACATGCATCACACTTAGAGGTTCTCAAGCTTTGCTCTCTCTCCTTGAGCCACTTTTTGCTCTTTCTCAACTCTGCTCTCTCCTTTCCAACTTGATCTCTCTCTAACTGACTTCCCAACTCTTGTTACAAAACTGATCCAAATCTTGCTTGCTTGGCACTAACACACTGCAGGGTTCTTCAAGCTCCCTCATGACTGATAAAGTTGCTTTCATAATGAAAGATAATGTTAGAACTCAAAAGTCTTTATTAAATTTATGTTGTTGATGGGGATAATAAATAACGCTGTTGCTATTACCATGAAAAGAAATACTTCCTAAGTTTTAACAGCGAGTTTTTTTAATTTTTTTGGGTTAAGATGAACTATTACAAATTGTGTAATGGGTCTTTATTTAAACCCACTTTGTATTTGGAATGGATTGGTACAGAGCTTGCAGACACAAAGTTGAGAAGAAGAAAGTTGTTGGTGCATCCAAGAACTTTAGCACTTGACCATCAAATATTTCATCAATATTTCTTGAATGATCTATGCTTTTAAAACAAAGTTCACCCACATATTTAAGAGTTTTTTTTGGTTGTCTCATGATTGATAAAGTTGCTTTCATAATGAAAGATAATGTTAGAACTTAAAGTCATTTTTAAATTTAACTGCTGATGGGGAAGCTTTATGTTTTTAAAATAAAGTGTAGCCACATATTTTAGAACTCTTTTTTGTTGTCTCATGACTAATAAAGTTGCTGATGTGGAAGCTTTATGTTTTTTAAACAAAGTGTAGCCACATAATTTAGAATTCTTTTTTGTTGTCTCATGACTAATAAAGTTGATTTCATAATGAAAGATAATGTTAGAACTTAAAGTCTTTAATTTTATCATGCTGATGGGGATAATAAATAAAGCTATTGCTACTACCATGAGAAAAAATACTTCGTAAGTTCCAACAATTTTTTTTTGAAGATAAAACAAACAAAAAAGAAGACTAAGGAGTGAAGACAAAGCAACACAATATCTCTAAAAGTGTCAATGCGGTATGTGTGCAGAAAAAACACTACAAAACCCTCAACTAAGAGTGCCCAACATGAATAAAAAATGCAAGGTGAAAAAAAAACATCTTCCGAATGGACCCAAATCCAATCTTTAGCCAACCATAGGAGTTAACAACTCATCGCGATTTACTACCAAAACTCAAAATTTGGCCTTGAAAACATGTTAGATGAGTTGAAAAAGCTGTTTTCCTTCTCGTTGGATCAATCTTATCCATGCAAATTCTTCAAATTTATGCGGAATGCGATCTACGTCTCGACAAATGAGCTCATAGTGTCAGATTCAGGGGAAACAAATGTTGAAACTGACTATCTCTAGCATTTTGAACATGACGGAAATCGCTGAAAATCTTAAATAGAACTACATATGTAGATCTGCAATTGATACATGAATCCCATTGAAAGAATGAACCAGCTCTGAACAAAATAGATGGGACTTGCAAAGAACTTCTCATAGAAGCTAATGAAGAGAGAAAAATTTATTACTGTCGCTTGAAGCTTACTAATGATTAAAGCTTTGGAGTGCTTGAGGCTCCTCGTTGACTCTTTCTCCTTTTGCTCTTCCTGCCAATAGAGATTTTAGAGTGATATGAATCTCCTCTAAAAAAACTCTTGTTGATCTTCTCACGAAAGGCCTCTTTGCTACCATAGTAAAAATGAGGACATAGCCCCATGGACCTCCAACATAGACACCATCAACATGAAGTATTCAGACAAGAGAGATTCATCAATAAAGACACATTGTATTAACTGTGTAATATACAATGTATGTGTGCAACCATAAACTGTGGCATTATAACATGACTCTATAAAAGACCACATCTCCACTAGCTTAGGAGATGACTCTAAACTCCATTACATTCCACACGAATACAAAGAGTTCTTATATAAGAAAGGTAAGATGCGAGTGAGAGATTATTATTGGTGGAGTAAAAGGTGGGATTATTCTTCAAATTTTGCCTAACTCTTCTCACACATGAAGATATCTATCACATTAATTGTGCATATAGTAATTGTGTGCACATAATAAATCACACAGTGGCAACACATCGGCCTAAGGTGAACTTCACATCAAGTGTAAATTCTCACTCCAACAGGGTGATATAGATTGGCTAATAATTAACCCTAATAAAAACAAACTCGTCCTTTGAAAAAATATTGGTCGACTTTAACAAATTTTGCATAAACATTATGATCTTGACATCTTTTTAGAATTGCTAATCCCCAATCTTCTTTCCTAACTTGATTCTCAACTTCTCAAGAAGCTTAGTCTTGAAGGATAATATCCTCCCATGATGGGCATTAATCCATATAGTAGCATGGGAAAACGTCTGGATAGAATTGTCACTGTTTTTTTAATCAAAATTTTGGATCAAACTCTATGATCAATCATTAGGCGAGAAGGGCAAAAAAATACAAATGTTCATATGCAATCATGACCACTCACAGGTCATTTATAGATGATTTGCTAAGGTAGAACTTTTCAAATTTGCAGATACATTTTTTGATTCATTCTTCATACTGCTTGACCGTATTTATGCTATCAAAGGGGCCTTGTGTTACACTTTAGTTAGTGATGCATGGGCATGTTGGATACAATCTACATCAGATATTGTAGTTGAGGTGAGTCAAATGTTCCTTGATGACCACTTTTGCCCTGATGTGAAATTTGTTATTGACTTTATTCAACCCATTTGTGAGGTCATCCTTTTCGCTGATTTAGACAAGCTATATTTGGAGGAGGTTTACGAAGAAATTGATTCTGTGTGAAAGAATCAGAAAAATCATATACTTAAAGGATCCTTATTTATATCCTTTGATTGGGGGAAAGATACATGAAAGATAAAATAAGCTTGACACACCTCTACATTGTGGTGCTTGTGCTTTGAATCCAAAGTGGTATGATACAAAGATCACCAAGAAGAGGGCTCCATATGAAGACAAAAAAATAATGAAAGAATTTTGGGTTGCAATAAAAAAGGTTTATGGTCGAGGAGAGGAAGCTTCTTGTATCAGAGCTCAGTGGAACATGTTTTCACGTGGGCATGGACAATTTTCTACAGTTGAGGTCCTCTATGATATGCATGCAAAAAAGTACCCAATAGATTGGTGGTGGAACCATGGTAGTGAAGCCCCTGAATTGCAATCATTTGCAATACGGTTACTCTCACAAGCAGTGAGTTCATCATTTTGTGAGAGGAATTAGATACTTATGGTTTCATTCATTCATTGGAGAGGAACAAACTAGGGTCAAAGAAGACAAAGAACTTGGGGTACATTCATAGCACACTTTGTCTTATTTCTCGTGTAGATCTAGGGTACAAAGAAGGTCCTCTAACAAAAAGAGACCACGTTCCTCCTGATGGAACAATATACATATCCTTGGAGGATGATGTGCTTGAGGCAAATAGTTGCAATGATTTGCCCTCTATCATATTACATGCAGATGAGCCACAACTTGGGAGTGATGCCTTTCTAGACAACATCTTGGAGGACCTAGAGGATATTATTGATGTGATAGTTGATTCTATTGTATCGAATCATATGTGATTTAGGTTCACATATGTGTTTTTTGTTTTTTGCATGTTTATTTGTTGCCATTTCATTGTATATGATGACCCTTAAGCTTAATATGATAAGATATTTGTTCATTCAAGATCTTTGGTTGGCTTGTATTATGTATATTGCTAGTATTGGCATTGCAATAATAGAAATTTCTTTAAATTTTTCATAGTATATATAATTATTAATATATTATATATAATATATAAATATTAAATAATAATTATAAATACATATTGTCATCTCCCTGTACCCGTACCCGTCTCTTGAAAACTATGGTGCAAGGTCTTCAATGGAAGGCAAAAAAAGACCTCCTTCCTCTTTATCTAGAATAGAAGGCTCAAAGAGATGTAAGTTTTCAACATTCATAGCTGGATACAACTTCATGTATGGAGGCAGGGCTAATATGAATGTGTGTTTGCCCACTTGTTCAATAATTTTAATTGGACCATACCTAAGTGGGTTTAGCTTTTTTACTCTACCTTGGAGTCTTTCTTTGCTAAAGTAAAGCCAATACTTTGTCCCCAACTTGGAACTTGTGCTCAACTCTATACTGATCATGTTTTGCTTTATGCTTCGCTTGAGACTTCTTCAACCTCTCTTGTGCTTTGAGTTGTATTTGTTTTCTCTTCTCAACGAAATGTTTATCTTGATGGATTTCTAAATTCACTATTTCTTGTTTCCTTTGTTGCTGTCTCATCAAAACATCAAAAGGATAAGAGGTAAGCAACCAAAACATGTCTCGAATGAAGATTTATGAGTAGAAGAATGAGTTGCCCTATTGTATGAATGTTGGATATATACAAAATTTTCATGCCAATTTTTAAAATGGTTCCTACTGACCCCCCTCAAGCGCTACACTGATGTTCTATTGATCATCTTAATTAGCTCATTGGTCTATGGATGAAAGGTTTTATATCTCAACAACCTAGTATCCATCTTCTCCCACAATGTAGACCAAAATTTGCCCATAACTCGTGAATCCATATCTGAAATGATATAACTAGGGAAACCAAAATGAACCCAAACATTAGTGAAAAATAAATCAGCTACATCATTGGCCTTAAAGAGGCTTCTCGCATTGATTGAGAATCCACATCTTGCTAAAAGTGTCTACAACAACAAACAAGTTATCATTATCTCCCTTTTGGCAAAGAAAAACCTCCGACAATATATGGAGATGATTTCCCATGGTCTAGATGGTACTGGTAAAGGCATATACAATCCCAAATTTCTATTATTAGACTTGTTTGTACAACACTAAATGCAACCTTTAATAAGCTTAGCAACATCATCTTGCATCTTTGGCCAAAACATATAGCTTTGCAAATGAACCAAACTCCTTGCCACACCAAAGTGACCTGCAAATTTTAAAGTATGCACTTCCCACATTAGCTGGACTATTTTTTCGCGAGGAATACTGAGTTTTCCCAACTTGTAAAGCAAACATTGGAAATAGTAGTCTTTGTTAGGCTCAAAATATGCACTTTTTACATCTCTTAAATGCTGATATATCTTTCCAAAATCTGCATCATGCTCATATTTTTCATCATACCAGCCAAATAGTTAGTCACACCTTTCTTATATTTGACAATCAAATGAAATTGTTGCAATAAACCCATCCACTTGTAGTGCCTTGCTGCAATTTTGACCATGCTTGCAAATATCGGAGTGAGTGGTTTGTGATCCATGCAGATAACGGTTTCTTGTTCCATTAGATAGTGCTTCTATTTTTTAACCGCTTGAACAAGAGTATACAATTCCTTTCTCATATTTGCAATAATTCAAGAATTGCTTCATGAAAAATGCTAGAATGATGGCAAACTTGCCTAGATGCTTGCAGTAGAACCACCCCCATAGCATAATCATTTGCATTTGTTTCCATCTCAAGTGATAGCTGAAAATTAGGTAGTGTCAAAATTGGTGCATTACTGATAATTTTCTTCAACTCATCAAATGCATTTTGCTAATTCCTACCCCAAGTAAAGGACAAAGACTTACCACTTGTTGTCATAGAATGCATAGGTTGTTAAGCACAATGTTATACTGAGAGGGGGGGTGGGTTAATCAGTATAAGATAGTCATTTAAATTTAATTAACCACAACAACCATAAACAAGATCTAGCAACTAATAACACAAGAGAACACATGATTTACATTGAAACCCTTTTGGGAAAAAACCATGACAAAATATTGCTTATATATATATATATATATATAACTCTTTTACAATGTTTGCAGGCACAAACCTACTGGAGACACATATCCCCAAACGAAGCACCAACTTGGTCAATTTGTAAGCACCCACCCATTGGAGACACCGATCCCCATCGCCAACCACCAACCCGACCAATTCATGAGCACCAACCTCTAGACTATGAGACACCGACCCCAAGCCAAATCGATTCCACCGTCTGTGATTGCTTCTTCAATCAAATGATGGCTTTGCTTCTCTTACATTTTCTCTCTCATTGATTTTCTTATATAATTTCTGCTCTCCTCTCTTTCACAATTCTCAAATGCTATTCGTCATTAAAATAAGTCTAGCCTTCACACTTATTTTCTTAGGAGATATTCTATTTCATTTTTTGCTCCTCTTCTTCTCCTCCTTAGACTCGAATGATGTATTTTCTCAATTCCATTCTTATTTTATTTCAATCCTTTCTACTTCCTTTCATATCCACTTCATGTCCTTTCAAAGAGAGACACAACTTTTAAACTTCACACCCTTTCATTTAATTAACACAATTAAATCATTATAAACATATGAGTTGGCCCATATTAAATATAATTCTGCCCATACACTTAATTAATCCATAATTAATTAATGCTGCCTCAAAGACATAAGTGCTGCCCTCTAAGGTAAATCGTAGGCCTCCTTAGCCAAATTGTGGCCCCTCTAATGAAATCGTTGGTCCTTCAATCCTCAATTGCTGCTCTTCACACTGGGTGAGTCCGGAGTTGCTAACTAGGTGAGTCCGAAGCTACTGAGTGAGTCTGAAGCTTTGGGCGAGTCCGAAGCTACTGTAGCTTGCCTTTCACTTTGCCTTTGACATCAATGACAATATTCCAAAATAAGTGTTTCTATGTGGAGAATGATTTGATGAACTTTCTCAAATACTGGACAATGCCTATGAAGCTCCTTGTCTTGGCCACATTGTAAGGTATGGGCCACTTCAAAATGGCTTCCTATTTTGTGTAGTCGATTCTCACATCTCCATCTCCATCTCCAACCACATGCCCAAAATAAACAAGTGATTGTTGCGCAAGCTAACATTTTTTCTCATTGAGCAACAACTTATTCTCCTCTGAACTTGCAAAACTTGTTTCAAATGCAGTAGATGCTCATCATATATTTTTCTAAAATCCATTATATCATCGGAATAAACAATGACACAACAATCTATAAAAGGTCACAATACCTCATTTATCAAAATCATGAAAGTAGTAGTAACATTATAAAATCCAAAAGTACAAACCACTCATACAAACCTTGCCTTGGCTTAAATGTTGTTTTCTGTACATCTTGCTCGATTCTTACTTGATGATGCTTGGATTTCAAATTCAACTTTGGGAAGTACATAGCATGCTGAAGTTGGTCCAACAAATCATCAATTTGTAGAAGAGGGTACATGTTCTTGATGGTTATCTTATTCAAGGCTCTATAATCAATAGACATCCTCCATGAACCATTTTTATAGGTGCAATAACAATAGAATAACCACATGGAGAAGCACGTTGGGATGGATTACAGCTTAATCCAACAAAGCTTGCAATTGTTTTTGTACCTCATTAGCCTCCATCAATGAGTATTGATAGAGATCAATGTTGGGGAGAGGACAATCTTGTAAAGTTGGATCTCATGCTCAACCACTCTCTTAGGAGGCATACCCTTGATTTCTTGAATTGTTGAACAACTATTCCATTTTCTTTTGTTCTTTTATTGGAGACATGCTAGAATATGCTTTATCTTCAATTATCCCATTATGTTGCTCATCTTTCAAAATAATCAAAACAAACTTCCCACTAGCATTAATGAATCTTTTGCCTTGTTTGGTACTTGCCAAGGAAATTTTTGTTTTACCTTCATATGCATTGATGATATAGCTTTCTCCATCCTTGACCAAATGGTACTTATTGACTTTTTTAATGAAGATAGCATCTCAAACACACATATATGGACTGCCAACGAATACACCACAATGATCAAGGGGAACAACATCTACCACAATTTCATCAATGAAATTTCAATCGAATTATGCATTGATTGATAACCTTTTATCTCTACTCCTTATGTTAGGACAAAAACTATGTGACTTTATTCAAGAGAAGAACTTACACAATGTAAATACTTAGGTTTCATGCTCTTACATATAGGCGTAAATAAACTTTTCTACATACCGAACTCAATTACTCAACCTAATCACCTAACTTGCATACGTGAATACCTGTGAACAACTATCAACCTATTAAGATAAGCTAATATTGACTAACATACTAATTTTAACAAAGAAGGGGGTGTCTCATAAATGAGAAGCATGCCCCATACATATACTAACTTAAGTGCTAACAACATTTGGATCACTAGACCCAACAAACTCTCCTTGATCCAAAAGGGGTAATGAAGATGATTTGGAGCACTAAGACTCTGAAGCTATCTAGCAAAACCTATTTGTGTATTTAATAATGCATACACTTTTGAATGTTTTAAGATGCACTTATATTATTCATTTGTAATATAATTAATGAATAAGTGCCAATTGGTGCACACATCCAATACGCTTTATTAGAGAAGATTATCAATTAAGTATTTTTTGATTGACTTTTGCTAATAATAAAAAGTTATCATCTCTATGAAGACTTTTTTTATAAGTAATCTACTCTTTAAACACTAACTCTAGCCTCCTCCTTATCTACATAAGAGCATAGCGGCTAGTATGTAAGGTGATTCTATGGATGGGAGTTACTATTTTTAGCTTGAAGAATTTATGCTAGAGCTCTAAATCTGAAGATGTAGTAATGCTACCTGGATAAAAAAGAAGGATCTCTATGAAGACTTTTTCTACAAGTAACCTACTCTTTAAATGCTAGCTCTAGTCTTCTACTTATCTAGATAAGAGCGTAGTGGCTAGTCTGTAAAGTATTTCTATGGTTGGGAGTTACAATTTTTATCCCGAAGAAATTATGCCAGAGCTCTAAATATGAAGAGGTAGTAACGCTACATGGATAAATTTGTTTGTTGCCTTTTTTAAGCTTTCATAGATTTGTTTGTTACATGCATGTAGGCATTTGTCTTAAGGTAGTTGCAACAATTTTGGAACTTGTCCAGAAATCTAATATGGTATGAGAGCTTATCATAAAGCTCCACCTCTTGCACAACATTTTTGTGGAGCCTATACATATCTTTTGTTTTCATGCTCACAATATTCAGGTATAAGATCATATCCATTTTTTTTGTTTTTTCATTAAGTTTCTTGGTTTCAATCCCATTGTTTTAGTGGTCTATTGCATCTACCCACTATATGCTTTCACCTTGCTTTTAGGGGATCTTGGTGATCAAAAAGTGGTGAAAGTAGTGGGTTACAAAGGGTTTGGAGTTGTTTTTTTGTAGATTTGATCTAGTTTAAAAACCTTGTACTGAGGGTTTTAAAATACTATAGGAATAGTCATTTTTGGCTGAGTACGTCATTGGCGGCGTGTAAAGTGAGATGTATTTCACCGATACATAGGCCTCAGAGAACACTATTTATGGATTTAGCTTCCACATACCTTTCGGTATATCAGAAGCGCCTAGGTTTTAGGGGATACTTTGTCATAGGAAGCCTTTGGCCGTTTGGATTTGTAGTGAATTGGTAAGTGGTTAGCCTCAACAAATTATTTTGTGTACCTCGAAGACGAGATAGTGTGGCTACGGGTAAGGTGGAATCCTCTGTAGTCAATGCCCTGAAATATTGGGCTGATTCACTATTTACGAATGGGACAAGTATATTAGAGAACCTACTGAATAGACACATGCCTTCCTAGTCATTCCTAATCAATGTTGGGTACATTTGGCAGACCTGCACACACTTTGGTTGTTTCAGTTTGTGGTAGTACAGTGCACAGATGAGAAACCTCGGTAGAATACATGCTATAGAATATATCTCAAATTGTGAGAAATTTGATAGTTCTGATTGATAAACATTTCAAGTACCTAGAATAGTGTTTCCACATAGGATATATATATTTTTTGTCTTCCGGGTGATTGCACCATTGCAATCTTCTTTTGAGCTAATCGTTTTGACATGTAACTTCAAAGACCCTTTTTTGGAAAAATATATTTTTGTTTTCCATTGGGTGATTCTACCATTGCGATCCTCTGGTTGAACAAAGCGTTTTGATATATTACTCCTTACACCTTTAATTTGTTTTTCTTTTGGTTTTTGTACTTGAGAAAAGTGTCTGTGCTAGCAATGGTAGAGAAAAGACAATTCTCACAGGTTCTAACTTTTTTACTAGAAGGGGTATATTTCAGATATGATTTTCAGTAAGGGTCTTTATTGAATTGCAATGGCTTAAGAATTTTGCACCTCTTGGCCTTATCAAATGGGTCAAATGACAAAACGGTTGTGGTTGGTATAATTGGTCGCTTCTGCTTCCTTTTGTAGCCCATTTGTCATATTAGTTTTTCATGCATAATTTGGGAGAAAAGAGGGTAAACAGATGTAGGGAAATGTCCCTTATTTTGGGTATTTATATTTGTCAGTTACATTGAAAAAACTGGAAAATGCTTCTTTGTTCTTCAATCGGCTTGCTTTGGGATATTGTATTCTGCATATCAACTCACTGAAAATGAACTAGGGAGTGAATTACTTTGATGTTGCATTTCCTTAATCCCAAGAAAATGATCAGTTCTAATCTTAGGTTGATACAATGCTCTTTGTTTTTAATTGTCTACTATTGGGCAAGAACCCTAGGCCTCTAAATATTGAATTTGGTATTTTTGTAATTTTTTTTAAAAACTATTGTCTTCTTTGGAATCATGCCTAAATTTCATTATGGGATACATATTTTGATAAACTTTTAGATGGCTGAGGTAATATGGTGAACGTTTTTTTTGAAATTTGACAACTACCTATATGTTATGGTTGGTGTACTGTGTATTTGATTATTTCTGCTTCCTTTTGTAGCCCATTTTTTATATTCGTTTTTCATCCATAATTTGGGAATCTAGATCGCTGTTACTTTGCAAGATGGGCGGAGCTTTGAAGGAGAAGTTATCAATGTGGATTTTCAAACTGATGTTGCTGTTGTTAGAATCTATTCAAAGACTCCATTGCCAGTAGCAAAGCTTGGTTCTTCCAGCAAACTACGAGCAGGGGATTGGGTTATAGCTTTGGGATGCCCTCTCTTTCTCCAGAATACGGTCACTGCTGGAATTGTGAGGTGAGATGAATCTTGAGTGTTTTCAGTATATTTTGCCACATGAGTTATGCTGGATTTCTAAAGAATTTTTGCTGTCCGTAATAAATGGTCATAAATCTTGTCTCTGAAGAAAACATTCATCGTTTCAATCAACAACTGTCTATAACTTTGCAATTATTCCGTAGGATTTCTGTTGGGCATGAACTTTTTACATTCATGGTTTTGATCTGATCTGCAATTGCTGGTTCAAAACATTTATCGAAATAGCCATTTACAACATTTTCATTTAGTCAGCAAAAGGAAGGACCTGCTGTTGAGATTTTAAACAGAATGTGGCAAACAATAATGTTCCTAGGGTAGTGATGGATGTTATATCCTAGTCAAACCATATTTCTTGAGGCATCATATAGCCTTTCCACAAGAAACTTGCAAATAAACTTGAATTAATCTGAATAACTGCAATTAGACTGGAGTTAAACGATTGTAACCATTTAGAATTTGGTTAGTCACCACAGGGTTTCTTCTATGAGGAGGTTACATATTGGATTGTGTGGCATATAAACCTATAAGGAAAACAGGATTGAAGTAGAGCTACAAATAGAGGTCGCGTTAGCCCCTATCATTTCTCATCTTTGCACTCACTCTCTTCCCTTCCCCTACCCCCCGGTTCACTTTACTTGTGGAGAGAAGAAGGATATTTAGAGAAAGGACAATAATTTTAAAGATATGAATTTGCTAGGAAAGAGGGTGTTTCATTTTTGAAAGCCATTTATGATGCTTGGCTCATACAAATTCAAATGTTGAAAAGCCTACATGAATGACTCGTATCCTGTATTTTGTAGTAGATTTTTGGATTGGAAGTTTCTTGCAAGTTGCATAAACTTTCCCAGAGTTGTGATTATGATTTGAATAGTCAAATGCATTTGTGTATATGAAAAACCATGAATTCTCATGCTATCTATATGAATATATGAGCGCATTACAATTGACTAATGTTGTATATGTCTCCATATTTGTGCGAGTCATGTTAAAATTTCTAAGCCAAATTTTAGATCTTATTTGTTAGCTATGTTAGCTAATTAGTCTCACTACTTTCATCTATATAACAAATGCTTGTAGCACACTTCTTGAAGACAATTCATTTAATAATATTAGTCAAGAAGGTACATGAGGTGTTTACAGAGTTAGAGGAAGGCTTAGAGTGATCCAAGCACTTTGGGAGTAGCCCTCTGTTTTGATGCAGACATCATGCTGCGGCTTTTCAGAGAAACCACAACTTGTCAGAGAATTGTGTGCCCTGAGTCCAATGAGTAACGGTTGTAAATGTGGCTCAATTTTGGACTTTGTTGGTTTAGTTATTCTCTTGGGCGTTTCATGTACCACCTGCTGTTGAGTTAGTGTATAATTATAGGCCCTGGGATAGAGAAAGGCATGGGATGGAAGTGAATTCATTTGGGTTCAGTAATGCAACTCAAGTGGAATCCATTCATCAATAAGACAAATTTTGTCACTGTTCTCCTAGCTGGTTTAATCATAGGTGTTGTTCTAATTGTTTGGGAAGTGTTTAGAGGAAGATAAAGCATTGGGCAGTTGTGAATTGTAGCTCTGTTGGCAGTAAACTTGTACTTGAGAATTATATAGTGGAAAGGAGAGAAGTAAGCACCTCACTTTGTTGGAGTTTTTCCCATATTGGGTTTCTTCAGGGTAAAACTATTGTGTCTTGTGTTTTGTTGTGTTCTTTGTACTTTACTTTATTTCTAGTCTAATTCATTTACAACAACTTATATCTTTGATTAGCAAGCAAAGTGATGCATAACAATAAAGAAACAATCATTTATATGTTAGAAGGTTAGAGAATACGTGTTGGTGAATCTTGCTATGGATTATTCACGTAGATTACATATTAGATTGGTGTCTGTGCTGAGTTGTGTTCCATTGTGTGTGGTTTGTTTTGTGTGACTTGTGTGCAGTTTTATGGCCATTACTCGAGCAAAATGTAATATTATTGTATATATTATTTCCTAATTCCTAAGAGTAGTTGTAGATTGCTTTTGTCTTGTAGTGTGTAGCTCAGGAGTCTTGCAGGAAGCTGAAAGGACTTCTTGAATATGAAATGATAAGCCATTCCTTGGCTTTTATATTTGTAATGGTTTGCTCTTTTTTAATTGAATTGTGAATATAATTTTGGCTTGCACCAAACATGGTAAATTGACACCTCTAATCCACCTTGTCATTGGTATCAAAGCCTCAGATTAATTTTATTATTTATTTTTCAATTCTCTCCTTTGTCATAGACGTATGCCCTGCAATAAATAGAACTATTCCAATACGCTGTTGTAAGACTGTATATGCAGCAAACCAAGGAGGCGTTTTGCTCTAAAAGGGAGGCGTACTTATTCTCTGCTTTTTTCTATGCAATTTTTGACAAATCTTTAGGGCTTTCCAGCAATGTGGGGAGAAGTCTTTATCAAGTTTTGTCTCTAATGACATCTTCAGACGTGCCATACGTTTTGCAATTCTTGTTAGGGTTTTGTTGTGTATTGGAGCGACATGGTTCCTTAGAAAGCATTTTAATGTGTTTTGGATTAACGTCTCAGTGGCTTATCGTGGTAGAGCCGAGCTGGAAGAGTTTTGTCACTATTTGCTATTCTAAAAACTGCGTAGAAGTGTGTACAAGAAAAAAAGGTATCGCATTCCTTAGGTTTGAAGCCCGTCTCTCTTTTTTTCTTTTACCATGTGGAAGTATTCATTTGCTTGGAGGAAAACCCACTGTACAACTTGGATGAGGCAGTGTATTTCTATTTTTTGTTTGAAGATTTTTTCCAATATTGGAAATTCACTTAAGACAAATAATGAGAGGTAGACAGTTTTTTTGAGCTTTTTCATTTAAAAAACAAAATTTCAATTTGTCTTTTAAATGCTATTTTTAAAATTTGAAAGCATATTAATTTGAAAGCATTTGAAGTAATTTTTAATTGAAATTGTCATTTGAGAATGCAACTCTAAGCAAGTTTGGCAAACAACCACCAAATTTTGCAAATTTAAGGAGAAAAAAGGAGAGCTACTCAAACTCAAGGGTGAGCCACCAAATTCAAGGAATTATGCTCATCTCGTGGAAGATGGAATGTCTCCAAACATGTTGTGGCATGCAAGATTCGAGCACACTCACTTTAACAACATTTGTGTATTGCAAAAGAATGGTGTTGTTGGCATGCCTACACTGCTCGCAAAATCAGATGAAAAATCACAGTGGAACGCTGATAGAAAAATTGCAACCGGTTCACTCAGATTTTTGTTTTCTTCCAATCCTCTCTGTTGGTGGTCATAAGTATTTCATGTTGTTCATTGATCACTGTAGTAGGATGACTTGGATATGCTTTCTGAAGAAAAAATCAAAAGCCTTCGAGACTTTATAAAAGTTTCGAACCGTGATAGAAAATGAAGCACAAACCTGCATCGAGACACTCAAGGTAGATAATGGTGGTGAATACGCTACAAAGAAGTTTGAATCCTATCTTGAGCAAAATGGGATCAAAGACTATCTCACAGTTCCTCACACCGCAACAAAATGGAGTTGTAGAAAGGATGAACATAATTGTGATGAATATTGTTCGTGTTATGTTGTACTACAAAGGAGTAAATCAACACTTTTGCCCCAAAGCAGTTAAAATAACAGTATACCTCCGCAACAGGTCACTATCAACAACTCTTAAATCCAAGACTCCGTATGAGATATGGTGTGGTCATCTTCCTTCAATGCGACATCTTCAGATTCTCGGGTCCACTTGTTATGCATTGATTCCAAAGGAGAAGAGAAATAAGTTGAACCATAGGATTTGAAAATGCATCCACCTGGGATATTCTAAATTCTCCAATGCATATAGTCTATACGATGAGAAAGAGAAGTAGTTTCTTGTCGCAAGAGAAGTTGCCTTTTGTGAGATTGCAAAGGACAAATAACTTATTGATTAGCGACAGAGTTGACTTGACAAGTATGCAAAGTTTGATGTCTATAGAGAGAGTGATTTGGATGTTCCAAACAATGAGTGGGGGACATAATTGGGAATTTATTAATTTTCTATTGTCTCTATACATGAGATTGAAACCCCTCTTGAAGGAGCGAGTGAAACTTCATCAGACAATGAATAGAAGCCACCAAAATTGAGGGTAGAAAGTGATGGAACTTCAGAGGATGAACTTGAAGCACCTAAAACACAAAAATAGATGTTTAAGTGGGCCACTCAAACATTGAAAGATGTGAAACCTGATGTTGGGAAAACAGGTACTAGAAGTGCACATGAAGCCACATCAAAATTAGGTAAGTCCCTCGAAGAAATTCAAGATAGAATTGAATTTTCAACTTGACTGATTCTTTAGAAGAACTTAATGTTGCGTTTAATTTAGAACTACAATCTTTCAAACAAGCTGAGAAGTTTGGATCTTGGAGAAAAGCAATGAAAGATGAGTACAATGCATTGGTAAAAAATGGGACTTGGAAATTGGTTGATCCTCCAAATGGCTGCAACCCAATTGACTGCAAGTGGGTCTACCACAACAAATACAACGCTGATGGCTCACTTGACAAACACAAAACAAGGCTTGTCACAAAGGGGTATGTTCAATAAGAAGGAATTGACTACAATGAAACCTTTGCACCTACAACAAAATGGACTACCATTTGGACCATGTTGGCTCCGACAACTCACAATGGATGGAATGTTCACCAATGAACGTCAAAACTGTATTTCTGAATGGTGATGTCAAGGAAATTTTGTACATGATACAATGCGAAGGTTTTGCAGTAAATGACTAAGAGCACAAAGTGCGCAAATTGGAAAAGTTGATGTATAGTTTGAAACAAGCCCCTCGAGCATGGTACAACAAACTAGCTGAGCACATCATGAACATGAACTTCAAACATTTTGAGTTTGAAGATACAACACTTTTCGTCAAAACAATTGACAAAACAGTGGTATTTGTGGTGGTGTATGTTGATGATATGCTCATCACAGGGAACAATGAACGGTATACTGCAAAATTCAATTCAAAGTTGATGAAAAGTTTTGAAATGACTAATTTGGGTTATTTTCATTATTACTTGGGTATTAAAGTAATTCAAAACCCAAAGTATTTCTTCATCACTCAGGCGAAGTACGTTGGTGACATTCTGAGCAAGTTTAGAATGAAGATTGTAAGCCTCTCAACATGTCCATGGAACAAAATATCAAATTGACACCGGAAGATTCAATAGATTTGGTTGATGCCACTAAATACAGAAAAGTCATTAAAAGTCTTATTTATGTGACCACAACTAGATCAGATATATCATTTGTTGTTGGTGTTCTCTTAAGATTCATCCAACCATCCAGGGACAGTCATTTGGTAGCAGTAAAAAGGTTCCTTTGATATTTCAAAGGAACACAAAGTTTTGGGATAAAATACTCCAGGGCAAGAGACTTCAAACTGGTTGGATATTCAAATTTTGACTACGCTGGTGACCATGAAGATGGAATGTCCACCTTGAGTTTTTTGATGAATTTGTGAACAATAGTTCTTTGTTGGAAATCCAAAAAGCAATAAGCGCCGACAATTTCTTCAGCGTAAGCAGAATATATGACCGCTTCAGAGGTAACTAGAGAGATCTTGTGGCTCAAAAAGGTTCTTTCAGATTTGCAGGAACAACATAGTTTGTCAACACCTCTCATAGTTGACAACACCTGTGCAATCCAAATGACAAAGTCCAATCTTTCATGACCCAACCAAACATACCAATACCAAATTTCATTTGATTTGGCACAGTTGTAACATTGCCCTACAACAGAGCAACCAACAGACATCGTGATGAAAGCACTTGGATGAGAAAAATTTGAAAAGTTCAGAGGAATGTTTGGGCTCACAACAACTCTTGCGGATTAAGGGGGGATGTAATATTATTTTCTAATTTCTAGGAGTAGTTGTAGATTGCTTTTGTCTTGTAGTGTGTAGCTCAAGAGTCCCATAGGAAGCTGAAAGGATTTCTTGAATATGAAACTTTAAGCCATTTGTTGGCTTATATATTTGTAATGGTTTGCTCATTTTTAATTGAATTGTGAAGACAATTTTGGCTTGCACCAAACATTATAAATGGACATCCCTAATCTGGTCTATCACAAAAAGTGATAGTGGAGAAGGTAACTTGGTTTTTTTATAGCAAGAGTTCTACAAGGAAGTGGAATAAAAAAGTTAAGAGGCGTGGCCCATTTTGATGAAGAACAATCTCATACAACTGAAGAATGGTTTCACAAGTTGGAAGATGATGTTGCTCACATCACTCTTTCCATGGGCAAGCTTGATAAGTTGGTGTGCATTATGGGGATTTTCATGGAAAAGCTAAGCATTTTTATGGAAGCTTCCAAGGCAGGTGAAGAGTTGGAAGCCCCTGATCATGAGAGGAAGCCCCATACCAGTGAAGCTCCATCTCCATTTAAAGGCCGAAGCCAAGATTGAAATTCAGCCATATGAAGGAAACGTGAATGCGGAGAAACTAGACTATCAACTAGCTCAATTGAGGCATAGTTTAGTTTACATCAAATTAATGAGAGTTAACAAATCTCTTTTGTAAGGTTGAAGTTTTCTAATTGCTCTTTAACTTGGTTTGAAAGTTATGTTCATTCGTTAGTTGTGAATAAGCTACCACTAATAAGTAAATGCTAAGTTGTTTGGAAACGAAAACGTTTTCGAAACGCATAAATGCGGATTTTCAAAAACCCTTGATTTGGAGAAGTCATAGAAACGTCGGTTTAATACACACAAACATTGGTAATGTCAGAGAAATTTTTGTAAAATACATACATACATACGTACATAACGCATAATACTCATTTTTAGTTTATAAAAGATAAAATACTTAAAAATATATAGTATTCATTCATTCATTACTTCAAAGACAAAATATACATTCAAATCTAGAATAAATCATTTAGATTGTCTTCAAAATCATGAATGGCACTGTTTTTCAACTTTATCATTTATTGATGTTCTCTCTTGCAGGGGCCCATCGGTACATCGAATCTTCCTAAGTGCACATCTTAAAGGGTGCATCGGGAATGGGGTGGGATCGGCTTGTGGCACTTTGCGATAGATGTTCTCATACTATTCTATCTTGCCTACATCCCTTCATGGAGCCTTCATACCATTACCTCCTATGATGTCTCCTTGAAATCTTGTAACCCTGAAAGATGGCTCAGTTTGAAACCTAGAAACCTTGAAATCTAATTCTGAAATATGATAAGATCCTCCAAAACCTAGAATTTGCCGTATAGCTCCTAGAGGTCCGAAACCACTCTCGAACACCCTGAAAGTGTATACATAAAATATAACTTAAAATCTAAGTTTATATTTAGATTTTACATTTAAATAGGGACATCTAGTTTCAAGAGTATATAACTTAAAGTATAAGTTTGGTATAAGAAACTAGATGTCCCTATCTAAATGTAAACTTATACTTGAGTGTTTATTGTATATATATACTATTTGTTTCCAGTTCCTCTAGTCCTCGGCAATTATGTATGTTATGGTTTTACCTTCTTTTGCTTTAAATCTTTTTTTGACTTGTATTTTTTTTGCCCCATGGAAACACTTGGAAATGTTTCGGAAACACCCGTGCACATGATGGAAACGTCCAAGTCATTTCCGACATGTTTCTAGAGTATTTCATACTGAAAACATTTTTGGGATTGGTATGAGGGGGGACATTTCAGTGCAACATAGAGCAAATGGGATGAGTTTAAAGTTTTGATAAAAAGACTATTCTATCCTATTTGCTATGAAGAGGAAAGGTCTATTGTTTGGCAATCTATGAGGCAACAACAAGGACGAAGTGTGCAGGAGTGTACTAGCGCATTTCACAAGATGTCAGTCTGAATGGGGGAAGATACATTTGATCGAGACATATTGATGAAGTATGTTAGAGGATCGCATAGTCCCTTGAGGAGGCCTATTCTACTTGCCAAGCCCAAAGATATAGATGAGGCTTGTTCCCAAGCCCATTATCTTGAGATGGATGAAGACGAGGGTTTGTCTACCTTTTCAAATGGTTTTAAAAAGAAAGGTAGGTTAATGCTACTTCTGTTGCTAACAAGGAATGTAGAAAACATTGTTGGCAATGTGATGTTGATGGTCATGCAAATGAGACTTGTTGGTTTTTACATCCCGAGAAGCGTCCTTTGAAGAATAAGTGGAAGAAGAAAGGTATGACCTCTATTCAGGGAAAAGAGGATGGGTGCAACTTTGAAGTGTATGTTTGGGTAACAATGTTGCTCAAGAAAAATGTGATTTTTCTAAACGTTTCCATATCAAAGTTTAGATTAGGAAGACAAAGGTAGACTCTCGTTTATTCTTGCTTATGAAAATTTGATAAGCAAAGAGCTGATAGATAAACTTGAGTTGGAAATGTAGCCACTCAATTCTCACCACTCTTGTTAAAATTGCAATTAGAAAGACTTTTAGCAATAACACAAGAATCACTGAAACACCCAAATTCTTCCGTGCAATTGGTGTCCATCCTCCGAAATGTATCGAGGCATCCATGATTAGGGCAATGCACTATACACAACTATCAACTTCACTTAATTCATCCTAAGTCAAATTGCGATTGTGCAAGAGACGCTTTGGGATTAATTATGTTGAACAGTTCTTTGACTTTCAAAGTTACTTCAGTTTTCATTAAGTTATTATACTTGTTTAACTAGCCTAATCTTCTTCTAATAGGAAATTCCATAGCTTTTGGGATTTCATATTTTCTAAATTCATTAATTGGATTTATTCAACTCTTATGACAAGTGGTCAAGTGGATCATGATATCACAACAAATATCAGGGATGATGACATCATGATGACATTATAGAAACTTGTCAACCATTAAGAAGTGAATGTAACAAATATTTGATTTTGGAAATGTTGAAAATATTGTTATTGATGTCAAAGGTCTAGTATTATTGGTGATAAAGGTCCCATTGCATTTAATGGTGTTTTTAATATTCATATCTTGGCTAATGTGTGTTAATATTAATGAATATATTTTTGGTTGCATATAATTTAAAAGAGGGCCCATGGAGAAGTCAAAAAATCATGGGGTAAAAGATAAAAGAGGAATAGAACGCATTTTCTCATGAAGAATCATCTTGAGAAATTCCAAGAGTCACCATGTGAAGACAAAAGAGGGTATGGCGCATTTTTTCATGAAAGGACACTTTGAAGAATACAAAAGTCACCAAAATAAAGACAAAAGAGGAAATGATGCATTTGCTTATGAAGGGTCACCATATGACTTTTCAAATGGAAGGATACGAAGGGTCATGCAAGTTTGGCGCCATTTCCCATGAAGATTGAACGGTCACAAAGGGTGAATGCCAAAGGTCATTTGGAAAGCTATAAATAAAGGCTTGAGAAGCCATTTGTAATATGCAAGTTAGTGCATGGTTTGTATTTATTTTTGAAGAGAAAAAAACAGGAGATATTGTAGAGTTCTATCATTTGTTGAGTAAGCAACATTGAGAGATGGTTGTGTTTTATACACAAGAAGGGTTGGTGTTCCTGTGGGTTGGTGCTCCTATGGATTGGTGCTCACAAATCTTTGCAAGGGGTTGGTGCTCACAAATAGTTGTGTTAGTGCTCGACAAAGGGGTTGGTGCTCTTGCAAATTGGTGCTTGCAAACTTTGTAATTTGAGTTGGTGCTCATTCATATACTTGAGATTGTTCTTCGTGGTTTTTCCCACCTTGAGTTTCCACGTAAAAATATGGTGTCTCTCTCTCTCGTGTGGTGCATATTATTGTTTCAGTTTTATTGCAATCTTGAATGTGTGGTTAAAGAAAAAGAATTTGATTAAGAAATAAGATATATAATATACTGATTCACCTCCTCCTTTCAGTATATTTTGTGCTTAACAATTGGTATTAGAGCAGGTCTATTTGGAAAAAGTTTTACAGTTTGAACGTAGCTTGAGAAAGCACGATGGCTGGATTACATGAAGGTTTGTTTTACAAATAAGACACTTTTGTTTGATGGGACAAATTATGTTTTTTGGAGCATAAGGATGAAGACTTATTTGATGGCCCTTGGATTTGACATATGGCAAGCAGTGGTGGAGGAATATGAAGAGCCACATACACTTGTAACTACTCGTGCAGAAAAGAAGGCAAGTAAAAATAATTTAAAAGCTTTAAATGCTATTATATATGGTTTATGTGAATCAAAATTTGTTAAAGTTATGCAATGTAAATCTGTTCATGAAACTTGGGTAAAACTTGAGAATATTTATAAAGGTGATGGAAAGGTTTTGCAAGCTAAGCTTCAGACTTTCAGAAGACAGTTTGAGAGTTTGAAGATGGAAGAGGAAGAAAATATAGCAAGTTATCTTTTGTGGGTTGATCAAATAGTTAATCAGATTCAAGATTTTAGAGAAAAGTTAGAAGAATCAATTGTAGTTTAAAAAGTTTTGAGATCTCTACCATTGAGATATGATGCAAAAGTTTTGGCAATTGAAGAGATGAAGAATTTAGCCAAGCTAAAAATGGATGAGTTACATGGTATTCTTACGGCATAGGAGATGTGGATCGAATAAGAGAAAACCTTAAACAGAGACGTTGCTTTCAAGACATCAAAGAAAGAGATGCTAAGATTCAAGAATCAAGTGAAAGTTCTAGCAAATGATGAAGATGACAATGGAGCTCTATTCATTCGCAAGCCGAAAAATGGCACAGATAAATATCAAGGAAAATTATCTTTCAAATGTTTTAATTGTGGAAAGATTGGACATTTTGCAGCTAAGTGCCAAGATAAGGGTAATGGTGACAATGAAGAAGGAAAGTCTACATACAAGAATTTCAAAAGAAAATTCAAGAGATTCGAGAAGAAGAGTTTGTATTCTAAAGATAGTGGAGTCAGTGATTCAGAATAAGAAGAGATTCTATTCATGGCCATACATAAAGATGCCTCCGTAAACAAAAGTACAGATGATCAAGAAGAACATGATGAAGCTGAAGTGAATCTAGAAGGAGAACTCGTTTGTGTCTTAGAAGAGTTAAAAGCTCTTGAAAAGAAGATCGAAGATTAAAGCTCCAAATCGAGAAAAATGAAAATGAGTCAAAGGAAATAATTGAAGATCTACACATTTTGAAGAAGCCAAGAAGAATGAAGAAGATCTAATAGCACAATTGAAAATAGTAAATAAAAAATGTGAAAGGTATGTTATTGAATTTGCTTCTTTAAAACAAATTTTGAGAAAACAAATAAAACAATAAATGATAGAGCAACTAATGATTCAAAATTTGGGAATAACACTAATATGTTGAATAAGATATAAAAGCAAAGATCAATGTCAGATAAGACAGGGATTTGATTTGAAAAAGAGAAAGGGGAGGCGACTACTTTCACAGAAAAGGAAAAATGAAAGAGTTATGCTGAAGCTTTTACAAAAGAAGAAATAAAAAGGGAAGAAGTTAATACAAATGACATCTCAAACAAAGAAGGTTGGAGGGAACAGAGCTACAAAAGACAATCAGATCAGATATAAACAAACATGTCTTATTTTTATGATTATTATTTTTATTGTAATGGATATGATCATAAGAAATTAGAATGTCGAAAAAGGGCTAACAATTTCAAAAATAAGGAGAAAAAAAGTCATGCAGAGTCAAGTAGAAGCCACAACTCTTTTGCTCTTCTATCAGGGTTTAATGAAGAGGCTATAATATGTTACAAGTGCAACAATTTTAGACACAACCCGGTACTGTAAAAGTGTGTTCGAGTCAGTCAAGAAGGATCAGAGTTTCAAGGCTCGATTCATCAAAAAGAAAATTCAGACAGGTTCATGACAGAAAAAACAACTTAAAAAATCTATGTTGGTACAAACATCCTTGCTTGCAAGAAATGAATAAAATCCATGGTTCATTGACAGTAGTTGTTCGAGGCACCTGACAAGAGACAAAAGCAAGTTCAAAACCTTGAAGAAGATCAATGGTGGCACAATGAAATTCAAAGATAATATTACTACTCAAAAAAGGTACACTAAGTTTGGATAATGGTAGAACTAAAATTGAAAATATTTTGTATGTAGAAAGTTTTAAGCATAATATTTTGAGTGTAAGTCAAATGTGTGATCACGGGTACACATTAAAATTTTATGTAGGAGGTTGTGAAATTAGGAGAAAAGATTCAGATGTGTTGATTGCAGATGCTCAGAGAACATACAATAATTTGTATATGTTATCAAACATCAAAGGTCAAAGATATTGTTTGAGTCAGATTGAAGAAAGTTGGCTATGACACAGGAGAATGAGTCACATAAATTTTGACAATCTTGTCAACATCAGCAAAAAACAAGTAGTCATAAATCTTTTAAAGATTACAAAGTCATCCGACACGCTTTGTAAACCTTGTCAACACGGGAAGCAGGTCAGAAGGGAGTTCAAAACAAAAGAGTACTCGACCACTCAGAGGTTAGAGCTTGTTCACACTGATTTGTGTGGACCTATGAGAACTTAAAGTATTCAAAGTGAGAAATATTTTATGTTGCTTATTAATGATTTTTCACATATGACTTGGATAATATTTAAAAAAAAAATCAGAAGCTTTCAGACATTTCAAAACATTGAAAGCATTAGTTGAGAATGACCTAGTTTGAAGATTAAGTGTCTAAGATCATATCAAGGTGGAGAATTCATGTCAGATTAATTTATTGAGTTTTATGAACATCATGGAATAAATAGACATTATTCAGCAGTCAGAACTCCATAGCAAAACAGAGTAGTTGAGCGGAGAAACATAATAGTTCAAGAGATGGCGAGGACAATGATAAATGAATCCAAGATACCAGATAAATATTGGAGAGAGACAGATGCTACAATAGTGCATAATCAGAATATAGCATTATTGAGAGTCAATAGTGACTCGACTCCTTATGAGCTATGGAAAGACAAATTAATAATAGTTGATTATTTCAGAGTTTTCGACAACAGGTGCTTCATAAAGAGAACTGATGAAAAACTTGAGAAGTTTGAATCCAGAGCAAATGAAGGTATATTTCTTGGATATTCTTGCAAAAGTAAAACTTATAAATGTTATAACAAAAGAATCAAAAAAATTGTTGAAAGTGTAAGTGTCAGGATAGAAGAAGATGGAACACAAAGAATCAGTGATCTAGTAGACATTTTTGAAATCATTGAAGAGGAAGATTTTGAAGAATCAGATAAAGATGAAAAAAAGAGAAAAAAGATACCAAAATTCTATTCAAATATGTTTAGAGAAATCATAATGAAAGTGACATCATTGGGGACATAAATGAAAGAATTTGCCCTCGAAAAATGATGGTAAGTGAATTTGAGTAAGTTAATTTCTTTGTTATCCAAAATTCAACCTAAAACTTTTTCAGAAACTAGACATGATAAGCATTGGGTTAAGGCTATGGATGAAGAATTAAATCAGATAAAAAATAATGATACTTGGGAATTAGTACCTAGACCAAAAGATCATAATGTGATATGAACAAAATGGGATTATATAAATAAGTTGAATGAAAATGGAGAAGTGACTAGTAATAAAACAAGATTAATATGTAAAGGATATGCTTAAATTGAGAGAATAGATTTTGAAGAATTTTTTGCACTAGTAGCAAGGTTAGAGGCTATTAGAATGTTTCTTGCATATGCAGTGTTTAAAATTTTTAAAGTGTTTCAAATAGATGTCAAATCTGCCTTTCTGAACGAGAATCTAAAAAAAGAGGTCTACATTGAGCACCCTGAGGGATTTATTCTCTCAAATATTAGTAGCCATGTATGCAGATTGAAGAAAACATTGTATGGATTGAAACAAGCTCCTAGAGCTTGGTATGCAAGACTTGATAAGTACTTGCAAGATTAAGGTTTCAAGAGAGGATTTGCTGACAGTAATCTTTACATCAAAATAAAAAGTGAGCATCAATTGATTGTTGTGGTATATGTTGATGACATCATTTTTGGAGAAAACATTGAAAATATGCCAATTTTTTTTAATAATATGCAAAAAGAATTTGAGATGTTTGTGTTTGGAGAATTGTCATTTTTCTTAGGATTGCAAATTTTCTAGTCAGATAAAAGAATTTTCATATCTCAAAGTAAATATACGAAAAAAATGTTGAAAAAATTTGGTTTTGAAGATTGTGCAACAATTGGCACACCAATGTGTATCGGAAATAAAGTGAGCAAGGATGAAGATTCACCTGTTGTATATCAATATTTTTATATATCTATGATTCGTAGTCTTTTATATTCGACAGTATCGAGGCCAGACATCATGCATGCAGTATGGTTGCAAGATATCAGTCATCTCCAAAAGATAGTCATGTTTAGTTGGTAAAGAGAATATTCAGATATATCAAGGAGACATTTGATTATGGATTGTGATATCCTACAGGGAGAGATTTCACTTTAGTTGTTTATACAAATTTAGGTTGGGCAGGTTGTTTGGATGACAAAAAGAGTACAAGTGGAGCTTTTTTTCTTGGTGATAGCTTAGTATCATGGCTAAGCAAAAAACATAATTCAATATCACTTTCTACAGTTGAAATAGAATATATTGCAGTGGTATTGTGTTGTACTCGAGGGCTTTGGATTAAGCAAACTTTGGAAGATATCAAGGTAAAATATGTTGAACTTATTTCTATTTTTTGTGATAACACGAGTGTTATTAATATTTTGAAGAATTCAGTGATGCATTGAAGAACAAAATATGTTCCCATTAGATATCACTTCTTGAGGGAGCAGGTTGTAGATCAACATGTTAAGATGGAGTATATCAGTACTACAGAGCAAATTGCAGATATTTTCACAAAGGCACTATCAAAAGACACATTTGAGTATCTGCGAGAGAAGTTGGGAGTAATTTCTTTTACTTTTCGCCATTGAGATTCAACATCAGTTGAGGGGGAGCTAAGTGTTAGCTCCAAGTAGGCCCTTTTCCATTGATGTCAAAGGGGGAGAATTACAAGTACAGGTGCAGAAATAGGTACATGAAATAGATACATGTTGCTACAGTAAGGGGGAGTTACTGTATGTTTTTCAGATGACAGTATGTGCAAGTTTCAGGATGTAGTAGTCTCAGTTTGAAGTTGCCATCAATGACAAAAGGAGAGATTGTTGAAAATATTGTCATTGATGTCAAAAGTCTAACATTATTGGTGATAAAGGTCCCATTGCATTTAACGGTGTTTTTAATATTCATATCTTGGTTAATGTGTGTTAATATTTATTTAATATTGATGAATATATTTTTGGTTGCATATAAGTCAAAAGAAGGCCCATGGAGAAGTCAAAAAGTCATGGGGTAAAAGACGAAAGAGGAATGGAACGCATTTTTTCATGGAGAGTCATCTTGAGGAATTCCAAGAGTCACCATGTGAAGACAAAAGAGGGTATGATGTATTTTTCTATGAAGGAACACTTTGAGAAATACGAAAAATCGCCAAGATAAAGACAAAAGAGGAAATGATGCATTTGCTTATGCAGGGTCAACATATGACTTTTCAAATGCAAGGATATGAAGGGTAATGCAAGTTTGACATCATTTTCCATGAGGATTGAAGGGTCACAAAGGGTGAATGCCAAAAATCATTTGACAAGATATAAATAAAGGCTTGAGAAGCCATCTGTAATATGTAATAGAGTGCATGGTTTGTATTTGTTTTCGAAGAGAGAAAAACATGAGATATTGTAGAGTTCTATCATTTGTTGAGTAAGCAACATTGAGAGATAGTTGTGTTTTATACACAAGAGGGGTTGGTGCTCACAAATTTTTGCAAGGGGTTGGTGCTTCTATGGGTTGGTGCTCTTGCAAGTTGGTGCTTGCAAATTTTGTAATTTGAGTTGCTGTTCATTCATATACTTGAGATTGTTCTTCGTGGTTTTTCTCACTTTGGATTTTTACGTAAAAATCTGGGGTCTCTCTCTCTTGTGTGGTGCATATTATTGTTTCAGTTTTATTGCATATCTTGAATGTGTGGTTAAGTGGTTAAAGAAAAGGAATTTGATTAAGAAATAAGATATATAATACACTGATTCACTCCCTTCTCGTAGTTTATTTCGTACTTAACAGGAAAGTCATGCTTATTAACTGGAATATTAATTCCAAAATTGAATGCCTTTAGTCCTCCAAATTTGACTCGGGTCATGGATTTTCATCTTGAGATAGACGGTCTTTATCATTTTGCCAAACCTATAAATACAAAGGTCACCATGATAAATAACAAGCTTTTTAGTGCAAATATATTATGCAGACTTTATACAAAAGCTTCAACCATTTCTTCCATTCATGTACAAATCCAATCTAAATAGTGAATGAAGAGATATTGGAGGCATTTGCCCAGTCACATTGCGAAATATCTTGAACTCCATGATCGAACACAAACACGTTTGTGGATTGTCCATGAAAAGAAGTCACTTTGAGAAGGTATAATCAATTTTGTATGTTTTTCTTGTATTTTTTTAATTTCTTGGGCATTGCCCAACGAAGATAATAGGCCTAATATGTTAATTTTTCAAATTTATTATACTTTGATACTAACAAATAAACTAATCAATTACATAATTTTAGTTCACATTTGTTCCACTGGACGTACCAAATGTGAAATAGGATTGCAAAATAGGTTAGTCTTTTTGTTAGTATCAAAATATAAAAACTTCTCAAAACTAACATATTAGGTCTATTACCTTGATTCGACAATGTCAATAAAGTGAACAAAGTAAACAAGAAACATAACAAAACGATTATACTCTTCTAAAATGACTTCTCTTAATGGATAGGTGGCAAACATGTTTGCGCCCTGTTATGAAGCTCAAGATATTTGACGATGTGGTTCGGCAAGTGCCTCCAAGATTTTCTTATGTCCCATTTGGATTGGATTTGTATATGCAAGTAATAGAAATTGTTGAAGCTTTAGTATAAATTTTGTATTATATCTTTTCACTATAAAGTTTCATAATTGTTCATGGTGGCTTTTGCATTTATAGGCTTGGCAAATCAATTACGGCTTTTGGATCAAAAATGAGATGAGTGGCCACAAGTGAGTTCAATTTTGGGGGACATAACTAATATTTTGGCCGAAGTGAGCAATTAATAAGCATGGCTAGCTGTAATCAGATATTTATGTCCATTAATGCTTGGTGGATGATACCCTTTTTGATGATGTCACGGGTATTTTGGGAGAAGTGAGCAATTAATAAGCATGGCTAGCCTTAATCAGATATTTATCTCCATTAATGCTTGGTGGATGACACTCTTTTTGATGATGTCATGGTCTTGATATTTGAATTTTTATTTATCAAAATTAGATATACATCATTCTGTCATGAATTTTTTAGTTAAGTATTTGATTAGATTTGCTTAGATAAGTGATTTTGATTAGGATTTTTGCAATTCCTGAAATTTGATTATTTGCCTTGCATTATTGGTTGAAAACATCAATTCGTTAGGTCACAATTTGACTGGAGATGAATTGGAACACAATGATGATTGCGTACAGGGTAATGCCCCAATTAAGGACATATTGATGTGAATCGGAGCTTGCACGTCACATGTACAGACGAATTAGAGCGCTTTGGTAATTTTGGTCCAACTTGTGCATTATTGCGAGAAGTCATTTAGACTTGCAATTTCGACACAACAATGGTGAGAATTGGATGTTTACAGGAAGCATCTAATCATCCTAATCCTTATGCTCTAAGATGGGTGAAACAAGGAATAGAGTTAAGAGGTTTCCAAGCAATGTAAGATCAAGTTTGCAATAGGTGAACATTTCATTGACGAAGTTGTGGTGAATGTTGTACCTCTTGATGTTTGTGGCATGGTCTTTGGCAGTCCCTACATGTATGTGTGTGATGCTATCTTCATGAGAAGGGCAAATTGGTACCAGTTGGTCAATGATGGGAAAAACTACATTGTCAAATTCTATGAAGGTAAATCTTAGTTCTTTTTGGTAAGTACCACTCAAGCTAAAAAGTTGTTGAATCTTAGTGGCAAGTTGTCTTTCCTCTTTTTGAAAGATAACATGATATGTGTATGCAATACTTCACATGGATTGTCTGCTAACAAAGAGCAGAAGTTACAATCGAGTTGTCTTCTTTTTGATTACGATCTTCGTCAATGTTTGTTGATGGAAGGAAAGGAGCCACGGAAGGGGAATGAAAAGGTGATTTCACAAGGCTAGAAAAATTTATCTAGCAAGTACACTTTCAAGAGATGGTAAGTGGGGAAGAAATTTCTTTATTTGTAGAGTTCCTAAAGCTTTTTGGGACCAAAAACCTCTAACTGGGGAGACATGATCCTAATTTTGGATTTAATATGCTAGCTATGTTAGCTAATTAGTTCCACTATTCTCATAGATGTAACAAATACTTGTAACTCACTTCTTGAAGACAATTCACGTAAAAATATCAATCTTGAAAGTACATGTCAAGTTTACAGAGTCAGAGGAAGGTTCAGAGTGATCCAAACACTTGGGCTATATGTTAGCTAACTAGTCCCTATAATATTCTAAATTGGAATATTATACGGAAATTTGATTTCCTTGAAATTTGGTGCTTTAAAATAAATATAGAATTTGGACTTCAAAATATATTTTTTTAATTAAATGAATTTTATTATAGAATTTTCAGGTCTTGAATATCACAATAAAAGTCAAGGGTTTACGTCCTTGAGTTGGGATGACCAGATTTTTTGTCCTTGTATCCAATTTTACATTTGGGGGATTTTGTCCTCAATTGTAATTGTAAATCATTAAACTTGTACATGTTTAAATGTTTAATACATGAATATGATTGGATGATTTCCTTCTCATCAATTTAATGACTGTTGTTTAGGCACATTTATTGATTGCTGTATTAAATGGCAGCACTTCTCCTTGGCAGCGATTTTTTTCCTTGGTAGCGATTTCTTCATGTGAAATGGCAACACTTCTTGAATTCAATGATCTCCTTCTTGGGGATATTACAGTTCCACTATTCTCATTTATGTAACAAATGCTTGTAGCATACTTCTTGAAGACAATTGATGTAAATATATCAGTCAAGAAGGCACATGTGGAGTTTACACAATCAGAGGAAGGCTCAGAGTGATCCAAACACTTTGGGAGTAGCCCTCTGTTTTGACGTAGACATAATGCCACGACTTATCAGAGAAACTTGTGGCATTGGGGTTTCATGTACCCCTTGTTATCGAGTTTGTGTATAAATACATGCCCGTAGAATAGAGAAAAACATGGGATGGAAGTGAAATCAGTTGGGTTGAATCATGCAACTCAAGTGTGGAGCTCATTCATCAATGAGACAAAGTTTCTCATTTTTCTTCTAAATGGTTTTGATTTTATGTGTTGTTTTAATTGTCTAGGAAGTGTTTAGAGGAAGACAAATCGTTGTGCAGACTTTGGGCAGTTGGGAATTTTATCTTTGTCCATGAAGGCCACTTGATGGCTATTAAACCATACTTGAGAATAATATATTGGAAAGTGGAGGAGTAAGCACCACACTCAATTGGAGTTTTTTCCAAATCGGGTTCTCCAGGCTAAACTATGGTGTCTTGTGTTTTGTTGTGTTCTTTCTACTTACACTTTACTTCTAGCCTATTTTGTTTACAACACCTTCTATCGCTGTTTAGCAAGAAAACTAATGCATGACAGTAAAGAAACAGTCATGTCTATGTTTGGAGGTTAGAGGATCCATGTTGATGAATCTTGCTATGGAATATCCATTCAAATTATGGATCATTTTCACTAGGAGACCAAAAAATAGATTAGGTGTTACCCAAAACCATTATGGCAATGATGTGAGAGGCACAAGGGTAAGAAATGGTATTTCTTTTTTAGCACGAGGAATAAATATCATCTATGCGGTAGAATTATAATTATAGATGTCTCATTTGCTTGATTTTTTTTGTTTTGGTCAATGAGGGTTTAAGGCGGATCTCTCATCCTTGGAACACAAATGGGGCCCCAGAAATGGGCATGTTGTTACATGTGCTTTTGGCCTACTTTATCTCAATTACGACATAGGGAGAATGTCCAGTGGTTCCTAGGTTGAGATTTAAACCTTGGTCTTCATTGTGGTAACACTTTGCCTTTCCCACTCAGCCACTCCCACCAAACATCTCATTAGCTTGTTATTTGTTATCTTTGTAAGAATGTTTTTGTAAATTTGCAATTTTTTTAATAAAACTATCTAGAAACATCCATGTTCTATCATATTTTATTTCTTGCATTTTGGATCTAGCGTCTAGACCCTTCTTCATGAACAAAGTGGATCTCAAAATGTAGTATGTAGTATAGGAAATATAAATAAATATGCACAACCAAACCAAAAAGAATTATACATAAAGAACTAAAATATAACACTCGGCATTTTATTTTTTAGTATATACTTATATGATCATGTACATCGATATCACTAGGGAGAAGCACATTGAGAGTTCGTTAAATCATCCTTAGACAACCATGTGAACACAAGTGTCGACCGAAAGCTGGGTTTGTTGAAAAATTGTCGACTACCACTTGTGAACCAAACCAACTAATAAAGAAAAACTAATTATAGTTTGAATATAACATAAAACATAAGTTAAAAACAACTGCTTTATTCATTGTCTTAGCCAAGCGATTACAATATGAAATAAACTGTAACAAAAGGTAGTACATCTCATTGTTACAAAAATGGTCGCCTACATATTACCCTGCATGCTCCCAACCCCCGCTAAAGGCTTGTTGGTGTCCCTCCAGACACTCAAGAACTAATTGAAGGGTTTGTGGCATTTGGAGCGTTGATCACCATATTTTGGGATTTACTATTATTGACTGCCTTCCTATACTTGTAAAACACGCATAAAGATAACGGTAAACCCTAGAACCTTGTCGAAGTATTATTAGGTGTTATTAGGTCTGCTTCTAGACCTTGATAAGAATATCACAAAGAATGACCAATGACCAATGACCAAACCCATCCAAACACAAGCATTCCCTAACATTCATCGCCATAGGCCTACTAATTTGGGTCTACAATCAATTCATCCTTGACCATCCTTTGCCCAATCAACTCTAGCTCTCAATTCCTAGGAAGCGGACTTTAATTATCATGCTTTCAAAATTTGGGGCATTGGTCCCTTTCTATTTAGATTCTTGAGAAACTTGGTACTAACACTTCTTCGATCATTGTGCAGAAACAATTGTAACCGTCATCTCTAGTCACTAGCCCCGTTTTATTTGTGCTAGGAATGGTACTGCATTCACTTGAAATATTTTGAACTGGCTAGTCTTATCAATTTTATTGTGTGCCTTGATGTTACTTTCAATCATAAGAATGATGCTCCCATTCAACTTGAAATATATTAAGCTTATTGATTTGTATTGTTTTGGAAATGGTGCTTCTAGTCACACTAAGTGATTTGTACAGTTTAAAAACTTGTGTTTTTTTAGGGATTATTGCTGGAATTTGTTGCGACAATAAAGAAAATATCTTTGCATGGTTTATTGATTTCAGAAAAGCCCTTGACATTGTGCCTAGGAAATCTCTTAAAACGTATGGTAGACTTAGGTATTCCCTCTAAACTTAGGATTGCAATATATAGAGTGTATGAGCAAGTCAATGCCAAACTTTAAACAATTTCAAGGTTGGTACAATGTTGGTGTTAAACAAGGTTACCCTTTGTCCCCTCTTTCTCTTTGGAATTTTACATAGATAATTTAGAAAAATACTTGGAAGAGCTTGGGTTCATAGGTACCAACCTTAACAACTACACCATTACACTACTAGATGGTGAAGCTATTGTCGTCCTTGCCAAACAACGTGCAAACCTAGACAAATAATTGTTCTTCAAACATTTTGCTCAAGTTTAAATGTAAATGTTGATAAAATCAAAATCATGATAACATAATCCAAAAAGTCAATCTGCCATATAATTTATTTCAATAACTAACCTTTGGAGATGGTTCATTCTTATAAATATTTATGTATTGATCTTAATCATAAACTAAAATGGAACTTTAGTATGTAAAAATATTTTCTGAAGGATGGAAGGCTTGTTATAGTTTGCAATACTATTGCAAATATGGTGAATTTTGGCATTGAGATAAAAGGGAATCATCATTCTCTAGCCTTGTAACATTTGTGATCCTCTATGTATGTGATTTTGACTTTGTTGATTATGGAAAAACATTGAGCAATTGAAAATCAGTTCATTATTTATAACTTAAAAATTCTAAGCAATACATCTTATCCTTTCATTTACATGGAAGAAGGTATGTTGCCTATTGAAAAAGAAGTCCTACAATGATTTATATTATACAAACATAAGTTGACAAAGCTAGAACAAGGTAGACTTCCCATCATTGCCTAACAATGTGTCTAACCCATATGTAAAGCTAAAAATAGGTTGGGAAGATGATACTACTAAATGGTTAATTTCGGGGTGTCCTGACGATATAACTCTCTCAAGTGAAGCAAACCTAAAATAAAAAATTGATAAAAAGTATCCGAATTTTTGTGGAAGGATGAGAAAATTGAAGATAAAAGAAAACTATGCTTTTACAAAAAAAATCATGAACCCCAAACTTTAATATTCATCCTACCCATATAAGGCTGTAAACTTCAAAAAGAAAACAATGATTGCAAAACTAAGAATTAACTCACATGAATTACATAGTGAAAATGGTAACAGTCCTGAAAACCCCATACGGGAAAAAAAAATTGTATGTTGTGTATCCCAAAAGAAATATATGGTGAAGCACATTTCCTTCTCACATGCCTATTTTATAATGATATTACGAGTGATTACATTTGTATATGCAAAATTAACACGGGTTATGAAATCCTAAATCAGTACAACCACACAAATCTCAGATTTTATTTTGAATCTAAACACCCATCGAAACAATTGTTTAAGTGGACCAAGTTTGGGCTAATTTAGTATTAAAAATCAGCTCTCTCAACTGTGTTTCATTTTGGAGTTTCGTGTATAGTCATTATCGTTTTATTAAGTTATTTTATGATAGGTACTTCCTTTCCAGGGAAATTTACTTCCTTTCCAAGGAAATTCTGTTTCTAAGATAAGAGGATAACAATGGCTGGGATCAACAAAGACCTTCAAGATCACACTTTGAGGTGAGGATATATATGGATTGATGTCTATACACTTTGATAGGTTGCTCAAACCAACTTGGTCTAAATGATGTTAAAAATGCATCATCATCATCATCATTAAAATATATATACACACAAAATCACACAACTTATAGCTGATGCAATTCTTCGACACAAATCCTTTTAGTTGTTATTTGTTCATCCCAATATAGCTATTATGACTGATACATGTCTACACTATGCAAGCCATTTGTATTATCTAGTCTATGCCGATGTATATGCTCCAGAGGGATAGCAATGGTTGGCAGCAACAAATACACCTTCAAGATCACACTTCAAGGTGATGATATATACAGATTGATGTCTATACACTTTGATAGGTTGCTCAAACCAGTTTGGTCTAAATGATGTTAAACATTTATCATCATCATCATCATCATCATCATATATATTTATAACAATCACACAACTTATAGCTGATGCAATTCTTTGACACATCCTTTTAGTTGTTATTTGTTCATCCCAATATAACTGTGACTGATATATATGTCTACACTATGCAAGCCATTTGTATATAATAGTCTATGCCAATGTATATGCTCCAATATCACAAATACATGTATCTACCAGTTGTTTATGCTAAATTCTATTGTGTAAAAGGGTAAATGCTTGTGGCTACGGCTATGTATGTTGAAACAATGTCCTATGGTATTGTTAAGAACGTACACACACGTGCCTTAATGGTTTTAGACTTTCATGATGTGCATTATTACGGTGATGTGCTTTTAGGATTGCTGTGTTCAAGTTTAAAATTTCAAATGTCTTTGTCCCTCTTCCAGACCCATCATCTTTAGGGGAGAATTGCTCGAGAGTTCTTATTACAATGTTAGGATGTCCATTCAACATACTTTGTTAATGTGCAACAACAGGAATAAGTAAAGGAATGCAAAAACGATACAACAATGGCAAACCACATGGTAGACACTCAATTAATCCTAGAGAAAACCTCATGGGGGATAAAACTCCAGCAATGAAAAGGTTATGCTTTATTCTTCAATCTTTATGTCTATACAAATATGTCCAAAGAAGAATCTCTCTTAGGGAGTATGGAAGAATTCTACAATCCATCTGCCATGGGGAGTAGTGCATCCCTTTACTCCTCCTTAGAGTCTGATCATCCCTTTCTCTCGAACAACACGATATTGTGACTTATTTTTTAATGCTACAACACTCTTTCTTGTGCCCGTTATATTTGGGAGTAGATGCATTTAATGGCAATGTGGATGATTCAATTGCTTCCTATTCGAAATCCCCAAAGTTTGATAAATTTGGAGGCTCTTCACCCTGGTTATAATGTTTCAAGGTTCGACTTCTTGGTGACATGGAAACTACGTATTGATTAGCTACAACTAAAATCACTTCTCGTTTTGGGACATCACAACATTGTCAATTTTCATTCTCAAGGTTAGGAAATTGTGTGCATGAGCATGCCTATATTGCCTTATTATACGGGCTCATTGAGTGTTAGTGCACAATCCACAAGAAACCTTCTAGATTAAACGCACGAAGTGGGCCTAACGATCTAATAACCTTAAGGAGAAACTATTTGATGTCTATGCAAATGAAAGCGAATTAAGCTAACTATGCAAGGTAAAGGAATTTATTTAAGACTGATTAATCAACACGTAGTCATCGAAAAAAAAAGAAATAATAATGTCAAATGCATGCTTGTCTTGTCCCACTTGGCTTGATGCAGAAAGGGGGTTGGTGGTGGCCTGAGATTTCTCGTGTTCTCTTGTAATGTCGTGGGCATTCTTGTCTTTGACATCAACTTAGTTTTATAGACTTGCTAGGCTCTGGGGAGAAAGGGTACTTTGACAAGCTTATAGCTTATAAGAGCCTTGAGAGCCCATATGCTTGGGCTATGAAGACTGCGACTAGCTCCCTATGTGTCTTTATCAAGGCAATACTTGATGCCAAAGATTGATGACCTATATTGGTCACCTCCAGGCTTTAGTTAACCTCTACAGTAAAATCCTTCAGGCTTAACACTTATAATGACCAGAAGAGCATTTCCAAATCAAAGCTTGACCAAGGCAAAGCTTGATATGAAAGAATGTTTCAGCATTTGTTTCTCCACATTTGTGTTGTCTTGCATTCACAATTGTGTGTGTCGTTCAATCCTAAGTCTTGATCAATGCAGACCTTGATACAAAAGACTTGGTCGAGTATTCATGTGGTTCAACATGATGGATTGTGCTCGATCCCATGTCTTGATCAAGGTAGACCTTGATACGAAAGATTTGGTCAAGTATTGTGTGTTTTAACACAAAATGGCATGTCCAAAAGGTTTAACCCTCCTTTGATGGTAGAGGATGCGGTGACCTATCCATCTTCGCTTGAATATGTGAGTTGGAACTAGAGTGGCAAAAGAACTCAAGAACAGGGCATATGTCTAAAGATGAACATGCACGCACTCTGGAACATCCTAGGATGCGAGAATGCACTCTCTTGCGCATCCTTGTACTTAGGGATATACTTGGGAGCAAAAAGGGCTTTGTTTTGGGCACCTAGGGGAACTTTTGACTTCTTAACTAGTCACATGAGGCCTCTAAGGGTCTAACAAGTACAATATGGCATATTTAAGGTGACTTTGGAATCTTAAATGTTCTATGTTGTTTGAATCAACTAGGACTACCTAAACTCAGTGTCTTTATGATGGAAAACAAAGACAAGAACTCACACACATCACCATAGTAGAATTCATCCTTGGGTCATTTTGGGGGTCGCTGAATGGCCTTCCCTTGGCATGTTCGACTTTATCAGCTATGGATAAACTCAAAAATAGAAAATTACCACCCCAAGGTCTTGTCACTAGCCATGCATCATGGACAAAAAAACCCTTTTGAGTTAGTCCTCAAAGCGGATACAGTTTGCAGTGATACAAAAACTACACACTATGCAGTTTCTATTGGTTCTAACTTCTGATCCTTTTTATTCACAAGATTGACCCCTTCAGTGTTATTAGAAAGTTAAGAAATAACTTCTTGTGCCACTAATTACCAAATTGGTTGGGGTAATCAGACATGTTGGGCTGTTGGCCTGGTTATTGAATTTCTTATTTCTGGCAAAAGGTGGACTGTGCTTCCTGATGAAATGATATTTTCTGGCCACTCCTCCACTTTATGCTGAGGTTATGTTTCTCACAAATCAATATACATGTACAAAAACATACTAGTAAAGAAAAATGGTATAATAAGTTGTCAGCGAGTAATATTTTTTTACCTCTCAAGTCTTCAGAGAATGAAAATAAAATACATATTCCTTAATTTTTACTGCAATTTTTTAATTAACTGAAACTCGAAGTCGTCTTTGGTTGCTGCAATATTCTGCGTTACTGCTAACTTGCTTGATTTGCATGTCGCTTGAGTTCATGCTGCATAGTTACATATATAACTGCTATTTCAGCTGTGTAGATCGCAAAAGTAGTGATATGGGCCTTGGAGGAGGACGCAGGGAATATTTACAAATAGATTGCCCTATTAATGAGGTATTTTCCTCTTTATGATGGGAACATGCAGCAAAAAATATTCTTACGGTAATTTGAAATGTCTATTTCTTTTCTATGTTATTTATGTTGTTTACACTTTACTGTAATTATGTTTTTCAGCTGTTTGAGCGATTAAAGATTTAAACGGATTCTTCTTTTGATTATTCTCACATAGGTCTTGCATTCCATTGAAAGTGAGTTGTTGAACTTGGTCTATGCAGGTGGATTTTATAACATGTCAGGCTATTTTTACAGTTTTAACTTTTGAACATGTTTAACATTTTATTGCACAAATGATCCCATATTATAGCAATAAAGAACACAATAGTAATTTTAGGGGAAAAAACATACCAAAGATGATACACATTAAAGTGAGATAACCGCAACTTTATTGATATAAAGCTTTGTACTAAAAAATGTGTGTACTTGGCAAGTACTCGCAAAAAGCCTTTTTTTGGGTTGAAATGGGTATATTGTCAAAAAACTGTTGGCCAGTTACTAGGTCAAAAACCGTGGTTTTTCGCGAGTGGTTACCCATTGAAAACCGCGGTTTTCGGCTTGGTAACTGGGCAAAACCCGGCAACCTAAAAAAAATAAGGAAGGTGCAAAAAAAAAAAAAAAAAAATGCAAATATTTCATTTTCCCGTTGTTTTTTCCTTTGCTATGCATCGTCGATAGGAGGTTAGGTTCGAAGGAAATTGCTATTTTAATTGATGTAGTCGTCGTTTGCCTTTGCCATTTGGTATAGAAGTTGGGACTCATTACCACTAGGCTATTAGCCTATTAGCATTGAGCAACATCTACAATTCTACAGATTACTTGTAGGTTTGATGCCCTCGACTCCATTCACATTGTAAACAATTTATTGCTTTTATAATTTCTTTAATAATTTTGTGATTGTCTGACACTGATCAATGATAAATGATAATGATCTATAATTGAAATTTGATTTTGATTCTAAACCAAATGGCAAACTGTGAAATACAAAGATTGTTTAACTTTTTTAATTTTCATTTTGGCTTGCCCTCCACTGCCGATGCACAACACAACACACAAGTGGAAGTTTGCAACAATAGTAAATAATAAAATTATTATCAGACTGTGTTTTATTACAAAACACAATATGATAATAATATATTAATAATAATATAAATTCTAAAATGATCTCTGTATAACTATAATGAATAATCAATTATTTTTATTCAATAATGTATTTTTTCAGAATACAGTAAGTAGAAAGTCATCACATTTTATTATATTGTTATGGTATTCTTGAGTCTTGAAAGTTGAGTCTTTAATTAAATAATTTTATCATATTGTAACTTCGTAGTCACTAATCCACATTGTATGCTATTGTAACTTGTTCGATTTGAGCTCCAACTTCCAAGATTGTTTGCAACTGCATATTGACATAGTGTAACTTCAAAGTGGCATCCGGTTCTCATGGCAGTAGTGGCGTAAGAAGTTTGATGACCTAGCCCAAAAACATTTTGTTGAAGGCACAGAGTGCAACTTTGTGATATGCAACTACTGCAGGTTTAAGATGAGTGTAGGGGTGAATTTCCTCAAGTACCACAACATGGATTCTAGGGAACGATGTGCAGCTATGTGACAAAGCACACTCTGAGGCTCAAATGAAGATGGTTATTGTCCTAGTAGCGTACGAGGAGGAAAAAAAGGAAAAAAAAAGGACTATTGATGCACTTGTAGCCATCTCAAATAGGGGGAAACAAGAGCTGAATTTGATGAGTTTGCAGCCTCTGGGTCTTCTATTGTCCCAAGGGTGGTTCAAAGATCGGGCTAACCTAGTGGAGACAATGCAAGTTCATCTTGACAGGGTTTTTTTGTTCCTTAGACTCGAAGGGACAAGTTGGAGCAGAGAATTGCATAAGGAAGCAAAGGTGGCAATGGCAAATTTTTGGTACTATAACATCCCATTCAATGTGGCGAAAAACCCATATTGAGATAATTTGATAATTGCTTTGATCGTTGCTGGGAAGGGGTTCAAGGCCCCTACTCTTCATGACTTGAGAGGCCCACTGTTAGAGGATGCTGCGAAAGATACAAAGCTCATTGTAGATGTGCAAAGAAGAGTATGGCACAAGAAGGGTTGCAACATTTTGTTTGATGGGTGGACAGATGGAAGGAATTGCACCTTGATTAAATTTCTAGTGGCTTCAAGTGGACAATTAGTGTTCTTGAAGTCTATTGATGTCTTTGACAGAGTGACAAATGCACAAACTTAGTGTGATATGTTGAATGAGGTGGTCATGGAGGTGGGTGTGGAGAACGTCATCCAAGTTGTGACCGACAATGTAGTAGCAGTGGGGAAACTTCTTGGGGAGAGACACTCGTCACTTTTTTGAAACTCATGCTCAACCCATTTCATTGATCTCCTAATTGATGACATATGAAAGATATCATGGGAGAAAAATATGGTCGAACAGGCGAGAGATATCACAAAGTACATCTACAGTAATTTTTGAGTGCTGAGTTTGATTAGAGAGCACACCAATGGAAAGAGCTAAAGCGATTGGGAGCCACAAGATTTGCTATGAATTTCATCACATTGTAAAGCATTGCAGGTTCCCTAACATCTCTTAGGCAAATGTTTGTGAGCACACGGTGGATGGAGTCTCCATATAGCAATAAGACCGAAGGACAAAAGGTCAAGAAAACCATTTTTTGTGATGGCTTTGAAAAGACCATGGATGAGGTCATAAAGGTAACTTTGGAAATAATTTTTTCTAGTTATGATTTAAAAAAAAAAAAAAATAGCTCAAATTTATCTCAATTTAAATTTTAAAATTATACGTTGTTTGCTTTTAGGTGTTAGAGCCTTTGGTTGGAGTTCTTTGTTTGGTGGATTGAGAAAATAATCCGATGGGGTATTTGTATGAGGCCATGGATAGGGTCTAGGAGAGCATAACAAATTATTATGGGCAAAATAAAAAAAATAAGGGCCCATTTGGTGCCTAATTGATTATAGATGGAACAAGCTGCTCTATCAACATATACGTGCAACAACCTAGTATTTGAACCCCACATTTTTCTTTGCGAATTCATTTAGGGCGGACGAGGTCATGGATGGCTTGAATACATGCATAAAGAGGATGGTGGTTGACGAAGCCACTAGAGACATAATTGTGGATGAATTGCATATTTACAAGAGTGCCGGAGGGAGGCTCTTTTCTTCACCTCTATGCATTCGAAGGAGAACGACCCATCAACCAGGGAAAAAAATAAATTCAAATTTAGTCCTTTATGCTTGTCATTTTATCATTGTAATGTCGTTATTTATTTATAAATGAACACTTAATTGACTTACAAAGTTATAAATCTCTTATTGCAAATTTGTGGTGGGAGAATTATGGTGCAAGCACACCAAATCTTCAAAACATAGCCATCCACATCTTGTTCCAACCATGTAGTGTTTTTGGGTGTGAAAGAAATTGGAGCATGTTCGAGGCCATTCACACAAAGAAACACAATATGTTAACAACACAACACCTCAGTGACTTTGTGTTTGTGTAGTACAATCTTTGCCTCCATGTGAAACAAGTGGAATGACAGATAGTGACGAGGCAATTGACTTGGATGATATTGATCCATACTCAGATTGGATCGTTGAGTCTGATGATGTGCTCCAGGAGCCCATGTTTTTCGAAGAGAAAGTCACAAATTTAGAGAAGAAAGCAGAAGAAGCTATAGCGGCGGGGGAAGCAGAGGCATTAGGAGTGGTTGCTGAGGATTTGGAGTTGGATGATGTGTTTGTGGATGCTCTAGTGGAGTAGTCTTTGCCTTCCACTTCTAGGGGGCGGTAGGAGAAGTCGGAGAGAAGAGCTTCCATGAGCCATTTTTGTCTTCTTTTTGTTTAAAATAGAGCATTCAACATTTACATTGTACTCTTATTTGCTTAAAAACTAATATAAATCATGTTTATGACTTTGAGTTATGTGTTCTTTGAATCTCTAAAATCATTTCTCTATATTCATTTCATTTTTTTCTGTATTTCATTGTATTTTATGAATTTTATTTTTTTAAAAGTAGCGATAAAATTGTTGAGTAATTGTCGAGAACCAAGTATGGGTCACAACTTTTGGCTATTGAGGAATTGCAGTTCCAGAGTTTTTCTACTATGATATAAAGTAATATACATCAACTAGCTATGGTATAGGGAGAACCACTTAACATAAGAGCTCCCCTCCATGACCTTGATCATGCTACATATAGGTTATTTGACCAAGCATTGTGTCAGTTAGACGGACAATTGTCAAGGTAACAACTGTACTAACCAAAAATTTAAGTAGGCAAGCACACACTACAAGTGCCGACACGTAATATACAAAACCATGTGAAAATTTGTTTTTATAATGCACAATAACCAAATAAAAAATCATGTTTGACTTTGTTTTTAAAACACACTAACCGATTACAAAATAATTGTCTACATCTATACCCTCTCTAAACAAGTTGATGTCCCTACTGACAATAAACTCAAGTACAATAACTTAAGAACTATGAGGGAGAAGGTCAATGAAGAAGACGCCTTGATTGCTGAGGAACTGAAGTAGAGGGTATAGTGGCCGCAGAAAGAAGGATTTGTGTAATGTCCCCATTTTAGTTCACCTTGGTTTATGATTGGATTAGCCTATTATTGGCCCTCGTAGGCTAAGGTAGATGGTTAGAGGGTTCCAGTTGGCAGAGCAGGGGGCGTATTCCCATCCAGAGTTCAGGTTTAGCCTTTGTCCGATTCAGATTCACACACTTACTATTTATAGTGACTATTTTAGGAAAGTTAGGGTTCAGGTGCCCTGCTATAGATAGTAACCCTGACTTTCCTGAAATAGTCACTTACTATAAATAGTAAGTGTGTGAATCTGAATCGGACAAAGGCTAAACTTGAACTCTGGATGGGAATATGCCTCTTGCTTTGCTAACTAGAACCCTCTAACCATTTGCCTTAGCCTATGAGAGCCAATAATAGGCTAATCCAATCATAAGCCAGGGTGAACTAGAATGGGGACATTACGGTTCGCCCTCCCTAAAATTGCTTGCCCCAAGCAATCTCTCATTTGTAAGCTCATTGCACCCTCCCTGAAGGTAAACCAAAACTACACTAGGATCCCATGGGTAGAGCTGTGTAATGTCTCTACTGTCCCCAATCAATTCCTGCAACACCATCACTAGGACCTGTGAAACTGAATCAGACTCAACAAGTGCTGCAAGAACATGAACATCAAGTGGAAGCAACTTCGAAGACTGACAATACTTGCTTCCAAACACTTCACAGGATAAGCTGTCATACACATCATCTAGCTCATGCGCAACTGAACTATGCATCAGAAAAATGTCATGTACATGAGAATCAAATGAAAAACCTATATGCACTGCTCCCCCTGTACACACCATAAAACTCCTCTGCGAGCCTTGTCTGAAATCTTGATGCACTGGTAGGATCCCAAACACCATAATCGCTTAACTCAAGGCTAGGGTCAAGAGAGTGATCAAAACCAAACTCAAAGAGCGGATTGTCATATGACAAGGTAGCATCCGCCTCAAACAATGGATTGTTCACAAAGTGAACCTCATCACTATGTTGATCTAGACTTACACCTCTGAACCCCTGGAGCCATGTGAAGTGTCATACACCCCCTAAATCTTCTCACCCTTCTCTCTAAAAAGAGAAATAGAGCGCAAGCTCCCCTCTGCAAGTCCCTCAATACATATTTCCTGCACTGTAGCTCAAATTTCATTTTCATTTTTTGCATATTGATGGTAAACTCACCTATGACCTGGAGCCACCTCATACCCAACACTACATCTCATCCATGTTGACTACATAAAAGTCAGCGTGTAACTGGTAGTCACCTAACATAAGTGTGAGATTGCAAATCCGCCTATTGCAAGTGAGGGTATAACCATCTGCAACCCGAACACAATATCCAACGAAGTCCTCTATCTAACACCTGCTAACAAACCCCTCATCAATGAAATTATGTGTGGCCCCTGTGTCCAACATAGCAACACATCGCTGTCCATCCATTGATCCCCTCATCTTGAAGGATGATTCCCTATGTGTATTGGCAGATAATGCCAACGGGGACAAAATAGCATCGGGTCCAAACTGTGTAGAGGCTTTTTCAGCCTCATTCTCCTGTGTAGCAGCTTGCTGGTCTGAAATTTCAGACTCATCATCCTCATAGTACACCCACATTTTACGATTAGCTTTGCCCTTTGGCTGCAAAGGACAATCATGGCTCTTATCATAGGGTGCCCTACACCAATAACAAAGCTGTTTTGCTCTCAATTCTTCCCGAGTAGCCTCATCAAGTTTTGTTGATGCTTTCTTTTTGGAATCAACAACTAGGGGTGGACTCTCATCTGTAGCTTGTGTGCTAGATTTAGATGAAAACTGCTTTTTCGGAGCAGCAGTTTCCATGCTACGAACTTTCCTCGTGGCCTCCTGCAATGAAGGGGGGATCAAATGCCTTGATCCAACCTCTCATAGGCTCGTAAAGACCCTCCATACATAATAACACAAGTCTCCTCTCTGAAATGCCTGTTACCATGACTGAGAGTCTCTGGAAATCAGCAATGTAGCTCTCCAAGCTACCCACCTGTTTAAGCTGTGCGAGCTCTCTGAAATGAAGTTCTGGATCTTTCTTATTAAAGTGCTCAATGAACCTGTCTGTGAATTCTTGATAAGTAGTGATGAGGTCATGTTACAAAGTAATCATTGTTGGCAATTTGAGTATCATGGTGTATAAGGAGATTGTTTGTAAGATTGTCATTGATGTCAAATAGGCAAACATTAATGACAAAGGCATAGTGATTCGGGTTTGTCAAGTCCATGTACTTCATTCGCTTTTACTTGTAAAGTTTCATAAGTAAAGCTGTGTTGAAGACCCGATTGGGTCAGGAGAATAATCGGGTTTGTGTACTCCAATTGCTTCGACTCATAAAGTTTCACAAGCAAAGCAATCTTGAGAACCCGAATGGGTCTGGGTGAGTAAATCGGTTTTTAGAACAACATTACTTCATTCAATTTCATAAGCTAAGTAGTCTAGTAGAGTTGATCGGATTTCCGGAATGGCTTAACTACTCTCATCTTTATAAGTCAAGCAATGTGAAGAACCCGAATGGGTCAAGAGTTAATCGGGGTTGTGGAACAACTTTACTTCGTTCAACTTTATAAGTTGAGCAATGTTGAGAACCCAAATTGGTCTAGTGGAGTTGATCAGGGTTATCAAATGACTTTACTTCTTTCAATCTAATGAGCAAAGCAATGAGAAGACTTTGAAGGGCAAGTGGACCAAACAGTTTCCGAAAGGACACTTTGAGAAATTCTGAAGGGTAAGTGAACAGTTGCAAAAGTTCCGAAGGGATCTTTTCAAAAAGTCCGAAGGGCAAGTGGACTGTTGCAAAAGTTCCGAAGGGATCTTTTCAAAAAGTCCGAAGGGCAAGTGGACTGTTGCAAAAGTTTTGAAGGGCAAGTGGACCATTGCAAAAAGTCCGAAGGGCAAGTGGACCGTTGCAAAAGTTTCGAAGGGCAAGTGGGCCATTGCAGAAAGTCCGAAGGGATCCTTTCAAAAAGTGCGAAGGGTATGTGGATCCTTGCAGAAAAGCCGAAGGATAGTTTTTGAAAAAGCCGAAGGGTATGTGGACCCTTAAAGAAAACTCTGAAGGGCACTTGGACATTCCTTCGGGGAAATTGTCCGCAACAATTCCTTCGGGGAAATTGTCCCGAAAAGCCCTTGACAAAAAGCCCGCAGAAAATAGTCCAAAGAGAAAGGTCACTTGCAACTTTGCCGAAGATAAAGTGTGGAAGTCTTATAGGGCATTCTCAAAGGGACAAGGCATGTTAAAATTCGAGCAAGTCTACAAGGATCAACGGTGCAAAAGCATTACAAGAATGCCGAAGAAAATGAGATCACGTCAACATGCCGGATTTTAACGATACAATAGAAAGGGTAAAGGTTGAGCATATCGAATATAATCGAAAGGAGTGAAAGCGAACCAATCATGTAGAAGATATCGAGATGCGAGAAAGAGCTCGGCGGTTAATACAAGAGAGATCGATGGTTCTGTTGAAATAAGGCACACATTTGTCGGCTCAAGATAGATAGTGATTGGCGCCAAAGACAAGATGAATAATCCTCATTTAAAGACATGACCAGATAAACAGTGAGCTCGAAAAGTCTACACGGAGCTCAAGATTGATCGATCCAACCTATCAATCATCGATTAAGGAGGTTGTGCATTTATGAAATAAATCCAACAGTTGCCAAACATAGTAAAGAGACCAGAACATTACGGCGTGATGCATGAAAGGAGACATGAAAAGGGTATATGTCAAATTCACATTGAACGAAGAACCAAAAAAGGGGAGTTGAAGTGCGAAAAGGAAACGACACAGTAATGACATGAATCCAACAATTGTTAAATATAGTAAAGAAACCAGAATTTACGACGTGAAACATGAACCAAGATATAGGAAAGTGTATATGTCAGCGACGCATTAAATGAGAACCGGAAAAGGAGTTGTGAAGTGTGAATGCAAAGTGAAAATGTAAAACCCTAAAACTCAATGTATATACACGACATCTTATTCATTGTGAAGGTGTTGTCATTGCATTTTTGAGAGTGCTGTAAAGCAACTCGAAGAGTGTCACTTTGAAATGTATGCAGACACAGAGTGAAAGACAGAGCAATAGAGAATGAGGCAAAGAGGAAGAAAGAGCACATTGAGAATGTGCAGAGAGTGAACAACTGAGAGTGAGGCAGAGAGGAAGAAAGAGCACACAGAGAATGTGCAGAGAGTGAGTAGTTACAGACTAGACTTGTAATAAAGAAATTGATTTGGATTTATTTGTGAATCCATCTTGTATTTTGAAGTTGTAGCTTCATAGTTCTGATTGGTTGGTGCCATCAGAAAACTGATTTGGTGCTCAGTTAGGAGATTGGTGTCTTCTTAGGGAGTGGGTGTTTCCTTAGAGTGGGTGCTCTTGAATGTAACTAGTGAGACATTTAATAGTGAGGTTGGATTAGAACAGTATATTCTAGCATCTATTTTCACCGTGGTTTTTTCCTTTGGGTTTTCAACGTAAAAATCTTGAGTAATGTGTTTTAGTGTGTATGTGTAATCTCTGCGTTTGTTCTTTGACTTGCATATGAATTTGTATTTCCTCTAAAAAGTTTAAAAGAACTAGTTTGAGCTGATCTACTGATTCACCCCCCCTCTCAGTGGCTAGTTGTGTTCAACAATCATCTGATGATGCCACCAATCATGGGCTACCCCATCCAAATGTAATGCTGCGAACTTAATTGCATCCTCTTCTGCCTTAGGATGAAGAGTCAAGAAAGTATCCAATTTACTAATCCAAGCTCTTGCTGTAACCTTATCGCTGCCATCAAAAGTAGGGAGTGTGAGCTTGCTAGTGGCATTTTTAAGCTCATTATTTTGGTTCCTTGGCCTTCTATCTTGCCTTGGCCTGCTATGCTCTGTTTTTTGACTAATGAATCGGTCAAAAGACAAATGATCCTTAACTGTTTGTGGTAATAAATCCCACTCATCATGCATTGTCATGACATTATTTGCAAATGCTATTTCTTCTTTCTCTTCTACAATCCCTTCTTCTGGTTCATTCTTCAAGAATGTAGGATGTGTAGGCCTATCAATGGTGCGTGTAGGTGCTCTTCTTGCCCTTGGAGTTCCAACAATTCTCTCGTGTTCTTCCTGTTCATAATTTTGTCTCCTGGGGATATGCATCTGTTGAATAGCAGTTGTCAGCTGTTGCAAGACATTAGTTACCTGTTGCTGTCTTGTTGCAATACGCCTCAAAATATCTCTTGCCTCTCTTTCTTCATCTCTAGGTGGGCGACCATTTCCTCTATCCCCCATTGTGGCCTATTGTGTAACTGCGATTTGATTTCTTTGTTGTTCCACCCTTATGTGGGTATAATCCCTGTGTGGCCCAACATTTGGTCACTGCATAAGACACTTTAACCCTCCAGGATGGCGGGATCAAGGCTCTAATACCATTGTAGTATCCCTTGACAAATCTGCCCTTAAATGTCTGATTTTGCTTGATTGGAATTTTGTCAAACAATTGGCGTGCAAACTGTTCCCAAGCTGATTACAAACTTTGTTTACAATTATTACAGCAGTTTGCTCTTGAGAATAGAGACCATACAATATCAAATAATGTAAATGAACCTGGAAATGCAAATTTGATTGCAACGCCTCTAGCATGGAAGAATGCCACGATTTCCACCTTCAAATCTGATATTAGGTGCCAATTAAGCTAATAGATGCAATCGCCTAGCTTTAAATACCTTCTCTTGAAAGTCTGGGTTGAACCCTTGAAGATATGCCTTCAACCTGCTCAATAATGCTTGAAATCTGATATAAATGGCTGCCAAGAATGAAGCTACAGTTCTGCAACTAATTATTCTTCAATAATTTTCAAACCTTTGATGGTATCTTTCACCTTTAAGCACAAATAGAACTCTTGAATGAATCTCTCCTCAAGCAATGATTCAGTTGATCTTTCACAGCCTCAAGATTGCATAAACATTGAAGAGATTTCGTTCTCCAATGCTGGAAGTGACTGAAACCCTTGTTTCAAATGCGCAAATTTCAAAGACACTAATTTGTAAAGTCAAATGCTCATGAATGAATGTGTTTATCCCTTTTCTTCAAGCTAGTCAATTCCTTCTAGAGGCTTCCAATTTCATTTAATATCATTTAAAATACTTTATTAATAATTATTTATGAAGTGCAATTATAATGTTTTAAAATCACTGTATGTCCAATGTGGCCATGACCCTCATTTAAGTGATTTTAAAGTGCATTAATTAATTATGTTGTGGAGACTAAATATTAAATTATTTGATAAAATTAATGTGTGCACATTTAATATTATTTTAAATGATATTAAGTGAAATTGGAAGCCTCTAGAAGGGATTGACTAGCTTAAAGAAAAAGGGATAAAAACAAATTCATTCATGAGCATTTGACTTTACAAATTGGTGTCTTTGAAATTTGTGTATTTGAGACAAGGGTTTTAGTCACTTCCAACATTGGAGAACGAAATCTCTTCAGTGTTTATGCAATTTTGAGGCTGTTAAAGATCAATTGAATCATTGCTTGAAGAGAGCTTCATTCAAGAGTTCTATTTGTGCTTAAAGGTGAAAGATACCATCAAGGATTTGAAGATTATTGAAGAATAATTAGTTGCAGACCTGTAGCTTCATTCTTGGCAGCCATTTATATCAGATTTTAAACATTATTGAGCAAGTTGAAGGCATATCTTCAAGGGATTAGCTTAATTGGCAGCTAATATCAGATTTGAAGGTGGAAATCGTGGCATTTTTCCATGTTAGAGGCTCTGCAATCAGGTTTGCGTTTCCAGGTTCATTTACATTATTTGATATTGTATGGTCTCTATTCTCAAGAGCAAACTGCTGTAATAATTGTAAATAAAGATTGTAATCAGCTTGGGAACAATTTACACGCCAACTGTTTGACAAAATTCCAATCAAGCAAAATCAGACATTTAAGGGCAGATTTGTCAAGGGATACTACAATTTGGTAGTATTGTTGATGCTCTTGCTAACTCAGACCCTTAAATTCTTCTGTACCAATCTTAAGTTGCTTCCTCTCTACTTGAAGGGTATGTACCTCCTATGTGTTTTTCTTGGAATCAATTCTTCTTGTCTTTTTGTACATCACTATTTGTGCCTCTTCTTGCATCGTCCTTGAGACCTCTCCATTGGCGATTATGAGCTGGTTGTGTTTTGTCTCTACTTGTTGAAACCAAGCTTGCATTGCCATAAACAATTGCTTCTACTGACCTTTATGTGTTGCTTGATCGGCCATTTCGTTATGCAACTTAGACATTTTTACCTCTTTATCATGTGTGAGTTGTTTTCGTTGCTAACGCTACTCTTGAAATCTATAGCACTACTCCATTTGTCTCATCTACAATCTTTCTTCCGCACAACTTTATCCTTGTCATTTGTAAGCCCCCCA
>JARHVA010001306.1:1245000-1320000 GCA_037957365.1 Torreya grandis | reverse complement strand
AAAACCTTAGACAAAAAATGAGGATAAGTTGATGAATAGAATTATGTTGAGAGCAAGGAAGAGGGAGTATAAGCAGTTGTGTACATACTCTTTGACATCTAGTTATAATAAGAAGCAAATCGAATTGGATATTCTAAAAATGATTATAAATAATATAAAGAATGAGTTTGATTAAAAGATTACATACATAATTTTTCAATATTATAGGAATGTGAAGTATCATGTCATGGAGGTTGATCTAAAGTGAGTTTTGAAACATTATCAAATTTTAAGCATGTAGAAAAGAAAGAAATAACATCTTAGAAATCAAGAAAGGTTTTTAAAAGAAAAGCATAAGCCTCTGTAACATATAAAATATAATTTAATTCATTGAACCCATTAGAAAGAAAATGAAATATGAATTTAGCAAATATAATCTAAGCAATGATAGTGACTATGGGTATATTATAATGTAAATCAAATAATATTAATGATTATGAATACAATAAAAGTAAAAATAAATGTATGAGAGTGATATAAGAAAGAGTCTTAATGATTTGTTGGCTCTCATATATACTTACTCATGTGTTTATTAGTGTCGACCTAATATTTTAGAACACTAACTACATATTTAAAACCATACTTGTAGTCCATTAACCCAAATTTTAAGGGTACGTTGAGAGTAACTTCCTTGGATGATACACTCCTCTCAAGTGTACTACAAATTAGATGAATAAAAGAGGTTTCCTATTGATGTAAACAAGGTATCCTAAGCATTTTTGATATACACTTAGGTTGAGTATTGGGGTAAAACCCTCACGCCATAATGTATATAAATAGAGAATCATGTATCCTTTCATGATAGTCACTAAGTAATTTGAAACCTATCTAAACATAATTTATAAAATAAGTAAAAACAATTAAAAATAAAGTGAAAAATATAGGCAAAAGATTTTCATATTCAAAAATCAATAAAATTTAAATTCAAGGTCTAAATAAAGAGCTTATATGTTGGAATGATCCATGGTGACTAGATAATTTATTAAGTTTTGGATTTAATCTAAGGTTGAAGAAATTGAATTGTTTTATGTCAGATATTGTCCAAGTTCAAAGCTTTTTTCCTATTAGTGTTAAAAATTTACAGAAATTTGAAAGAAATCATATCCCAAAAGTCAAGGGAAAAAAGTAAATAATGTTATAAAATTAAGGGGTTCACTAGAAAATTTAACCCTTTTAATTTAACATGACTTACACCAATTTAAATTAAAATATTGAAATATAAATTCTAATATGTGCTAATCTAATATGAAAATACAATAAATTACAAAATTTATAGAATTTATAAACTTTCTAAAAATAGTAAATTAAGCTAGGGTTAGAGAGTGCCCCTTTAAATAGTAATAGATCTAACTATGTAGAATTTAAAGAAGTGACCTGTATAAATGGTACTATCAAAAAATAGTAATTCATAGCCTACTAGGATAAGTCTACAGAGGGAAGATAGGGTGCACTATGCAGCCACATCTTGGTTAATTATATTCATGATTTATGTATTTGGGCATGTGTGATGGTTTTTGAAAGTTGAATGTTGAGATTTATGTGCCATGGTGTCATGCATAAGACATGAAAATATAGAATCCTATTCCTACACATGTACTAGATGGTAATTATATATAAGGGAAAGTGAATATGATCTAAAAATCAATCCTAACTCAGAGAAGATAAATCAAACTAGCCATTTTTCTTGTTGGTACATTTAGACAATTGAGGTCATGATGTAGACACCAAAATTGTGTCTACTCCTTCGTCAACCCCCCCTTGGTCCCCTTGGTCCACTTCTAAACATTTCTAACCCACACACTTATTAATTTAAAATAAATTACCTATTTTAAATTAATAACACCACCCTTGACACATCGCCCATGACACCACACCTTGCCCTTGGATACCCCCATTTATCACCCTATGACAAATCTTAATTACCTAAGACCTATTTCAACTCCCCCACTAATTCTCATGCCTATTAAACCCGCCATTCAAACTGTTCGCCAATGGCAGCTAAACTTGGCAGATGGAGGAATGGGCAAAAGGCTAAAAATAGCCTTTTTATCCATCTTCTAGCCGCTGACATCGGTTACCCATCGGCCGACGCCAGCGGAATTGCCGACATCGGTTGCTTAAAACCAAATTCTGACCCCGAATTCTGCCCGAATGCAAATTCTCTTGCTCACAGGATCCAAATTCTCTTGCTCCCTAACTCTTTGCAGGCATCAACATTCTATCATCACTCTACAGGCTAAGAAACTCTACAGAATTCACTCCACATTGGATTAGAAGATTGCATGAAGTCTCCTATATCAGCCATAATGGAAACACGTCTTCTACCCTTCTGGTTCTCCACCAAGAGCTAAGTATTCTTCTGGTTTTTCATTTTAGTATTTTAAGAGCATTGGTAGTTAGTTTCCATTGAATATTTTTGAATACTGTTGAGACAACCCAACTTTCTTCTCATAGAGGCTGAAAAGCCTTCCCACATCCTTATCCTCCTTACACACCAACCCTTTGTCTTGGTCCCCTCTTAGACCCTACTCACTGTCTTGCAATCCTCCATAAAACCATCAAGCAGACCCAAACTCCTTCTAGATCCCTCTATTAACCATAAACCCATCCAAAACCTATCCAAGGCCATTGCCCTGATCGACATTGACCATTTCCCCTACTAACATCGGCAGACTAACCGACGTTGGCAACCTTGACCAACCGATGCCAGAAGAACTACTGATGTCGACGACTGTGATAGATCAACAGCATAATACAATTATGCATTATCTCTATTTCTTTTGTTTAGTCTTTCACCATTTTTCTTTCTAGCAACACTCTTTTATCAACTAGTGGACTGTCATCTCTCAAGGAAGTCTTTGCACTTCTGGGACCGAGCTTTGCTTGGCAATCGACCATATATCTATCTAACATTTTCCTTTGTTAAGTTTTCTTCTTATCTACAGGGGTCGTCCTCCACAACTAAAGAGGAGCTCCTTCAATCGTCTAGATACGGTGCACAACTTCATCCAGGTATCATCTAACCCCTGACCATTATCTTAGTTTCTTATTTATTTTGCATGTGGAAAGTGAAAATGAGTAGAAACATTCTGGCACGCCCGGTGGGACCCTGGAGTTTTCCTTGGGTTCATTTCTTCTAAAGGCAAACATTCATATAGGTGCATTAGATCTCTTCTTGCATCCCTTCATTCTATCTCTTCATTTTGAAATGAAATCATAAACAAAAGTTAAAAAGAACTTCTTTCTTTTTCTTCTTGTCACCTTTCTTTCCTGCATCTTAGAGTAGTGAAATTCATACTCTTAACCTTTTCCCCACTTGTTTGCATCTGAACAAAACATTTCAATTTCAGTTAAAAATATATTGCATCTCATTTCTACTTGAATGCATATTTAGTCCACTCACTTAGTAATTAAACCGCATTATGAATAAAGCGTAGTCCACATATGTTACACATCCATACCACATTCACAATCAAAAATCTAAACATGCCTGAGACAAGGCCCGACTAGGATTTCATCACCTAGCGGATACCTTACCCTTCCTCGTAATCCTACTTGGACTTCACTACCAAGGGGAGAACCCACTCTATTCTCTGGCAAAGTATAAAATCTAGGGGAAGTATATATTAGCTAAGTGACCCAGCTAGGCTCTAGACTCGTGAAGTGAGGGGAGCAAGCTCCTAGCACCAGGCCACATATAAAACCTAATACAGATTTTGAGCACCAAAACTTAACCCGAAACCAGCTTTAGACTGCCTCTTTAGGACCCGTTCTATAGGCCCACTTCCCAAACACACTCTTCTAAGGCATAAGCCAACAAGATGCTAAAATTCTATTCTTAGGAATTAACATTTAGTGTTTGCTTGCCTTCATATATTTTTATGTCTGTATCTAATTTTTTGAGCTAGTGAGGTCACATTCTGAGATCTAAAAACAACTCAAACTTTCTTCTTTCTTCCAAAAACTTTCAGTTTTTTGAGTTTCTAGAAATACACAGTAACCGACATCAATTTTTTCATCGATGTCAGCAACTATTTTAACTGACATCGATTATCTGACTGACATCGGCAACTTACTTCACCGACATCAATTTTTATACCGATGTCAGTCACTGTCAAAAATATTTCTTCTCAAACAACAAGTTCAAAACCTGTCTTTTTGGCTATCAAAAACACAATCTGGTTTTTTGAGGCTAAAAAATATAGTTTTTAGAACCTAACCCTTTTTGCCTTAGATGGTTTTGACACGTAGTCAAACCAAAACTCTTATTGACCATGCAAGGCAACAACCACTCCCACCTTCGCCTTCTATATCAAGTCCCCAAATGGAGTATAATTCAGAAACTGAATGTACTCCTATCCAACCAACCCCGAATCAACATCCAATTGTTCTCGAAGGGGATCAAGACTTTGAAAGGTTCCTTGACCTCAATGTCAAGGCTCTTTAGCACTATCTCATGAGAAGTCAAATGCGAGATCCTTCAAGCAACCCAATTTATGGGATGCCAACTTCTTTAGTTGAAATGGCAGTCATATCAACAACGTCTGTAATTCAACCCATAGACACCCAGGCCATTGCCTCAGCTAATAACCCAACCATGACCAATCTTCAAAGTGTGACCTCTCCTTCTGTTTCTGGACCTACCTCCATTGGGGTTTCTGTACCCCCTCAACCACAAACCATTCAGTAAAGTTCTACACCATTCCAGAACTTAATTCTCTCCATCCCACCTACTCTTGCACCCATAAATACAAGAGTGGCTACTTATCTTTTGGCTAGTGTTGCCCCCATCCAACCACCTTTGGCGACATCAAGCCAAGTTGTGCCCTCTAGCTTCATGACACAACCACCCTTGACTTCAACACCAATCCCTATGACTAGTTACCAATATGTTGCACCTATACAAGCGCAACCAACTATGTCATATGCTCCACCTAACACCTTCCAAATGCCTTACAACCTAGGGGGCACCCCACCTACAAATCCATCAACCGATCTAATCAAAATGTTGATGGATAAGATGTCTAACCTTGAGACATCCATTTTTTGGTTCAATAAATGTTCTCTCATATGAACAAATCTATAATGAACCCATTCATCCTTCAGTCCCAATCCGACCATATCCTAGCTAGTGGGAACTTTCCAAGTTTACTCGCTTTCAGAGTGAAGAAGACCCACAACAACATCTACAAGCGTTTAGACACACTTGTTACCTTATAACACATGATGATGTGTTGTTACTACACACAATTCCCATGTCGCTTTCTGGTGCTACCCTCGATTGGTATAGTTCTATTACCAGTCACTCTATCTTTTCTTTCACTCAACTAGCCCAACTTTTCCTTGACCACTTTTCAATTAACATCACTAAAAAGGTTTCCATCACGGACCTATACTCTATCAGACAATTTGATGATGAATCAATAGCTGATTTCATTGTTCAATGGAGAAGTTTAATCAACCAACTCTCTTTTTTTTACCTCAACCTGAGTTCATCGAGCTCTTTTCACAAGTGTGTGCCAAACACATCTCATCTACTTTGTAAGTCCAAACATTCTGCACATTTGACGAAGCTTTCACCATGGCTAGGAAGCTTGAACTTCATGCTGTCGAAGAAAATAAAATCAAATTACGTAGTAAAAATACTAACGCAAAATCAAATGACCCTTCATCCAAATCTTCTTCCTCTAATTCCAAATCCAAGGGATCGGCAAATGCTGTGGTACTTAGATCATCATCATCATCGACCACAACTAACCAATCTGAACCTTCCACATCTCAAAGCATTACACAACAATTCCAACAATGATATGTACAACATCAATATACTCCACTAGGAGAATCATACGCGTCCGTGTTGGATAAACTAGTCAAACAAGGAGTCCTTTACCTCCTGTTAAGGCGTGGAGCCTAAAAGCTTCACCAAGGAGTGCATTACCAAAGTTGCAGGTTTACACAGTCACTAGCGTCGGTCAGGAATGGCCGACGTCGGTCAGGAGCAGTTGAAGAGATGCCGGCATTGGCAGAGGATCGGCCAACGACGGTCATAGGCAAGCAGGCAGGAACTGGCGTCAGTTACCTGTGCGTCTAGAATGTTATTTCCGAGAACAGAACCGAGTGTTTGCATGATGAGTTTAAGTCTTAGTCTTAAGTTCGTGTTTCTATTATTAGTAAGATTGTTTTTAGAGCCCCTGTTCAAGAGGCTTAACTATTGGTTGTAAGTGCATGCTCAAGTTTCCTAATTCTATATGTAGGAAAGATCTTCTTAGCTTATTATTAGAGTAGAACATTGTGAATATTTGAAGAATAGTACAGAGTTGTATCAATCCAGGTTGTTGGAGTTGATTGTACTTGAGAGAGAGAGAGCTCTTGAGGAATAGAGATCTAGAGAGAGATCTTGTGCATCTGAGAGAGGTGTGGAAGAAAGAAGTTTCTTCAATTGTATTCCTTTTGTAAAGAGTTTAATATAAGTTTTCAGGGTGGTTTCTTGTATCTCTTGTTCTTTGCTATTTATCATTCTAGTTACTTATCTATCTGATTTAATTATGTGTTTATTTCTTTCACAAGTGTAATCATATTGTTGGTTGATCCCCAATAAGTGGTATCAGAGCTCAAGTTCACTAACAGGTGGTTCAGATCTGTGTAGTGTGTATTGATTACAGGTTGCTCACAGGAGTTTCTGCAGGGATTTCTATTTGAGTGGGAGAAGCAATGGCAGAAGAAAGTAAATTGAGAATGGAGAAGTTTAATGGCAAAAACTATCAACATTTGAGAATGCAGATAGAGGACTATCTGTATCAAAAAGATCTATACTTACCGTTAGGTGGGATTGCAAAGAAGCCCAAGGACATGGATGATGAAGAATGGGAAGTTCTTGATAGAAAGGCTTTGGGGTCTATAAGACTGAGTCTAGCATCTACTGTGATATCTAATTTATCACAGGTAAAAACAATGATAGAGTTGATGACTACTTTAGCAAATTTGTATGAAAAACCCTCAGCTTCTAATAAGGTATATCTTATGAAGCAGTTATTTAATTTGCATATGCAAGAAGGTAGATATGTATCTAATCACCTGAATGATTTCCATGGAATTTTTAATCAATTAAGTTCAGTCAATATTGTATTTGATAATGAAATAAAATCTCTTTTAATATTATGTTCTTTGCCTGAAAGCTGGCATGGCTTGGTAATGGCAGTTTCTAATACTACATCTGCTTCGAATATTTTAAAAGTAGAGGATGTTGTTAGTGTTATCTTGAATGAGAAAATTCGTAGGAAAAGCACAAAGGAAACATCAGGGAATGCTTTAAATCTTGAGATCAGGGGAAGGCAAAAAGAGAAGAGCAAGAGGAGATCAAGATCTAAGTCTAAGGTGAGAGGTAGATCCAAATCCAGAAATGGTAGGAGGCCACAATGCTGGAATTGTGGAAAGATGGGGCACATAAGCAGAGATTGCTGGTCAAAGCCTAAGGAGGACAATCATCACAAAGGAAAAGAAGAAGCAAAGGTTGCAGATATTGCACAAGATGCTTTAATATTCTCTTTGCATAATAATATAGAATCTTGGGTTTTAGATTTTGGTGCATCTTTTCATGCTACCCCTAATAGAGAATATTTCAGTGACTATATCCATGGAGATTTTGGAATAGTGTATCTAGGGGATGATGAGCCTTGTAAAATTATTGGAAAAGGTAAAGTGAAGCTGAAAATGTAGAATGGCAACACATGGGTGTTGAGAGATGTGATGCATGTTCCTAGCTTGAAGAGAAATTTGATTTCTGCAGGAAAGTTAGGGGATGAGGGTTGTACAGTAACTCTCACAGCAGAATCTTGGAATGTGACCAAGGGTGCACTTGTTATGGCCAGAGGTAAGAGAGTAGGTACTCTCTATTTATGTAATTGTGTTACTAATATTTCTTCTTCTATATTATCTACTTCAGATGTGGATGCTAAATTGTGGCACTCAAGGCTTGGCCACATGAGTGAGAAGGGGATGTATATTCTTAAGTCTAAAGGTAAGCTTTCAGATTTGAAAAACATAGATCTAGAATTTTGTGAGCACTGTGTATTTGGAAAACAGAAAAGGGTTAGTTTTCTCAAGACTAGGTCTACAAAGAAGAGGCATAAGTTGCAGCTTGTTCACACAGACGTGTGGGGACCGGCTCAGGTAGCTTCTATTGGAGGATCACAGTACTATGTTACATTCATAGATGATGCTACAAGAAAGGTATGGATCTATTGTATTAAGAGGAAATCTGATGTATTTGAGACTTTTAAAATTTGGAAAGCTATGTTTGTGAATGAAACAGGCAAAAAATTGAAGTGCCTGAGATCTGCAAATGGTGGTGATTTTTGCAGTCTTAAGTTCAACTGGTATTGTTATACACACGGAATCCATAGGCAAAGGATGGTTCCAAGGACACCTTAGCAGAATGGTATTGCTAAAAAGATGAACAAAACAATCATGGAGTGTGCAAGGTGTATGAGATTGCATGCTGGGTTGCCCTTCGAGTTTTGGGCAGAACTTGTTGACACCGCAGTGTACCTAATTAACAGAGGACCCTCTACAGCTCTGGATGGTGGAATCCTAGAAGAGGCATGGACAGGTAAAAAGGTAGATCTCTTATATCTCAAAGTTTTTGGTTGTGAAGCCTTTGTGCACGTAGATAAAGAAAATAGAAAGAAGCTGGATGCTAAGTCTATGAGGTGCACGTTTATTGGCTATGGCTCAGATGATTTTGGTTTCAGATTTTGGAATCTAGGAACTAACAAGGTAATTAGGAGCCGTGATGTTGTTTTCAATGAAAAAGTGATGTATAGTGATCAGATGAGGAAGCTGAATCAATCTGGGCAGAGCAATGGAGAATTGGACGAGGTGACGGTCCAAAATGAGCTTGCGAGAAAAAGAAATAATCACTTGCAGGAAAACACAGAGATCGACGTCGGTAGGGTAGGAACCAACGTCGGTAGAACAGAAACCGATGTCAGTCTTACAGAGACTGACGTCGGTAGAACAAGCACCGACGTCGGCCAAGAAGAACTGGCGTCGGCCAGTAACAGGTCTGGAGGTGACCGAGGTCGGTCACTGTCAAAGAATTTGGGCAGACAGCGTGTTGTGAACGAGTCTCAGACGCCCATCAGGAGGTCAGAAAGGGTAAGTAAGCCTCCAATTAGATATTCTCCTTCATTATACTATTTATTGCTAACTGATGGTGGAGAACCAGAGAGTTTTGAAGAAGCATTACAGGTGGAGTCCAAGAGTCAGTGGGAGCGTGGCATGGTTGAGGAAATGGAGTCCTTGAGAGAGAACCAAACATGGGATTTGGTTGAATTGCTAACTGGTAAGAGGACACTAAAGAACAGATGGACCTACAGGTTGAAGGAAGGTGAGAATGGACAGATGAGATATAAGGCCAGGTTGGTAGTGAAAGGATTTGCACAAAAGCCAGGTATTGATTTTGGTGAGATTTTTTCTCCTGTTGTTAAAATGACTTCTATACGGGTTGTATTGTCTTTGGTTGCTATTGAGGATTTGCATCTTGAGCAGCTAGATGTTAAGACAACGTTTCTTCATGGAGATTTGGATGAGGAAATATACATGGAACAGTCGGAAGGATTTGAGGTCAAGGGTAAGGAGAAGTTAGTGTGCAGATTGAAGAAAAGCTTGTATGGCCTCAAGCAAGCTCCTAGACAGTGGTATTTAAAATTTGACAGGTTTATGACTGAGCATGGCTACAGTAGGTGTCAATCTGACCATTGTGTGTATTTTAAGAGATTGGATAATGGTAGATATATTATTCTATTATTGTATGTAGATGATATGCTGGTTGCAGGATCACACATGCAGGATATCTCTAAGCTTAAGGTGAAATTAGCTCAAATGTTTGCTATGAAGGATTTGGGAGCAGCAAAGAAAATCCTTGGCATGAGCATTAAGAGAGACAGAAAAAGTCACAGGTTGATATTGTCTCAAGAGGATTATGTGGACAAGGTGTTGAAACGGTTCAATATGCAGGATGCTAAACCGGTAAGCACACTTTTGGCTGGACATTTTAAGTTGAGTAAAGAACAATGTCCTAATTCACATGATGAGGTAGAGTACATGAGTAAGGTTTTATATTCTTTTGCAGTAGGGAGTAATGTATGTAATGGTGTGTACTAGACCGGATATTGCCCAAGCAGTGGGAGTTGTAAGTAAGTATATGGCCAATCCAGGAAAGGAACGCTAGAAAGTAGTTTAGTGGATCCTTAGATATCTGAGAGGAACCAGTAGTAGGCACTTGTGCTATGGAGGTTCAGATACTTCTCTACATGGTTATGTAGATTCAGATATGGTAGGTGATTTGGATGGCAGGAGGAGCACCACAGGATATTTTTTCACTGTTGGTGGAACGACGGTTAGCTGGATATCAAAGTTACAGAAGGTTGTTATGTTGTCAACTATAGAAGCAGAGTATATTGCAGCCACAAAAGCTAGCAAAGAGATGATATGGATGACACGGTTCATGGAAGAGCTTGGAAGGGAGCAAGGGAGTTGCAAATTGTATAGTGACAGTCAGAGTGCAATCCATTTGGCTAAGAATTCAGCTTTTCATTCAAGAACCAAGCATATACAGCTTAGGTACCACTTCATACGGCAGGTATTGGAGGACGGTGAGTTGAAGCTGGAGAAGATCCATACAGACAAGAATTCTGCTGATATTTTAACCAAGCTGGTTATAAAGGAGAAGTTGAATTTTCATTCAACTTCTATTGGTCTTCGTGATTGAGTTGAAGATGGAGGAGCTAGAAGACATTGTTGTACAAGTACTGGTGCAGTTGTTTATCTCCAAGTAGGAGATTTTTAAGGCATGGAGCCTAAAAGCTTCACCAAGGAGCACATTACCAAAGTTGTAGGTTTACACAGTCACCGACGTCAGTCAGGAGTGACCAACATTGGTCAGGAGTAGTTGAAGAGACGCCGGCGTCAACAGAGGATCGGCTGACGACGGTCACAGGCAAGTAGGCAGGAACCAACGTCAGTTACTTGTGCGTCTAGAATGCTATTTCTGAGGACAGAACCGAGTGTTTGCATGATGAGTTTAAGTCTTAGTCTTAAGTTCGTGTTTTTATTATTAGTAAGATTGTTTTTAGAGCCCTTGTTCAAGAGGCTTAACTGTTGGTTGTAAGTGCATGCTCAAGTTTCCTAATTCTATATGTAGGAAAGATCTTCTTAGCTTATTATTAGAGTAGAACATTGTGAATGTTTGAAGAACAATACAGAGTTGTATCAATCCAGGTTGTTGGAGTTGATTGTACTTGAGAGAGAGAGAGCTCTTGAGGAATAGAGATCTAGAGAGAGATCTTGTGCATCTGAGAGAGGTGTGGAACAAATAAGTTTCTTCAATTGTATTCCTTTTGTAAAGAGTTTAATACAAGTTTTCAGGGTGGTTTCTTGTATCTCTTGTTCTTTGCTATTTATCATTCTAGTTACTTATCTATCTGATCTAATTCCGCATTTATTGCTTTCACAAGTGTAATCATATTGTTGGTTGATCCCCAACACCTCCCCCAAATTCGACCACCACCACAATTTGACCCTTCAAAAGCTATCCCTGCATGGTACAGGGAAAATGACTTTTGTCATTATCACCGTGTCAAAGGCCATGACACAGACAATTGTAAAACCCTTAAGAATATCATTCAAGACATGCTAGATAAAGGTGATCTTGTCTTGGATAACCCAAACGTGCCACCTAACTAAAACATAGACATCTTTAGACAACTGTTCCCTAACCATCCCCCTAGCCAAAACAACATACAGACCATGGCAAAAGACCCCCAAGAGTGTAATATATGCACAGTCAACATGGTCCTTCCTGTCATTCCTAACCAACCTCTCCCATAGTCTGAAGAGGTTAGTCAAAATATTTGTCCACCACAGGAAGAAGAGCCTTCTTCTCCTATTTGTCCACCATAGGAAGAAGAGCCTTCTTCTCCTATTTGTCCACCATAGGTAGAAGAGCCTTCTTCTCCTATTTATCCTTCATATGTGGAAGAACTTTCTTCTCCTATTAGTTCTCCATCAACATCTCTTATATTGGAGGATGCTTTAACGATACCAATGCCACTAGCACCACCTTCATCCTTCCTACTACCAATGGAAGACCATGCCTTTCCTGCTCTTCAACTGCAAGTAGAAGGTACAATCATCCCTTCCCTCTATCCTCTTGAGGAGTCACATTCCCCAATTCCTTCTTCACCAAGAGAAGAACTTGTCTCTTCACCTACTTCGACCGAAGATGATCCAGTAATGGCTCTCTCATGCCTTTGGCTTGAAATCACTGCATCTAACACATTTTCGGTCTCAAAACCACCTGCATCTTCTAAAAACCTAAAGCCTCACACAACGACTTCTAAACCATTCTCTCGACTAGCTAAAAACTTAGGATTTCTCCATTCAAGGAACTTAAAACATGAGGCACTATGGGAGCGACTCAAAGCTCCTTATCTTACACATCCCATCTCATCTCGTACTGACTACCCTCCTTCGATAAAATCTCCCAAAGTCTCCAATGAGAATCAGGCTTCTACTTCCAAATCTTTAGAAGCCCAACTATCCACATCTGAACCTAAACCCTCACAAACATCCACCATACCAAAACTGGTTAAATCCCTCAGTGTTCACCCCATATCGAACCTCACTCACCCACAAGTGAAGGTCGATTTGAATCTTGCCTCGCATAATAGTGGTCCTCAAACCAAACTATAGAAGGCCACTAAACCACGTCGGAGAACTCCTCCCCCACCATCATTATTGCCCTCCATTTTGGGCCCACATCCTTCTACCTTAATAGGAGTGCTCCCTACTCCGACACCTAACCAAAATAAGTTGCCTCCATTACTCCCTTTACCCACCAAAAACATGCCTCCTCTAAAAAATTTGGTACCCCTCACAAAGAAAGTGTCTTCTACACAAGTGGCCAGACCACCAATCAAAAAGGTGGTACGAAAATCTCCCTCAACAACTCCAAAACAAAAGTCATCAACACCTAGTGCATCAACAAGCACGGACCCATTAGTGGGTTCATATGCTTTGATACTATGCCAAATTTTGCAAACTTCTAGCATCACTCTCCCACCTATTAAACCATTTCAACCTCTCAGACCAAAACCCTCTTGGTTCGATGACACTAAAATTTGCCTATATCATCGCACACCTGGACATGACACTAAAAATTGTTGTGACCTTAAGGTTTTTATTCGCCAATACATGGAAAAAGACACCCTTCTTGTTGAGGATACTATCGACACATCTCTAACACTGTCTCATGTCTTTTAAACCTCTTCACCTTCATTAGAATCCCATCAATAGACCATGATCCCTTTACCTCCTTCGCCCCCTTTATTCGAGATTAACACCATCAATGTGGCCATTAGGTCACAAACTTCAAAGGATAAAGCAAAAGAGAAAGTTGCTATTCTTTGGACCTACCCATTTGTCAAACCTGCTCAACCACCAAAACCCAAGATTTCTATCTTTGGTACATCCCAACCAACTTCTTCAGAGGCAATCTGTGATTTTATGGTGAAACAACTTCACCAAACTCCCATGAAGATGTCCTTATATGACCTCATTCAAAGCTCTCCACAACATCGTCAAGCTTTAATCAAAGCTTTACAGGCAGTAGAGGTCTAACCCGAGGACCCCTAACCACTAGCTGCCTTAGTCCAATCATTACCCACTGTCACCTCTATTACCTTTAGTGATTCTGAAATTCCTATCTCCAACTTGGAAGATCAGGATGCTGCCCTTTTCATCACAGCCTACGTTGATCAAACTCACATTAAGTGAGTTATGATTGATGGGGGCACCATCATCAATATCATTTCCACCCATGCCTTTGACCAATTATCCCTCCTAAAGAATTGTGTGTCAAAAATTGATGCAATTCTTTGATCTTTTAATGACACCACCGCCACTACCATTGGCACCATCATCTTACATATTCGTGTTGGCCCATGAACAATTCCAGAGATCTTCTACATCATCAAGGGAGAGTTCTAATACAACATGTTATTAAGATGACCTTGGATCCGTGCCATGGCCTATGTCCCTTCTACATTACACTATTGTGTCAAATTTGAACACGACAGTCAAGTCCATGTCATTCCCACAGACCCCTCCCCTTTCAAAACATGCAACACAACTTATCGACCCAATGATGTTCTCATCCCTTTCAAGACATCAACCCAAACACCACCTCCACCCGTGGAAGCTTCAACAAGTACACAAACAGTGGTTACACCTACACCACCTCCTCAAGTGACAACAAAAGACCCTATGGAAGATATCTTCCAACGTCTTTCACTTGGGGAGTATCGTTTACTCACATTGGATATGTTCCAGACTCCTCAAGAGTATGGACAACTTTATCATGATCCTAGCTATGACCATCGTATCAGAATGGTCATCCCTTATGGTCCTCCCAATCTTCAAACAAATCTCATCTATGGAGGGCTAGATCGAGCTCCCACTGATGAGAATCCTCTTTTGTCACCCCAACTATTTATGTCTGACTTCTCTTTTCTTGGCAACCCAAACTTTGCTCATACCTATCTTTATAGGTGTGCATGGAAGGGCTTTGGCTTTGGGTGCTACGAACAAGGCTCCCACCAGCCCGTTGAACCACCAAATGACGAGGCCATAAAGAATGCCAAGAAGCGACATGGCCTGGGTTTTGAATAACCTACCAAAACTTCTAAAAACCCTCACCCTGAACCTATCATAGACCAATCACCTCCAAACTCACCTATTCCCCCATCTTCACCTACAGAGTCGGTGGTTTCCATCCCTCCTAGTTTTTTTTGCATAAATGCCATTCGCTTGGAACCCCTAACCTATCAACTAGGTGGGGTATCCAGGTCGCTCCCTCTCATTTATCCAAACATGATAGACAATGAATCTACTATTATCAACACTATCCAATGCATAGACGATGATGCCATTCTCACCTACATGGGTGCAGATGACTCTTTCATCCAATGATCACTTCCTTCAGAAACGCAGGTTATGTTAAATGAATCAACCATTGACATTAACCTTCCATCTTCCGATGTTCCTCAAATTTTAAAGATTGGTCAAACTTTGGATGCCCAGGAACAAATTGACTATACCAAATTCCTTTCAGATCATAGCAAAGCCTTTGCTTAGACCTACAACGATATGCCTAGCATCGACCCTAACATCATCATCCATAACATCATCACAAACCCAGAGGCTAAGCCTGCCAAGTAAAACCTTCACAAAATGCATCCTCGTGTTGCACTCCTTGTTAAAGAGGAGCTTCAACGTCTTCTTTCCATCTCTTTTATCTGACCCATCGATTATCTACAATGGGTGTCAAATATCGTCCCTGTCACCAAAGCAACTAGGGGAATCTGGATCTGTACTGACTATCATGACCTTAACTTGGCTTACCCAAAGGATGATTTTCCTCTACCCAACATCGACCAACTTGTTGATCTTATGGCCGGTCATGAGATGTTATCACTCATGGACAGGTTTTTAGGATATAACCAAATCTTGATTACACAAAAAGATTAGCACAAAACTACCTTCATCACCCCATGGGGGACTTTTTGCTATAGGGTCATGCCTTTCGGCCCAAAAAATGCAGGTGCCACATATCAACATGCCATGACCTACATCTTTCATGATCTCCTCTACAAAATCATGGAGGACTATGTGGATGACCTACTAGGCAAATCTGAACTCTGTCGTGACCATTTGACTATTCTCAAAATCATCTTCACTCGCCTCCTCCAATACAACGTTCAACTCAACCCCAAGAAATGCGTCCTTGGGGTTCTCTCTGGGAAGCTTTTAGGCTTCATCATTTCCCTTCATGGCATTGAGATTGATCCCGCTAAGATAAGAGCTATACTCGAGATGCCACCACCTACCAATCTAAAGCAACTTCACAGCCTGCAAGGGAAGCTCCAATCTATTTGTGACTTCATCTCATAGCTTTCTGATCGATGTCAACCCTTTCATCACCTCCTCAAGAAGGATGTCTCCTTTAATTGGGATAAGGATTGCCAAGAGGCTTTTGAGGCTCTTAAACATTATCTTGTCTCTCCACCAATCCTTATTCCACCTAAAGAAGATCAACCCTTCTATCTTTACATCTCAGCAATAAATCATTCTTTAAGTGCCATGATCATGCACCGAGATGAACAACATCATGAGCAAGTGGTTTATTACATAAGCTGAACACTCATTGACTATGAAACTCGGTATACTCATACTAAAAAACTTTGCTTGGCATTAGTCTTTGCCACTACCAAACTCCGTCATTATCTTCTCAATCACAAAACTTATGTCATCACCCACACTGACCCTCTTAAATACATGCATTCCAAACCATACCAAAATCAATGTATGGCTCGTTGGCTCATGCTTCTTGTTGAGTTTGACTTGGAATTCATCCAACAAAAATCTATAAAGGGGCAAACAGTCGTTGACCAACTAGCGGATGCCCCTCTACCTGACAACCAACCTTCTCACTACAAATTCCCTGACAAATCCATTGCCACATTATCCACCAATGACATTTTCTATCAAATGACAATGTTCTTTGACGGGTCTAAATGTCAACACGGTGGGGGTGCGGGGGTCATTCTAATTCCTCACAAGGGTGAGCCCATGCCCCTATCTTTCAAACTTGACTTTGAATGTACCAACAACATGGCTGAATATGAAGCCTTAATTTTGGGACTTCAAACCACCCTTTTCCTAGGCGTCAAGACCATCAACATCTTTGACGACTCACAACTAGTTGTTAATCAGATTAACGGTTCATATCTTTGTAAAAATGAAATTTTGCAAAGGTACAAACACCGTGTTGACACCCTACTAGAATCTTTCGACCATTACCTCCTACAAACTGTTCCTCGATCTATGAATAAGTTTGCTAATACTATGGCTTCTCTCACCTCATGCATTCCATCCTCATCATCTTCCTCAAGAATTTATGTTATGGTACATCATTTGGCATTACCTTCATATATCTCCACTAACATCAACCTTGTCAGCACCATTGACTCTAGTCCATAGGATGTTTGGTATAAACAACTTGTGAACTACTTAGCTTATTTTATTGTCCCCCTGGTCTCTTTAGCAATGCACGACGGGCTTTTATCAAAAGCACAACTCGATATACTATGCTAGGGGGTCTTCTCTATAAACAAGGTTTCGATGGCCTCCTTCTTCGATGTCTAACCTCCACTAAAACATATCACGCTATCAAACAAGTCCATGATGGGATTTGTGGAGGGCATTTCAGTGGTAACGTAGTTGCAAAGCGCATCCTTCACCTGGGCTATTATTGGCCCACTCTTCACCAAGACTGTAGCAACTATGTTCGGCATTGTATCAAATGCCAACAATATGCTAACTTACTTCACGTCCCTAGCCATGCTCTACAAGTTGCTAAGGACTTCTGGCCCTTTTCACAATGGGGCTTAGATCTAATCGGTGAGATTAACCCTCATTCATCTCTTCGACATTAGTCCATTATCACTGCAACCGAATACTTCACTAAATGGGTGGAAGTGATTCCCCTCGTCTACACTAAAGCTAACAAAATCATTGACTTCATCAACACCCATATCATCTGTCATTTCGGTGTACCCCACAAGATCATCACCGATAACGACAAATCATTCAAAAACAAAACTGTCTAGAAACTTTGTGACTCATTTGGCATCAAGCTCAGCTTCTCCTCACCTTACTACCCACAAGAAAATGGGCAGGCCGAGGCTTCCAAAAAAATCTTAACCAAAATCCTAATGAAGGTAGTTAACGACACTGGAAGGGATTGGCACATTCACATTCCCTTCACTTTATGGGCCTACCACACTAGCATTCAAACCCCTACGGGTGCTACACCTTTCTCTTTAGTGTATGGAACTAAGGCTGTCTTACCTCTTGAATTACAAATACCTTCTCTACGCATCTCTTTGCACGACATACTTTCTAACGATGACTTTCATCAAGATTAATTATCTCAACTTGAGTTACTTGACGAACGTTGTCTTGCTACCCTTAACCATCTCCATATCTACCAAAATCGCCTCCAACGTGCCTATAAAAAATGTTTGAGAGAATGAGATTTCAAAATTGGAGATCTTGTTCTCAAAGAAAACCAACACGTGACCAATCTGAAAAGAAGTAAATGAGGTAAGTTTTCTCCTAATTGGCTCAAACCTTATATCATAACACACAAGTATGGATCAGGAACTTATCATCTGTCTTCTCTTGAAGGCTGGCCAGAACCTGAGCCCCTTAATGCCTTGCATCTATGACCATTATATTGTTAATCAAGTAATCATTCGCTTGATGTTTAACTTGAGCTTGTCCCTTTAGCAACCCCCATCATCATCATTCCTATTCTTTTCAACCCTTTTTCCCTACAAACATTAGTCAACCCTTTTGTCAAGCATGAATGCTTTGTCCTAATAAAAGGGGAACCCTTAAACCTCTATAGGCTAGTCCATGACTAAAATTTTAGTCCATAAAACACATAAAATTGGGATGCCTATTCAAAGGTCATAAACTATAAATGTAGACTGCTCCCTCAAAGGACAGCTACATCATTACTGTAATTGATAGACTGCTCCCTTGAAAGACAGCTATTCAAAGACATTCAAACATATAAAGCAGAATATAGACCACTCCCTCGAAGGATGGCTATACACAAATTTTGATACAAACAACACTCTCTCAGAAGCTTCCCACATCGATCAGCTTCACATATGACCACAAAACAAAACAACATCCCCACGTAGACTTCCCGCATCGATCAGTCTACCAAAAAAAAAGGACTTGCCTATAGTCGTTCTCAGGGTCACCTAGAAAAGGGGCAAAGTTATCCTTGCTAAAAAGGGTTATGCTATCCTCATACCTCACATAATCAAACCTATTACCCCAACATACTCAAGGGATTTTGAGCTCACTTAACATCGAGTGATTTGAATACTTCTCTAACACAAACAATGGTCAATGACATAATGCATGAACGGGGTTTTTGTTTGCAATAACCCTATCTATGCTATCATTATGGTCCTTGTCAATGAAATAGCAACGCGCCTTTCACTTCTTACACACTTTGGTCACATACAACCAATCCAAATCCAACCAAATCATTTTCTAAACCAAATCCAAACCAACCAAACCAACCAAACCTTTTTCAGACCACTAACATTATCATAGCCCATTCACACTAGTTTCTATGGAAACCAATACACATGGAAACTATCGACCAAACACAATTTATGCCAAGCATAAACCATTACTTGATGAAGCATAAACATACTCATTTCATTTTTAGCATACATCCATCACTAATATGGAAACTTGCTAGGGATGAAAATTACATAACCAATGTTACATAATACACCATCACACAATATGGAAAAGGCTATAACATCATCTTACCCTCATCATTTATAACATGACCAAACCAACCTATCAACCAGCCTAAACTACATTGGCCTGAGGCCCTTCCAACAAGGGCTATGTAGGCAGCACTTAGATGACATGACGTCTTCTGGGGTTAGCTCGGCCACATCCGTTTGTTCATCTACTTGATGGACAAACCATTTAACCTTTAACCATGACTTAACCTCGTCCAACCCACATCTATAACTGACCCTCTTCCTTCCTTTTAGGGAGAACTACATTGGCCTGAGGCCCTTTAAACAAGGGCTATGTAGGCAGCACTCAATTGACATGGGGTCCTCTGAGGTTAGCTCAGCCATTCCTTCATCTATCCATCTAATGGACCAACTATCTATACCAACCCAAAATCATGACCTATCCAATCAGCCCTGACACTGAATGAGTTACCTAAACTTCTCATGGGGCACATTGGAGATCACATACATCTCCCTGACCACAACACACACCACTTAAGATGACTTATATCTCAACTCGACCCGACCAATGACCTTGGAGATCACGACTATCTCCTCAGACCACGACCACTTTTGAGACAACTATGCCTTGGTTTTTTTGATTGCATATATGCTACCTCACGAATATTTAGCAAAATTGTGCACACATCACATTACGACCCTCACACCTATTCTCAGATCATGAGAAAGTTGATCCCCGATATGTGTGACATTTTTTTGTTTTATAAGAACACTTCCTGAGCCTGAGATACTTGAAACACGACGACCATTGGAGCTACAACTTGTATCATTTAAGCCAATCAACTATGACTAAATGCTGGGGACCAGTTATTTTGATTTTAGCACTCCTCAACCTTTAACTGTGACAATTTGACCTACCTATCATGTGAAGTGGTATACACACCATCTCAACTATTACAGCGTTCACATTCAACCTTCACCATATCCATCCACTATCTATCAAATCAACACTCGATATCAGGTTACCTTCCCTCGACTCCCGCTTTGAGGGAGGAATACTATTTCAAACTATTTTCACTTTTCTACATTCAAAGGAAGTAAGAAACTAAGAATTAATAGTCTAGGGTTAGATGATACCCAGATGAGGTCTGCGCACTGTTATCCAGATGTTGAGAGAACTCCTCTTTGGTTGTGGAGGATGACACCTGCAGAAGAAAGAGACTAAAACAAAGAAGACGTTAGATGGATGTAAGGTGGACTGCCAAGCAATGTTTGATCCCAGAAGTGCAAAGACTTCTTGGAAGGGTGTCAGTCCATTGATTGATAAAGAAAATGTCTGATAATGAGAAATAAATGGAAGACTAAGGAAAGGAAACAAAGATATGCATACCTATATGCTGCTGTCGGTCTTCCATAGTCACCAACGTCGGTTAGTCTGCCAACATCGATGGGGGCAGTGGTCTTTGGTCGGGTCTCAGAGAAGGTCTGTGGTCAACAGAAGGGGTCTATGGTAGTCAGAGAGTCTGTGCAGGGTTGCAGGGATATGAATAAGGTCTAAGGAAGGATTCAGGTTGAGGACAGGGTGTCAAGAGGGGTCTGGTTAAGAGGAGGGCTTTTCAGCCTCTCCAGGAAGGGTGTCTGATTCGTTGATAGCCGGGTCTGGGTGGTAATGTGGCTTAGAAGCAATAAATAGAAAACTAATTACAAAGACATTCTAAGCTATTGAAATGACATAAAAAAAGAATACTTACCTCCTCCTTGCTGAAGAAGAAGTGTAGGAGACCTATTGCTGATGTAGAAGACTTGTTGCAATGAGGTAGACTGACTAATGCAGAATCCCTATGACCTATGATGCCTGATGTGTGTCTTGGAGAGAGAGAGGGAGAGGTTAAAGTCTGGGTGTAAGAGGATTTTTTTTGCATTCGGGAGAAGAGGATTCGAGAGAGAGGACCAAAATTCACCTTCGAACCAGTCTTAAGCAACCGACATCAGTGATCCCGCCGGTGTCGGCTGACTGGTAACCAACGTCGGCAGCTGGAATAACAGAAAAATGGCTAAAATTAGCCTTTTGCCCGTTCTTCCAACTGCCAAGTCTAATTGTCATGGGAAAATGGTCAAAGGTGGATAAATAAACGTGAGGATTAGTGGAGGGGAAGTTGGAATAGGTCATAGGGTGATAAATGAGGGTATCTAAGGGAAAGGGAATCCAAGAGGAGGATGATGTGTCATGGGTGAAGTGTCAAAGGGGAATGCTATTAATTTGAAATAGATGATTATTTTAAATTAATAAGTGTGTGGGTTAGGAATGTGTTAGAATTGGACCAAGGGGACCAAAGGGGAGAGTCAACCAAGGAGTAGACACGATTTTGGTGTCTACATTTGCCCCTTTTTGTCTTGTTGGTTGTTCTAACGAACTACAAGATAAAAATAGGAGTTGATTGCCCCAGGTATGGGATGAGGTCTTTTCATCTTATTGGTTGTTTTGATGGACTGCAAGACAAAAAAGAAATAATGTTGATTGCCTCGATTATGGGATGAGGTATTCCCCCTCAAAGTAGGAGTCGAGAGAAGGGAACCTAAAATCGGGTGCTAATTTGATGGATATGGTGAAGTTTGAGGTGAACACTACAATAGTCGAGATTGCATGCATACCACTTCATGGGATGGTCAGGTCAAATTGTCGCAGGTCAAGGTCGAGGAGTGCCAAAATTGAAATAATCGGGGGACCAAAATTCGCCTTCGGGCCGGTCTTAAGCAAATGTAGACACCGAAATCGTGTCTACTCATTGGTCGACCCTCCCCCTTGGCCCCCTTAGTCCACTTCCTAGCATTCCTAACACACACTTATTAATTTAAAATAATCATCTATTTTAAATTAATAACATTCCCCTTTTGACACTTCACCCATGACACATCATCCTCCCCTTGGATTCCTTTCCCTTGGATACCCTCATTTATCACCCTATGACCTATTCCAACTTCCCCTCCACTAATCCTCACATTTATTTAATCCACCTTCGATCATTTTTCCATGACAATTAGACCTGGTAGTTGGAAGAATGGGCAAAAGGCTAATTTTAGCCCTTTTTCCGTTATTCCAGCTGTCGACATCGGTTACCAGTCAGCCAATGCTGGCAAGATCGCCGACGTCGGTTGCTTAAGATTGGCCCAAAGGCAAATTCTAGTCTTCTTCCTCGATCCTCTTCATCTAAATGCAAAAATCCTCTTGCGCCCAGACTTCGAGTTCTCTCTTTCTCTCCCAAACACACAGCAAGCATCACAGGCTACAAGTACATTGTAGGAAGTCTTCTACACCAGCAGCATTAGCAACAAGTCTTCTACACCAGCAGCATCAACAACTAGTCTTCTACACTCCTCCTCCAACAAGCAACATGTAAGTATTCTTCTTTCTTTTCATTTTTGTATTTCAGAATGTATTTATATTCAGTCTCTATTTGCTACTTCTAAGTACTGTAGCCCAGATTGGCTTGACTAATCAATCAGACCCAACTATCAACTAGACCAGACTTGACTTCCTTCTTGGAGAGGCTAAGAGGCCTTCCCCTATAACCTGACCCCCTCCTAAGACCCTGTCCATCAACCGACAACCTTGCACAGACTCTCTGACTGCCATAGACTCCTTCTGTCGACCACATACCTTCTCTGAGACCCGACCAAAGACCACTACCCCCATCAACGTCGGCAGACTAACCGACATCGGTAGACTTGACCAACCGATGCCAGTAGCCTAACCAACGTCAGCGACTGTGGAAGACTGACAACAGCATACATGTACGCATATCTTTGTTTCCTTTGCTTAGTCTTCCATTTATTTCTTTTTATCAGACATATTCTTTATCAACAAGTGGACTGACATCCCTTAAGGAAGTCTTTGCACTTCTGGGACCAAGCATATCGCTTGGCAGTCCACCTTACATCTATCTAACGATCTTTTTGTTTAAGTCTCTTTCTCCTGCAGGTGTCATCCTCCACAACCAAAGAGGAGTCCCTACAACATCTGGATAACGGTGCGCAGACCTCATCCGGGTATCATCTAACCCTAGACCATTACTTTTTAGTTTCTTAATTCCTTTGAATGTAGAAAAGTGAAAATAGTTTGAAACATTCTGGCATGCCTGGTGGGACCCTAGGAATTCTCCTTGGGTTCATACATTTTTCTTCTAAGGCAATCTTGTCATATAGGTGCATTAGGTCTCTTCTTGCATCTTTTTCTTCTATCTCTTCTGAAAAGACACTATAAGCAAGTTAAAAAGAACCTTTCTTTTTCTTGTCATTTCTTCTTGCATCTTAGACTAGTCAAACTTCATACTCTTTGGCCTTTTCTCTACTTGCTTGCATCCGAACACACATTTCTATTTGGGGCTTAAAATCTATTGCATTTCATTTCTGATTGAATGCATATTTAGTCTACACATCTAGTAAATTAAAACCTCATCATGAGTTAATCGTAACACACTTATATTACACAACCAAATCACTTGCACAAATCAAACATCAAAACTCACTTGAGACAAGGTCCGACTAGGATTTCATCACCTAGCGAATACCTTACCCATCCTGGCAATCCCACTTGGACTTCACCACCAAGGGGAAAGCCCACTCTGTTCTCTGGTAGAGGATAAACTCTAGGGGATGTATATACTGGCTAAGCGAGACCAGCTTATCACTGGGCTCGTGAAGTGAGGGGAGCTTGCTCCTTAGCACCAGGCCACGTACAGAACCTAATACAAACTCTTGAGCATCGAAACTAACTTTAGACTACCTCCTCTAGGACCCGTTCTACAAGCCAACCTCCCAAACACATTCATCTAAGGCATAAGCCAATAGGATTCTAAAAATTATTCTTAGGAATTAACGTTAGGGTCTGCTTGTCTTCATTTTCTTTTTTGTCTTTATCTAGTTTTTTGAGCTAGTGAGGACGTTTTCTTCTTTCTTCAAAAAACTCTCAATTTTTTTGAGTTTCTGGAAAACACAATAAGCGACATCAGTTTTACCACCGACGTCGAACACTTGTTTTCACTGGCATCGGTTTTTCTATCGACGTCGGTCACTGTCCAAATTTTTCTTCTCAAAACAACAAGCTTAAAACCTGACTTTCTTACTGTCCAACACCCATTCTGGTTTTTTGAGACTGAAAAACATAGTTTCTGGAACCTGACCCTTCTTGCCTTGAATGGTTTTGACACACAGTCAAATCAGAAGTCTTCTTGACCATGCAAGGCAATGACCACTCCCGCCTTCGCCATCTATGCCTAGTCCACTAATGGAGTATCATTTAGAGACTGAACGAACTCCTACCCGACCAACTCCCAATCAAACTTTAATTGTCCCTAAAGGGGACCCAAACTTTGAGAGACTCCTTGACCACAACGTCATGGCTCTCCAACACTATCTCACAAGAAACCAAATGCGAGACCTTTCAGGTGAAGCGGTGATGACATCAACACCATCCACTACCCAACATTTTATGACTCAGACTATTACCTCAACCATTAACCCGACCATGGCCAATACGCAAAGTTTGGCCTCCCCATCTATTTTTGGACCGACCTCCATCGGGGTTTCATTACCCCCTCAACCATACACAATTCAACCAAGTTCTACATCATACCAGAACTTGATTGTCTCGACTCCACACACTCTTGCGCCTATAAATGCAGGAGTGTCTACCTCCCCTTTTTCCAATGCTACCATGCAACCACCTTTGGTGGTATTTAGTCAACTTATGCCTTCTACCTTCATGACACAACCGCCCTTGGCTTCCACTTCTGTCCCTATGACTAGTCATCAATACATTGTGCCTATACGAGCACAACCAACTACGTCATATGCCTCTTCTAGTACCTTCCAAGTGCCTTACAACCTAGGGGGCACCCCATCTGCCAATCCGTCAGCCAATCTCATCAATATGCTGATGGACAAAATTTCTAATCTTGAGGCTTCCATTTCTGGTTCAAGCAATGTCCTTTCATATGACCAAATTTGCAATGAACCCATCCATCCCTCCGTCCCAATCTGACCATATCCCAGTCAATGGGAACTTCCTAAGTTTACTCACTTCCAGAGTAAGGAAGACCCACATCAACATCTATGAGCATTCAGACATGCTTGTTACTTGATAGCACATGATGATGCGTTATTGCTACGCACATTTCCCATGTCACTTTCTGGCCCTGCCCTCGATTGGTATAGTTCTCTTACTAGTCACTCTATCTTTTCATTCACTCAATTGGCCCAACTTTTCCTTGACCACTTTTCAATCAATATCACCAAAAAGGTCTCAATCATGGACTTATACTCTATCAAATAATTCGATGACGAATTCATAACCGATTTTGTCGCCCATTGGAGAGGCCTAATCAACCAACTCTCCTTCCCTTTACCTCAACCTGAGCTCATTGAGCTCTTTTATTGAGCACGTGCCATGCACATCTCATCCACCTTGTGGGTTCAAACATTCCACACTTTTGATGAAGCTTTCACCATGGCCCAAAAGCTTGAACTCTGCGCTATTGAAGAAAATAGGGTCAAATTACGTAATACCAACGCAAAAACTGATGACCCTTCTTCTTCCAGACCTTCTTCTTCCCACTCCAAGTCCAAAGGAGTGGCAAACACTGTGGTCATTAGATCACCATCCTAGCCAATGATCGACCAACCTCAACCTTCAACATCACAAAGCATCACTAAACAATTCCAACAACGGTATATACAATGTCAGTACACTCCAATTGGAGAATCATACACTTTTGTTTTGGAGAAACTTGTCAAGCAGGGGGTCCTCAATTTCCATCTAATCTGACCACCTCAATTAAACTCTTCAAAAGCCATCCCTACATGGTATAGGGAAAATGACTTCTGTCACTATCACCGTGTCCAAGGCCATGACATCAACAACTGCCGAACCTTCAAGAACATTGTCCACGACATGATAGATAAGGGAGATCTTGTTTTGGATAACCCAAATGCACCACCCAATCAAAACATTGACATCTTTAAACAACCCTTTCCTAACCATCCTCCTAGCCAAAACAATGTCTAGACCATGGCCGATAGCTCCTAAGAGCATGATATACACATAGTCAACACGGTCTTGCCTCTTGTCCCTGACCAACCTCCTCCACAAATAGAAGAGCTTTCTTCTCCTATTCATCCATCATAGGTAGAAGAGCCTTCTTCTCCTATTAGTTCTCCATCAACCTCTCTTATATTGGAGGATGCTTCGACCATACCAATGCCATTAGCCCCACCTTCATCCTTCCTCCTACCAATGGAGGACCATACCCTTCTTACTCCTCAACTATAAGTAGAAGGCACCATCATCCCTGCCCTCTATCCTCTTAAGGGGTCACATTCTCCAATTTATTTTCCACCAAGAGAAGAACCTGTCTCTTCACCCACTTCGACCGAGGAAGACCCAGTGACGGTTTTCTCTTGCCTTTTGCCTGAGATCGCTACATCTCACTCACCTCCGTCCACATCTGAACCCAAATCCACGTAGGCATCCACCATGCTGAAAGATATTAAATCTCTTGGTGTTCGCCCCATATCTAATCTTGCCTCGCACAATAGTGGCCCTCAAACCAAACCAAAGAAGGCCACTAAACCACACCGGAGAATTCCTCCCCCACCTTCATCATTGCCCTCTATTTTGGGCCCACATCCATCCACCTTAATAGGAGTGCTTCCTACTCCAACACCTCACAGAGGCAAATTTCCTCCATTATCCCTTTTACCCATTAAACATATATTTCCTTCAAAATGACCAATGCCTCCTATGCCTCCAAAACAAAAGTCATCAACCTCTACTGCAACAAAACACACAAACCCATTGGCGGGTTCTTATGCCTTGCTATTACGACAATTGTTGCAGTCTTCTCGCATCAGTCTTCTACCTCTTAAACCATACCAATCTCTTGGACCAAAATCACCCTGGTTCGATGACACTAAAGTTTATGCGTATCATCGCACGTTGGGACATGACACTGAGCATTGTTGTGCCCTCAAAGTTGTCATTCGCCAATGCTTGGAGAAAGACACCCTTCCTCTTGACCATATTATCAACAAACCTTCAACATCATCCCATGCTTCCCATACCTCTTCACCTTCACACTCATCAACTCTCAGATCAAGACCATCTTGGTTCGACAACACTAAATTTTGTCATTATCATCGCACACTGGGACATGACACTGAGCATTGTTGCACTCTTAAAGCTGTCATTCGTCAACACTGAAAAAAGGATACCCTTCTAATCAAGGATCCTCTTGACTACCCCTTTGCCAAATCTTTGACACCATCACATGCCTCACAAACATCTTCACCTAAATATGGAGCCCATCATCAAACTGTGGTCCCTCCACCACCTTTAACCCCATTATTCGAAACCAACACAGTCAACTTGACCACTAGCCCTCCAACCCAAAAGGATAAAGGGAAAAGACATGTTTCTATCCCTTGGACATCCCCATCTACCAAGCCTTCACCAGAACCAAAACCCAAGATTACTGTCCTGGGCACATCTCGACTAGCATCCTCACAGACAATCCCTGACTCCGTGGTGAAACAACCTCACCACACGACCCCTGTGAAGATGTCTTTGTATGATCTCATACAAAACTCTCCACAATATCATCAAACTTTGATCCAAGCCTTACAATCGATAGAGGTCTAGCCTGATGACCCCTAACCATTAGCCACTTTAATCAAATCATTACCAACCATTTTCTCTATCACCATCTATGATTTTGAGATTCCTGCCTCCAACCTGGCAGATCAAGATCTCGCCCTCTCAAACTAAATCTGTTAAACATTTTCCCTAGCAACTGGGGGAATTCGACCTTACCCTGATTATTGTAACCTCGACCAAACATCAACCAACCAAACCTTGACCAAGTCTCAACCAAACCTCAACCAAACATCAACCTCAATCAAGCCTTAACCAAACCTCAACCAAGCCTCGACCAAACCTCGACCAAGCCTCGACCAAACCTTAACGAAGCCTCGACCAAATCTCGACCAAACCTTGACCAAACATCAACCAACCTTTTAATCATGACCTCAACCAACATCGACCAAACATTGACCAAATACGGCCTTGACCAAACATCAACCTCAACCAAGCCTCGACCAAACATCAAACAACCAAGCCTCAACCAAGCAATCAATCAAGCCTTGACCAAGCTTTGACCAAACATCAACCAACTTCTTAATCATCTTCATGTCCAAAATCAACCAACATGTGACCACTTTGGAATGAAGCAAATGGGGCAAGTTTGCTCCTAATTGACTCGGACCTTGCATCATGACACACAAGCATAGGTCAGGGACTTATCAGAACCTGAGCCCCTTTATGCCTTGCATCTTCGATCAGTCTACTGTTAGTCAAGTAATTATTCACTTGACATTTAATTTGAGCTTGATCCCTTGAGCAACCTCCCATCATCATTATTCCTATTCCTTTTCAACTCTCAACTCCATAAACATCAGTTAACCCTTTTGTATAGCATGACTGCTTTGTCCTAATAAAATGGAAACCCTTTAAACCTCTATAGTCAAGTCCATGACCACAATTTCAGTCAAACAAAAAAAAATATAAGTGGAATGCCTATCTCAAAATGTCATAAAACTATAAATGTAGACTGCTCCCTCGAAGGAAAGCTGCATCATGCTTGCTGTAATTGATAGACTGCTCCCTTGAAGGACAACTATTTAAAGACTTTTTAACATATAAAGCAGAATATAGACCACTCCCTCGAAGGATGGCTATGCCTAAATCTTGATACATACACAACACTATCTCAAAAGCTTCCCGCATCGATCAGCTTCAAAACATGACCACAAAGCAAAATGACATCCCCTCGCAGACTTCCCGCATCGATCATTCTGCTCAAAAAAAAAACTGACTGACAAAACTATAAAGTCATGGACTTGTCTATAGTCGTTCTCAGGGTCACCTATAAAAGGGGCAAAAGTTGTTCCTGCCAAAAAGGGTTCCCCCTTCCTTACATATCACATCAATCCTATCTACCCAACATACTCAAGAGATTTCAAGCTCACTTAACGTCAAGTGATTCAATTACTTCTCTAACACAAACACTAGTCCATGACGCAATGCATGAATGGGGCTTTTGTTTCTAAATAACCCCTTATCTATGCCATCATTATGGTCCTTGTCAATGAAAGAGCAACACACCTTTCACTTATTATCCCTCTATCTTGGTCACACATTTAACCAAATCATTTTCTCAACCATACCCAACCAAACCAATTAAACCATTTTCAGACCACCAACATGACATAGTCCATTTCACATAGTTTCTATGGAAACCAATACACATGAAAATTATCAACCAAACACAATTTATGTTAAGCATAAACCATTAATTGCTGAAGCATAAATAGACTCAATTCATTTTTAGCATACATCCATCACCGATATAAAAAATTGCTAGGGATGAAAGACCACTCAACCAATGTTACAGAATACACCATCACACAATATGGAAAAGGCTGTAACATCATCATGCCCCCCTCATCATTTCATCCTGACCAAACCAATCATCGACCATTTTGACTCTTCGTCTGAACTACATTGGTCTGAGGCCCTTCTAACAAGGGCTATGTAGGCAGCACTCAGATGACATGACATCTTATGGGGTTAGCTCGACCACATCCATTTGTTCATCTACCCGATGGACAAACCATTTGACCTTTAACCATGACCAAAACCAATCATCAACCATTTTGTCTCTTCGTCTGAACTACATTGGTCTGAGGCCCTTCCAACAAGGGCTATGTAGGTAGCACTCAGATGACATGACATCTTTTGGGGTTAGCTTGACCACATCCATTTGTTCATCTATCTGATGGATAAACCATTTTGACCTTTAACCATGACTTGACCTAGTCTAGACCATGTCCATAATCGATCCTTTTCCTCCCTTTTGGGAGAACTACATTGGCTTGAGGCCTTAACAATAGGGGCTATGTAGGCAGCACTTAGTTGACACGGGATCTTTTGAGGTTAGCTCGGCCTTTCCTTCGTCCATCCATCTAATGGACCATCTATCAACACCTGTCACTTGAGATCACTTATATCTCAGCTCAACTTGACCAATGACCATGGGGATTGTGCCTATCTCCTTCGACTTTGACCACTTCCAAGACAACTTTGCCTTGGTTGTTTTTGCATGTATGCTACCTCACGATTGGTTAGGAAAATTGTTCGCAACCCATATTTTGACCCTCACAAGTATTGGATCACGAGCAAGTTGATCCCCACTACTTGTGACATTTTCATGTTTCTAAGAGCACTTCCTGAGCCTGGGATACTTGGAGTACGACGACCATTGGATCTACAGCTTAGATCGAATAACCCAATCAGCTACGACTAAATGTTGGGGCCCAATTATTTTGATTTTGGTACTCCTCGACCCTGACTTGATAATTTGACCTGACCATCATGTGAAGTGGTATGCACGCAATCCCAACTATTGCAGTGTTCACACTCACCCTTCACCATATCCATCCGCTATCTATCAAATCAACACCTAATTCCAAGTTCCCTTCCCTCGGCTCCTGCTTTGAGGGGGAATACCTCATCCCATAATCGGGGCAACCTACATTCATTTTTTGTCTTGCAATTCATCAGAACAACCAACAAGATGAAAGCAACCTCATCCCATACCTGGGGTAATCAACTTCTATTTTTGTCTTGCAGTTCGTCTAGAACAACCAACAAGACAAGAAGTGTCAAGGAGGACTAGAATTCACCTTCAAGCCGGTCTTAAGCAATCGATGTTAGCGATACCACCGACGTCGACAGCTGGAATAACAGAAAAAGGGATAAAATTAGCTTTTTGCCCATTCTTCCAACTGCCAGGTCTAATTGTCGTGAGAAAATGGTCGAAGGTGGATAAATAAATGTGAGGATTAGTGGAGGGGAAGTTGGAATAGGTCATAGGGTGATAAATGAGGGTATCCAAGGGAAAGGGAATCCAAGGGGAGGATGATGTGTCATGGGTGAAGTGTCAAAGGGGGATGTTATTAATTTAAAATAGATGATTATTTTAAATTAATAAGTGTGTGGGTTAGGAATGTGTTAGAAGTGGACCAAGGGGACCAAGGGGGAGAGTCTACCAAGGAGTAGACACGATTTCAGTGTCTACATTTGCCCCTTTTTATCTTGTTGGTTGTTCTAACGAACTGCAAGACAAAAATAGGAGTTGATTGCCCCAGGTATGGGATGAGGTCTTTTCATCTTGTTGGTTATTCTGATGGACTGCAAGACAAAAAAAATGAATGTCAATTGCCCTGATTATGGGATGAGGTATTCCCCCTCAAAGTAGGAGTCGAGAGAAGGGAACCTGAAATTGGGTGATGATTTGATAGATAGAAGATGGATATGGTGAAGTTTGAGGTGAATGCTGCAATAGTCAAGATTGTGCGCATACCACTTCACGAGATGGTCAGGTCAAATTGTCGTAGGTCAAGGTCAAGGAGTGACAAAATCAAAATAACTGGGCCCCAACATTTAGTCATAGCTGATTGAGTTATTCGATCCAAGCTATAGCTCCAATGGTCATCATGTTCCAAGTATCTCAGGCTCAGGAAGTGCTCTTGGAAAACATGAAAAATTTCACAAGTAGTGGGGATCAACTTGCTCACGATCCTAGCACTTGTGAGGGTTGAAATGCAGGTGCAGACAATTTTGCTAACCATTCATGAGGTAGCATACATGCAAAAACAACCAAGGCAACGTTGTCTTGGAAGTGGTCAGAGGAGATGGTCACGATCTCCAAGGTCATTGGTCGAGTCGAGACAAAGGAATGGCTGAGCTAACCTCAGAAGACCCCATGTCAACTGAGTGCTCCCTACATAGCCCCTTGGTCGTTAGGGCCTCAGGTCAATGTAATTCTCCCTAAAAGGGAGGAAGAGGGTCGGTTATGGATGTGGTCAGACTAGGTTAAGTCATGATTAAAGGTTGAAATGGTTTGCCCATCAGGTAGATGAATAAACAGATGTGGCCAAGCTAACCCCAGAAGATTTCATGTCATCTGAGTGTTGCCTACATAGCCCTTGTTGGAAGGGCCTCAGACCAATGTAGTTCAGACGAAAAGACAAAATGGTTGATGATTGGTTTTGGTCATGGTTAAAGGTCAAATGGTTTGTCCATCGAGTAGATGAACAAATGGATGTGGTTGAGCTAACCCCAGAAGACATCCTGTCATCTGAGTGCTGCCTACATAGCCCTTGTGTTGAGGGGCCTCAGACCAATGTAGTTTAGATGAAGAGTCAAAGTGGTTGATGATTGATTTTGGGTCATGATTAAATGATGAGGGTAAGATGATGTTATAGCCTTTTCCATATTGTGATGGTGTATTCTGTAACATTGGTTGAGTGGTCTTTCATCCCTATCAATTTTCCATATCGATGATGGGTGCATGCTAAAAATGAATTGAGATGATTTATGCTTCAGCAAGTAATGGTTTATGCTTAACATAAATTGTGTTTGGTCGATAGTTTCCATGTGTATTGGTTTCCATAGAAACTATGTGAAATGGACTATGTCATGTTGGTAGTCTGAAAATGTTTGGTTTGATTGGGTATGGTTGAGAAAATGATTTGGTTGGATTGTGACCAAAGGTGTGAAAAAAAGTGAAAGGCAAATTGCTCTTTCATTGATAAGGACCATAATGATAGCATAGATAAGGGTTTTGCAAACAAAAGCCCCGTTCATGCATTATGTCGTTGACCAGTGGTGATGTTAGAGAAGTACTCAAATCACTTAACGTTAAGTGAGCTCAAAATCCCTTGAGTATGTTGGGTAGATAGGTTTGATTATGTGAGATGGATGGAAGGGGGAACCCTTTTTGGTAGGAACAACTTTGCCCCTTTTATAGGTGACCCTGAGAACGACTAAAGACAAGTCCATGACTTTATAGTTTGTCAGTCAGTTTTTTTTTTGATAGACTGATCGATGCGGGAAGTCTGTGAGGGGATGTTGTTTTGTTTTGTGGTCATGTTGTGAAGCTGATCGATGCGAGAAGCTTCTGAGATAGTGCTGTGTATGTAACAAGATTTAGGCATAGCCATCCTTCGAGGGAGTGGTCTATATTATGATTTATATGTTTTTGATAGTCTTTGAATAGTTGTTCTTCAGGGGAGCAGTCTATTTATTACAGCAATTATGTAGCTGTCCTTTGAGGGAGCAGTCTACATTTAGAGTTTTATGACCTTTTGAGATAGGCATCCCAATTTTATATATTTTTATTTGATTTTTTGACTGGAATTTTGGTCACGGACTTGACTATAGAGGTTTAGAGGGTTTCCCTTTTATTAGGACAAAGCATTCATGTTTGACAAAAGAGTTGACTGATGTTTGTAGGGTCGAGGGTTGAAAAGGAATAGGAATGATGATGATGGGGATTGCTCAAGGGATCGAGCTCAAGTTAAATGTCAAGTGAATAATTACTTGACTAACAGTAGACTGGTCAAAGATGCAAGGCATAAAGGGGCTCAGGTTCTGATAAGTCCCTGACCCATGCTTGTGTTATGATGCAAGGTCTGAGTCAATTAGGAGCAAACTTGCCCCATTTGCTTCGTTCCAAATTGGTCACATGTTGGAGATGAGTAAGAAGTTGGTTGATGTTTGGTCAATGCTTGGTCGAGGCTTGGTCAAGGTTTGGTCGAGTCTTGGTTGATGCTTGGTCGAGGCTTGGTTGGCTGATGGCTGGTCGAGGCTCGGTCGATGTTTGGTCGAGGTTGGTTGAAGACTGGTTGAGGTCATGGTTAAAAGGTTGGTTGATGATTAGTCAAGGCTTGGTCGAGGCTTGGTCGAGGCTTGGTTGAGGTTGATGATTAAAAGGTTGGTTGATGTTTGATGTTTGGTCGAGGTTATGATAGTTAGGGTAAGGTCAAATTCCCATAGTTGCTAGGGAGAATGTTTGATATATTTAGTTTGAGAGGGCGAGATTGTGATCTGCCAGGTTGGAGGTAGGAATCTCAAAATCACTGATGGTGACAGAGGCAATGGTTGGTAATAATTTGATTAAAATGGCTAGTGGTTGGGGGTCATCAGGCTGGACCTCCATCGATTGTAAGGCTTGGATCAAAGTTTGATGATGCTGTGGAGAGTTTTGTATGAGATCATATAAGGACATCTTCACAGGGGTTGTGTGGTGAGGTTGTTTCACCACAGAGTCAGGGATTGTCTTTGAGGATGCTAGTGAGATGTGCCCAAGACAGTAATCTTGGGTTTTGGTTGTGGTGAAGGCTTGGTAGATGGGGATGTCCAAGGGATAGAAACACGTCTTTTCCCTTTATCCTTTTGGGTTGGTGGGTTGGTGGTCAAGTTAACTGTGTTGATTTCAAATAATGGGGTAAAAGGCAGTGGAGAGACCATAGTCTGGTGTTGAGATCCCAATTTAGGTGATGATGTTTATGAGGCATGTGATGGTGTCAAAGATTTAGCAAAGGGAAAGTCAAGAGGATCCTTGATGAGAAGGGTATCCTTTTTTTGGTGTTGACGAATGACAGCTTTAAGAGTGCAACAACGCTCAGTGTCATGTCTAGGTCTGCGATGATAGTGACAAAATTTAATGTTGTCGAACCAAGATGGTCTTGATCTGAGAGTTGATGAGTGTGAAGGTGAGGAGGTATGGGAAGCATTGGACGATGTTGAAGGTTTTTTGATAATATGGTCAAAAAGAAGGGTGTCTTTCTCTAAGCATTGGCAAATGACAACCTTGAGGGCACAATAATGCTCAGTGTCATGTCCCAGCGTGCGATGATACGCACAAACTTTAGTGTCATCGAAACAGGGTGGTTTTGGCCTGAGAGATTGGTATGATTTAAGAGGTGGAAGACTGATGCGAGAAGACTGCAACAATTGTCGTAACAGCAAGGCATAAGAACCTACCAATGGGTCTGCATGTTTTGTTGCAGTAGGGGTTGATGACTTTTGTTTTGGAGGCATAAGAGGCATTGGTCATTTTGGAGGAAATATATGTTTAATGGGTAAAGGAGATAATGGAGGCAATTTGCCTCTGTGAGGTGTTGGAGTAGGAAGCACTCCTATTAAGGTGGATGGATGCGGGCCCAAAATAGAGTGGAATGATGAAGGTGGGGGAGGAATTCTCTGGTGTGGTTTAGTGGCCTTCTTTGGTTTGGTTTAAGGGCCACTATTATGCAAGACAAGATTAGATATGGGGCGCTCACCAAGAGATTTAATCTATTTTGGCATGGTGGACGCCTGTGTGGGTTTGGGTTTAGATGTGGACGGAGGTGAGTGAGATGTAGCGATCTCAGGCAAAAGGCAAGAGAAAATCGTCACTGGGTCTTCCTCGGTCTAAGTGGGTAAAGAGATAGGGTCTTCTCTTGGTGGAGAAGAAATTAGAGAATGTGACTCCTCAAGAAGATAGAGGGCAGGGATGATGGTACCTTCTACTTGTGGTTGAGGAATAGGAAGGGTATGGTCCTCCATTGGTAGTAGGAAGGATGAAGGTGGGGCTAATGGCATTGGTATGGTCAAAGCATCCTCCAATATAAGAAAGGTTGATGGAGAACTAACAGGAGAAGAAAGCTCTTCTTCTTGTGGAGAAGGTTGGTCAGGGACAAGAGGCGAGACTGTGTTGATCGTGCGTATATCATGCTCTTGGGAGCTATCGGCCATGGTCTGGACATTGTTTTGATTAGGAGGATGGTTAGAAAAAGGTTATTTAAAGATGTTAATGTTTTGGTTGGGTGGTGCATTTGGGTTATCCAAAACAATATCTCCCTTATCTATCATGTCTTGAACAATGTTCTTGAAGGTTTGGCAGTTGTTTATGTCATGGCCTTGGACGCGGTGATAGTGACAAAATTCATTTTCTCTATACCAGGCAGGGATGGATTTTGAAGGGTCAAATTTAGGTGGTCGGATTGGAGGGAGATTGAGGACCCCCTGCTTGACAAGTTTATCCAAAATGGAAGCGTATGATTCTCCTATAGGAGTATACTGACGATGTATGTACCGTTGTTAGAATTATTTGGTGATGCTTTGTGATGTTGAAGGTTGAGATTGGTCGTTTGTTATTGATGATGGAGATCTAAAGACCATAGCGTTTGCCACTCCTTTGGACTTGGAGTGGGAAGAAGAAGGTCTGGAAGAAGAAGGGTCATTGGTTTTTGCATTGATATTACGCAATTTGACCCTATTTTTTTCAATAGCGCAGAGTTCAAGCTTTCGGCCAATGGTGAAAGCTTCTTCAAAAGTGCAGAATGTTTGAACCCATAGGTGGATGAGATGTGCATGGCACATGCTCGAGAGAAGAGATCAATAAGCTTGAGTTGAGGTAAAGGGAAGGAGAGTTGGTTGATTAAGCCTCTCCAACGGGCGACAAAATCGGCTATGGATTCATCGTCAAATTGTTTGATAGAGTATAGGTCCGTAATGGAGACCTTTTGGTGATATTGATCGAAAAGTGGTCAAAGAAAAGTTGGGCCAGCTGAGTGAATGAAAAGATAGAATGACTGGCAAGGGAACTATACCAATTGAGGGCAGGGCCAGAAAGCAACATGGGAAATGTGCGTAGCAATAACACATCATCATATGCTATGAGATAACAAGCATGTCTAAATGCTCGTAGATTATATTGTGGGTCTTCCTTACTCTAGAAGTGAGTAAACTTAGGAAGTTCCCACTGACTGGTATAGGGTCGAATTGGGACAGAGGGATGAATGGGTTCGTTGTAAATTTGGTCATATGAAAGGACATTGCTTGAATCAGAAATGGAAGCCTCAAGACTAGACATTTTGTCCATCAGCATCTTGATGAGATCGGCTGATGGATTGGCAGATGGGGCACCCCCTATGTTGTAAGGTGCTAGATAGAGGTGTATGACGTAGTTGGTTGCGCTTGTATAGACGCAACATATTGATGACTAGTCATAGGGATAGATGTGGAGGTTAAGGGTGGTTGTGTCATGAAGGTAGAAGGCATAAGTTGACTAGATACCGCCAAAGGTGGTTGCATGGTAGCATGGGCAAAAAGGGAGGTAGACACTCCTGCATTTATAGGCACAAGAGTGTGTGGAGTCGAGACAATCAAGTTCTGGTATGATGTAGAACTTGGTTGAATTGCGTGTGGTTGAGGGGGTAATGAAACCCCGATGGAGGTTGGTCCAAAAATAGAAGGCAAGGCCAAACTTTGTGTATTGGCCATGGTCGGGTTAATGGTTGTGGAAATAGTCTGAGTCATAAAAGGCTGAGTAGTGGATGGTGTTGATGTCATCACCGCTTCACCCAAAAGGTCTCACGTTTGGTTTTTTGCGAGATAGTGTTGGAGAGCCTTGACGTTGTGGTCAAGGAGTCTCTCAAAGTTTGGGTCCCCTTCGGGGACAATTGAAGGTTGATTGGGAGTTGGTCAGGTAGGAGTTCGTTCGATCTCTGAATGATACTCCATTAGAGGACTAGTTATGGAGGGCAAAGGCGGAAGTGAAAGTTTCCTTGCATGGTCAACAAGCATCCTGGTTTGATTGCATGTCAAAACCATTCAAGGTAAGAAGGGTCAGGTTCTAGAAACTGTGTTTTTTAATTTCAAAAACTCAGAATGTGGTTTTGGTAGAAAAAGGGGTGAGTTTTAAGGTTGCTATTTTGAGAAGAAAAATTGTGATAGTGACTGACGTCGGTTGAAAAACCGATGTCGATGAGAAAAGGTGGCCGACGTCGGTCAGATAACCGATGTCAGTGGAAAGGTGGCTGATGTCAGTCAGATAACTGATGTCGGTGAAGAAAGGTTGCCAACATCGGTGGTGAAACCGATGTTGGTTACTGTGTTTTCTAGAAACTCAAAAAATTTGAGAGTTTTTGGAAGAAAGAAGAAAACGTCCTCACTAGCTCAAAAAACCAGATAAAGATAGAAAAGAAGATGAAGACAAGTAGACCCTAATGTTAATTCTTAAGAATAATTTTTAGAATCCTGTTGGCTTATGCCTTAGAGTGTGTTTGGGAAGTTGGCTTGTAGAACGGGTCCTAGAAGAGGTAGTCTAAAGTTGGTTTCAGGTTAGTTTCAGTGCTCAAGAGTCTGTGTTAGGTTCTGTACATGCCCTGGTGCTAAGGAGCAAGCTCCCCTCACTTCACGAGCCTAATGATAAGCTGGTCTCACTTAGCCAATATATACGTCCCCTAGAGTTTATCCTTTGCCAGAGAATAGAGTGGGCTTTCCCCTTGGTGGTAAAGTCCAAGTGAGATTGTCGAGATGGGTAAGGTATCCGCTAGGTGATGAAATCCTAGTTGAACCTTGTCTCAAGTGAGTTTTGATGTTTGATTTTGTGCAAGTGGTTAGGTTGTGTAACATAAGTGTGCTACGATTAATTCATGATGTGGTTTAATTACTAGATGTGTGGACTAAATATGCATTCAGGCAGAAATGAGATGCAATTGATTTTAAGCCCAAATAGAAATGTGTGTTCGTATGCAGACAAGTGAGAAAGGGTTGAAGAGTATGACTTTGACTAGTCTAAAATGCAAGAAGGAAAGAAAAAGAAGGATTCCTTTTAACTTTGCTTATGATGTCTTTCGGAAGAGATAGAAGAAGAGAGATGCAAGGAGAGACCTAATGCACCTATATGAAAAGATTGCTTAGAAGAAAAAAGTATGAACCCAAAGAGAATTCCTAGGGTCCCATCGAGCATGCCAAAATGTTTCAAACTGTTTTCGCTTTTCTACATTCAAAGGAAGTAATAAACTAAGAAGTAATGGTCTAGGGTTAGATGATACCTAGATGAGGTCTGTGCACCGTTATCCAGACGTTGAGAGAACTCCTCTTTGGTTGTGGAGGATGACACCTGCAGAAGAAAGAGACTAAAACAAAGAAGGCGTTCGATGGATGTAAGGTGGATTGCTAAGCAATGTTTGATCCCAGAAGTGCAAAGACTTCTTGGAAGGGTGTCGGTCCATTGATTGATAAATAAAATGTCTGATAATGAGAAATAAATGGAAGACTAAGCAAAGGAAACAAAGATATGCATACCTGTATGCTACTGTCAGTCTTCCACAGTTGCTGACATCGGTTAGGCTGCCAGTGTTGGTTGGTCAAGTCTGCCAACCTCGGTTAGTTTTCCGATGTCGGTGGGGGCAGTGGTCTTTGGTCGGGTCTCAGAGAAGGTCTGTGGTCAACAAAAGGGGTCTATGGCAGTCAGAGAGTCTGTGCAGGGTTGCAGGGATATGAATAAGGTCTAAGGAAGGAGTCAAGTTGAGGACAGGGTGTCAAGAGGGGTCTGGTTAAGAGGAGGGCTTTTCAGCCTCTCCAAGAAGGGTGTCTGATTGGTTGATAGCCGAGTCTGGGTGGTAATGTGGCTTAGAAGAAATAAACAAAAAATTGATTACAGAGACATTTTAAGCTATTGAAATGACAAAAAAAAGAATACTTACCTCCTCCCTACTGAAGAAGAAGTGTAGGAGACCTGTTGCTGATGTAGAAGACTTGTTGCAAAGAGGTAGAGTGACTAATGCAGAATCCCTGTGGCCTGTGATGCCTGATGTGTGTTTGGGAGAGAGAGAGGGAGAGGTCGAAGTCCGGGCACAAGAGGATTTTTTTTGCGTTCGAGAGAAGAGGATTCGAGAGAGAGGACTAGAATTTGCCTTCAGGCTGGTCTTAAGCAACCGACATCGGCAATCCCACCGGCGTTGGCTGATTGGTAACTGATGTCGGTAGCTAGAATAATGGAAAAAGGGCTAAAATTAGCCTTTTGCCCATTCTTCCAACTACCAGGTCTAATTGTCATGGGAAAACGGTCGAAGGTGGATAAATAAATGTGAGGATTAGTAGAGGGGAAGTTGGAATAGGTCATAGGGTGATAAATGAGGGTATCCAAGGGAAAGGGAATCCAAGGGGAGGATGATGTGTCATGGGTGAAGTGTCAAAGGGGGATGTTATTAATTTAAAATAGATGATTATTTTAAATTCATAAGTGTGTGGGTTAGGAATGTGTTATAAGTGGACCAAGGGGACCAAGGGGGAGAGTCGACCAAGGAGTAGACACGATTTTGGTGTCTACAAATACCTCATCCCACATCTAGGGCAGCCAACACTTTTTTTTTGTCTTGCAGTTCATCAAAATAACCAACAGGACAAAAATGACCTTATCCCATACTTGGGGCAACTTACTCCTATTTTTGTCTTGCAGTTCGTCAAGAACAACCAACAAGACAAAAGGGGCAAATGTAGACACCAAAATTGTGTCTACTCCTTGGTCAACCCCCCTTTGGTCCCCTTGGTCCACTTCTAAACATTTCTAACCCACACACTTATTAATTTAAAATAAATTACCTATTTTAAATTAATAGCACCACCCTTGACACATCGCTCATGACACCACACCTTGCCCTTGGATACCCCCATTTATCACCCTATGACAAATCTTAATTACCTAAGACCTATTTCAACTCCCCCACTAATTCTCATGCCTATTAAACCCGCCATTCAAACCATTCGCCAATGGAAGTTGAACTTGGTAGATGGAGGAATGGGCAAAAGGCTAAAAATAGCCTTTTTACCCATCTTTTATCCGCTGACGTCGGTTACCCATCGACCGACGCTAGTGGAATCACCGACATCGGTTGCTTAAAACCAAATTCTGACCCTGAATTCTACTCGAATGTGAATTCTCTTTCTCCCAGGATCTGAATTCTCTTGCTCCCCGACTCTTTGTAGGCATCAGCATTCTATCATCACTCTCCAGGCTAAGAAAATCTATAGAATTCACTCCACATTGGATTAGAAGATTGCATGAAGTCTCCTATATTAGCCATAACAGAAACACGTCTTCTACCCTTCTGGTTCTCCACTAAGAGCTAAGTATCCTTCTGGTTTTTCATTTTAGTATTTTAAGAGCATTGGTAGTTAGTTTCCATTGAATATTTTTGAATACTATTGAGACAACCCAACTTTCTTCTCAGAGAGGCTGAAAAGCCTTCCCACATCCTTATCCTCCTTACACACCAACCCTTTGTCTTGGTCCCCTCTCAGACCCTACTCACTATCCTGTAATCCTCCACAAAACCATCAAGCAGACCCAGACTCCTTCCAGACCCCTCTATCGACCATAAACCTATCCAAAACCTATATAAGGCCATTACCCTGACCGACATTGACCATTTCCCCTACTGACATCAGCAGACTAACTGACATCAGTAACCTTGACCAACTGACACCGACAAAACTATCGACGTTGGTGACTATGATAAACTGACAGTAGAATACAGGTACGCATTATCTCTATTTATTTTGTTTAGTCTTTCACCATTTCTCTTTCTAGCAACACTCTTTTATCAACTAGTGGACTGTCATCCCTCAAGGAAGTCTTTGCACTTCTGGGACTGAGCTTTGATTGGCAGTCCACCATATATCTATCTAACATTTTCCTTTGTTAAGTTTTCTTCTTATCTACAGATGTCATCCTCTACAGCCAAAGAGGAGCTCCTTCAATCGTCTGGATATGGTGCACAACTTCATCTGGGTATCATCTAACCCCTGACCATTATCTTAGTTTCTTATTTCTTTTGAATGTGAAAAGCAAAAATGAGTAGAAACACATGATCAATATGGATCCACTATACCTGACTAAGGGGTACCTTACCACATAATATCACTAGAAACTATTCCAAATCTAATAGTCAAGTAATACCATGCAATAACCCTAGCTAGGTCATATGTTTTATTATGAAATTAAATGACAAAGGAAAGTAAATCTAACCTAGTGCTCACCAAAGCACGTGGCACAAAATAGGGGTAAAAAACATAAAATTAAACATACATAGAAGAACTCTAATTAAGTTAATATAGATATAATCCTAATGTGTGAAATGAGAAATACATTCACAATCTATTACTTATGCTACTTATATCTATTAAAATAGAGGAGTAAGAGTTAGAGATACTTACCTTGAAGATGAACCCATCAAGGCTCAATCTCTCCCTTGGCCAATGGTACCTTAAAAGCGGTTGTGGTTGGTAAGGATCATAAAGATATGTCAACTCTAGGCTAGATGACTTCTCCTAAGTAGACAAAATTTTTCCACAAGATAAGATTCTTCTCTCTAAGTGTAAACCCTAAGCAATGACTCTTCAAGTAGAATGGTGGAAGAGAAAATTGTAAAGAAGTGAAATGAATGATTAACTATATCTCTCTCAATGAAATGGTGAAAATGTTGTGTTTATATAGTCGTATTTAACCCTAAATTCTTTTGAATTTTTAGCTAATAGAGTTACCCCAATTGACCTTGTTATTTAATAAATAAAATAGTTAAGTCCTAGACTAAGTCAGTCAGGGATGACCTAATCTTGTAACATGCTTATATTTTAAGAACAAGGTTGGATCAAGCCAACTTTGGTTGGTAATTGGAAGAAATAGGTTTTGGCTTAGGTAGGGGCTATTTGAAGTGATAAATTACTTAGAAGAGTGTGTAAGGGAGGTTTCAAACCTTAGGGAAATGTATAAGAGAAGTTTGTGTTGGTTTCAACTGGTTTTTTAGGAGATAACAATCTTGTAAAGCATTAATGGTATGTCTGCCCTTTTACCAGTGCACCCTTTAAGTCATGCACTCAGAGAGATTGAGACCCGACGGGTTCTGTTAGAGTATATTTCTCATGCTTTCTAGGTTCTAGCTAAGATTTTAGTCCTTTTCCTAGTTTTATTCTATGTGAGGATTTATCCCACATTTTTTAGTTAGGCTTGATTCTTGTTTTACCTTTTATACTTAAGCAAGGGATCTCCATTATTTTCTACATAATTTTTATGAATAAAAATTGGTTTTGTTCATATCCAGTGTATTCCTTATGTGTATGATGAAGTACTCATAATTGTGATAATGGTGTGTTGGAGAGATCTCGGTTGAAGAGTGTTGAGAACTCTTTCATCGTATTAAAACCTCCTTTAAGGTGTCATTGCCTAGCCATTTTTTAGAGGCAAGTTTTTTCTACAACATCTTGGTGTTAAGAATAAGTGATTAATTATGCAGTAACATGCAACATGGATTTCATTCCTCAAAATCATAGCAGTAGAGACATATGAAATAAAATTTAGATCTAAGAAAATACACACATAATACTGATATAACATGGTTCACCCAATGTGGGCTACATCCACCAAGAATCTCTCTTTAATATTATAAACAAGAGTACAAGATAACTCTCAACAAGAAACCTCTCATAGAGATAACTTTCTCCAACTTGAATTCACACTAGAATTGTCAATATGTTAAGCTACACCTCAAACCCGATCACACCAATCAAAGAGAGAATACAAAGATAAAAATGATATGTAAAATGTAATGTGTAATGTGTTCCCCCTCACCCCTATTTATTCTTTCCAAGATCCCTTGAAAAATGCACCATACCATGGAGATAACCATATCCCCACTAAATAAGGGAGGTTACAACCATCTGGGATAAACATAATCCCCCGATTCTCTCAACACCTTACCCACTTATCCATAAAAGATTCCACAAATGTGGAAAGTGGTTAGCATACTAAAAAATATGCCCCACCATTTGTGAAAGTAGAAAATGCATGTTAAAATTAACTTGGTAATTTTACTTTTACCTTAGGGGTGTTGAAACGAGATCCACATTCAACACTTGGAATGAAAAGCCTTTACCATTGAATTTATAAGGCCTCAAAATGTAGGATCACTTATCAATTTGTCAAAAATAGAGAATTTTACAAAAAATCATTTTAGGGGGTTTTCAATCTTACCCACGTATAGATCTGTACAATGAATTTCTTTATGTTTTTTTAAGAGATTTTCTAGCTTTTACTGGGTTCTACAAAATATTTGGTGGGTCTTCAAATTTTTTTGAACCCTAACACCCCTATGACCAATCTAGTGAGATGTATATTTTTTTAGGGTTTTTTTTTATTCTATTGGTTTGTTACTTGTTTCTATAGAGTTTTTTCTAGTTTGTTTGGGTGGTGTGCTTGAAGACATTAATTTAAGTAAGGTGGACTATGAGAGCTAGTTTGGACTGGCTTCACAACTTGCTATATTCAATCCACTCATGCTTGGGACTCTCAAACTTCTCTCTTAAACTCCCATGTTACTCATTGTCATTATCTTCCATGCTACATCCTCTTTATGCCTAGCATATTGGCATGGATGGCACATTCATTGCCTTTCCCATGATTCTTTGTATTATTTGATTCACCTATTGATTTGATTTGTCACTTCAAACTTAGCTTCTAATTAGTGTAAGCATGACGAGGGGTCTTAGTGCATTACCATAGGTGAGATCACCAAGAAAGTCAAGTCCTCAACTGGTCCTCTACCAGGAACAATCCACCTTGATTTCAAATGGCAGTGGATCTCATGGCATGTTTTGAGAGTGGCTTATTGATAGTTATCCCTTTACTCCATCATTATTGAAGGATTAAGTGTTATTTCTTTAGCTATTTTGTTTAACAACTATGGCCTTATCATGGCCTCATATCATTTTCCATCTCACATGGATAACTTCTCCCTAGGCTCGCCATCTACTCTCACTCCTCCTTAGAATTCCACTCAACAATCTCCACTTGGTGGTTTGAACCAGTCTCCATTAAGCTCACCCTATTAATTGGAAAATAGGCCCATGCTCGAGCCCATGATTTTATCAAAAAAGGGTTTGTTTTTTTATTTCTCCCACTATTAATTTTTAACTTGGGAATAATTTTATTAAAAATGCGAAATTATATGTGGGGGAGAGTATTTATTACTATTGGTAGGCATAAGTTAATGACCACACTTTTAAGGTGGGATGTTTTATTAAAAGGGGTGATTTAAAGGTGGAGGTTTTTTATTTAAGTGGGGGAACATTGGATTTATGAGTGGGGGGTTTAAATTTCTAATGGTGGTGAACATATTGAGGGACATTTTTAATGTGGGGGCTTGTCACCTTTTTAATGGTGATTTAATTGTTAAATGGAGGATAATTATTGTAAAGGGCACATTTATTGTTTTCCTTTTCCTTTTGTTCTCTCATTAGTTGAAGCTGGAGGGTGAGGTCCAATTTGGTAGGTGAACAAACCCCCTCACATGCAAAATATATATATATTTTTTATTTTCTTGATTTTGCTCTCTCATTGTAATTTTGGATGTATTTTCAGTTGCAACCAACATCCTATTTACATGAGACTTGGCCCTCATTGATCCTTCTTGGCCCAAATTGTATTTCTTATGATGATATTCACTTTACATTATCTTAAGCAAAATTTTTACTGATTCTGATGTCATTTACATGTGCTTTGTAGATTGTTAATTTTTAGTAGCTAAATATTTTAGGAGTGTTTTTTACATTCATGATGGTTTTTTCCACCATTTTCCACAATCTTCCATCAACCCACGACATGCTTTATTCTAGTTTTTGAATTGACACTTTGACACACTTGTAGTTTGTATAATTTCTCCATCAAGGCCCCTTTCTTAGCACCTTGATTTGTTCTATGGAAACACTTTGTTGCTCCCTTATTTTTGGAGCATCTCTCATGATTCTTGATGGCTTATTTGATAGGTCGATATTCTCCTTATTTAGAGCTATTCTAGTGAAGTCTAGTGTCTTCCTTATTTCTATTTGGTGTTGTTTTTGTATATAGGTTATATTTTACTCACATTAATTTATAAAGTGCCATGGGGGGTTTTTTGATTCAACCTTGTTTATCTGCATGCATTTGTGTGCTCTATTCTGGGCACCTTTTTACTTCTTTCATTGCTTGTCTCTTCTATCATCACTAGAGCCATCCTATTTGAAAGGCCTTATCTATATTTTTGACACCATTTTTTTAATAGTTAACAGTCTCTCACAATGTGGAGTGTAGTTATTCTAGTGAATTCTAATGTCACATTATCTTTTTTGACAATTTCACAATCTCTTTCAGTATGATATGAAGCTATTCTGGTGTAGATAGTGTCATCTTGTTTGGTGTTTGAGTAGTAAATTTAGACCACTCATGATTTTTTTTTTCATCCACTCCATCCATTATGTGGAGTTATGTACATATAATTTTTTTTATCACCACTCCACCTAGTCAGTAGTATGGGGGGTGTGTGGTGTACATTTTGCATCTTAGGTGTTGATCATCCCTTGCACATGCAGTAATATTTGGCACTTTCATCACCATTGACACTATTATTGATTGAATTTATTCTGGTGAAGCCAAGTGTTAGTTGTTTTTGTGATTGAGTAGTGGATTTGAAATACTCATGCAGATTAAGTTCCTTTGTGACTTGTAAATATATGGAGTGTAGACCACTTCAACATCATCTTTGATGGGATTTATAGCCCTCTCTTCTTCTTTTCTCTATTTTTGGGGGAGTTTTTCCTATGGGTTTTCTCTCTTTTATCTACTTTATGAGAGTTATATATATTTTCCACTTTTTTGAGTGTTTTCTAGATGCCTCCTTTGTACATAGGTATCTTTTTTAGGCACTTTATTTGCTGGAACCCATATGAGGATTTTTTACTTGACTCCAAGGCCTTATTGATGATTCTTATAGTGACAATAGTGTGGTATCTCCACCATTGATAGAAATATGGTAGTCCCACTAACATAATTACTCACTTCTCACCATCTTGTTGGAGGGTGTTTAAACAATGTTTCCTTGGGTTTATCATCATTATACCTAGTATTTTGGAGTGTAGTGTTTATGATCAATGATCCTCATATTTATCACCATTCAGAATTTTACTTAGAGGTTATATAGAATTGATATCCATGTACTCTGATAAAATAGATTGACATCTATAGGGACATATGGTTTCACACTACATTCTCTATTGTTAGCCCATAGATTCAATTGAAGGGAGGGGTGTTAGAGTATATTTCTCATGCTTGCTAGGTTATAGCTAGGATTTTTGTCATTTTCATAGTTTTTTCCTATGTGAAGATTTATCCCATGTTGCTTAGTTAGGCTTGATTCTTGTTTTTCCTTGCCTACTTAAGCAAGAGATCTCTATTGTATTCTACATGTCTTTTTTGAATAATAATTGGTTTTGTTCATAGTTGGTTTATTCCTTACGTATTTGATAAAGTACTCATGGCTATGGTCATGGTGTGTTGCAGAGATATTGGTTGAAAAGCATTGATAACTCTTTTAGGTTCCTGTAAGAGAGAACGAATCATTAATTGATAAAGTTTAAAAATATTATGTATACATATGCTCCATTTGAAGCTCATCACATGTTATATAATTACAACATGGGCTGATGCTTTGAGAAAAGAAAATGGAAACACACAACACCGAGCTAAATAAATTGTATTATTTTAAATCATAAAATAATTGAAAGTAAATAGATAAAAGGAAATAACTAAAATAAAACTAATGTATGTGTATTTTGACTTACCTTTATCACTAAATGGTTGTCTGTTGTGGTTGTAGTTTTTGATCATGGAGGGCACAAAGAATGCTTTGGACAAACCTTAAGGATACAAAAACTTAAAGGGGAAAAACACATAAATGCAAGGAAGCCAAGATAACTGAAATGTGTAGGCATGATGTAATTATAAATTTGGTAAACTAGGGTGATAAATGCTAAGTTAGGACCAAATGACCAAGTCAAAATTTAGAATAAATTAAGTAACCAAAAAGCCAAGGTTACTAAATGACCAAAAAAATCAAACAAGTATACCTTAATTAAAAAAGGTAACAAACCAAATCAAACTAAGGATACAAGAAAAATGAAAATCTAATATCAATGTGAAAGTAGTAATAATCTCACTTAAATAAAGGTGGGTAAGAAATGGTAAAACAACATTAATGAGTGAGCAATAATAATCCTAACTTAATCATCAACAGAAAAATTAAATGAAATTAAAAACAACATTGGTGAGTGAGAAGTAACAAACTCACTCAATAATGGAAAAAGTACGTGAAAGGGAAAACAACATTGGTGAGTGAGAAGTATCAATTCAAACTCACTCAACAATGGAAATAGTAAAAATATGTAGAAATGATCATGGTTGTTCAAAAATACGAATGAAAATGTTTTTTTTTCAAATGAAACCAAGACAATTCTATAAATGCAAAAAAATGGTGTAAAGAAAATAATCCATAATCATTCAAGCATATTGTTTTATTCTAAAGATAGATAAAACCAATACAAAGTAGTGCCAGCATGTTTTAAGATGTGAATAAGAGGGAATATACTAATGGGAAAACATATTTAGAATAAAACTTACCTATCAAGGGGGGAAATTAAATGGGTGGTGGGGTAAATGAAAGAAAAATCAAGATAGAGAAACTCTTTATCAAAGTCAAAGCACTTAGAATTAAGTTTGTCAAAATAAGAGGACTTTCAACATTAAGGACTCTGAAGAAATTTTCTTAAGCACATAAATATTGGGTCATAAAATGAAGTATGAATAGCATCCCATGAAAGCTATATACATGAAAATTAAAATGGACCTACCTTCCCATAACATATTCCCTGTTCTTCAGGACCCCTTATAGAGCCATCAGTCTTCTACGAAGATTGCGTACTTGTGTGATAAAATAGGTAGCGCTATAGATTTTTGAATTATCCTATCCCAATATATTGGCTTATTGCACTCTAATGGACCTCAAATCTATGATGAGGCCAAATTTGAAGTTTGAGCTTCGATTGGAGATAAGAGATGTGATATAAATCACATCTTTTGGTGTGATGTTGATTTTTTTATTTTTATATTACCTTTTGATCATTGCCTTTTATTTTAAATGATTTGGATTTTAACTTTGGATGGTTTTTTCCATTCCTTCTTCATACAGATTCAAATAACTAAACATAAGTGCTAAAAATGACTATCATTTGAAAAATTCAGGCTTGGTTGCAAAGAAAGAAGACTTAGAGAGCATGGTGTCTAAGAGTCTTGTTTATTCCTGTAAAATAAAAGTGTTATCTTGACTTTGACCTTATTTTATGCAAAGTGGAGTGAAAGGAAGGGAAATCAATGGGAAATGAACATAAAATGATTTTAATGACTTAAAATCACAAAAATGTGATAATGTGAAAAGGGACACAATGGAAGGTAATTATGATTCCTTATCATAAGAATGTAAGCATAGGGAAACATGATAACATAGTTTATTGTGAAATTTTTATTCACAAATGAAATAAAAACCAAGCTGAGAATATGGTATCACAAAATTTTAGCCATTTATTAACATTCTAAAAAAAATACTCGATTTAGTAAAAGTTTTTGAAATAATATGTAGTTTTTATGAGAGTTGGTCCTATCCATGGTCTTACACTGTAACTCGAAAAGAGAAACTCAAGTGGGTTCAAGAAGTGAAAAATGGTATTTATGAGGAGATCTTGGTCCTATTCATGGTCTTACACTACAAATCACAAAATAAAAACCCAAATGGGCATACAAATAGTGTGAAAAATGGTATTTATGAGGAAAACCTAGCCCTATCCATGGTCTTACACTACAACTCACAAAATAAAAACTCAATTAGGTGTAAAGTGCATTGGAAAATTACAAACATGAAATAAAAATAAAAAATATGAAAAATTGATGTATGAAAGAAAAAATTATTCATGAGAAAAAATGGGTCCTATCCACAATATTAAAACACAACTCACAAATCAAATAAACCAAAGGAAGGAACTAAGGTTTTTGAATAAGCTAGATTGCTTTAGAGGGTGAGATCATTAGAGAAGTCATGCAAGAAGTGTTAGTATGACAATATAGAAAATGATGAAAAGAAGGGAAATATTTATTCAAAAAATTACACACAAGTGGGTTCTTTAAAAATATGGTCTTCATTAGTTTGTAGACAGTAAGTGCTAGGACCAAGTATGTCTTTCACTAAATAAGGGCCCCACCATTTTGAGTATATTTTCCTTCTTTGTCATGGGTGTAATCTAATTTGAGGATGAGGTCACCAACATTAAAAGTGTGGACTTTGATCTTTTTATTATGTTGTTTGATGATGTGAGCTTGATATTGATGGTTATGTTGAAGAGCAATTAGATGGTGTTCATCAAGAAGGTCTAGGGAATGAATGCAAGCTTCATGTATTGATTCATTTGGAATGATACCATGAATAGATATAAAAAAATATGAATGGTAAGATGGATTTAGAACCATATACTAATGAAAGTGATGTTTCTCTAGTGATGGTATATATTCTAGTATGGTAGGTCCAAAGTGCAGGATATAAGTGGAGATGCCAATCAATGTAGGTTTTTTGGATGGTATTTTGTAATATTTTATTGAGAATTTTATTAGTGGCCTCTGATTTGCCATTACATTATGGATGTAAGGTGTGGAAAATTTGTGAGAAATTTTAAATTTAGCACATAATTGTCTCATGTCCTTGTTTTTTAAATTTCCACCATTATTAGAAATGATAGTATGGGGAAATCCAAAGCAAAATTTGTTTAGTTAGGGATAAATTTAAAAATAGTGGTTCTCATGACATTTGACAAGAGGCATGGTTTCTACCCATTTAGTAAAATATTCAATAGTATTAATGATAAAAACACGACCATCTTGTGACCAAGGTAATTTACCAATGGGATCTAATCCCCACATGGAGAAAGGCCAAGGAGACTCCATAGTTTGGATCTCAACTAGTGGCAAATATATTAAATCATCATGAAGTTAACAAGGATTACACTTTTTGACAAAATCAATAGTGTCTTCTAAAGTAGGCCAAAAGTATCCCATACATAAAGATTTATGTGTTATAGCATGTCTACTATAGTGATCACCATAAATTACCCCATGTGCTTGTTCAAGGAGAGGAGGAACGTCTTATTGCATCACATAACACAATAGGGTACCTTCTACATTATGAAAATAAAGGGTGTTATATCAAAAGACATATTTAAAGTCTTGTTTACATGTTCTAGTATTTTCTTCTTAATAATTCATGTTTGGAGGATAGGTTTGATGTTGAAGGAATTGGATGATGTTTTTATACCATGGAATTTGTCTAATAGTGATAGCCTCAATATGACAAATGAGCAAATCATTTGGTTGGATGGAATAGGGTGATTTCCTTATTTGGATAAAAAATTGGGGATCATTCAGTACTTGATGAAGATGAAATAGGCATGCTAAAGAATTAGAGAATCAACTATGGAATTTTGATCTCTTGGAATTGTCTCATTGGTAAAATAAGAAAACTCTTTGGAAAGTGTGGTTTTTATTTGATGATAAACAATGATATTTTACCTTTTAAACTGATAATCACCATTAGCCTGGCAGTAGATAAGTTGAGAATCACCCAAAGTGTGTAGATATGGGATATCTAAGTCAACTATTGCTTTCATACCTAAGATGAGAGCTTCATATTTGACCATGTTATTAGTTACAACAAAGATTAACCTAAATTCTAGAGGGATGATGTTACCATGTGGGTTGGTTATAGTACATCCCACCCCAGCTCCTTGGAGGCATTTGACACTATCAAAGTGGAAGGTCTAGGTGTATTCATAAAAATCAATGGTAACTTCAAGAAGCTCTTCAATCACTAATTTAGATTTAGTAGTATTAAGAATGATATAGGTATCTTATTGATTATTTGCCTTTAAATCAAAAATGAAATTGTGAAAATAATCTTTAAGGGAGATAGCCTGGTTGAGACCTTCAATATAAAGATTTTTTCATTGGGGAGGTTATCTTGAAGGTGATTTATAGCAAGTATGGGTATCGCTACAAGTTGGTTGATGATGTCTTTCCATTTGATAAGTTTTTGTGTGATAATTAAAAGGTCAAATTCTATTAAGAGGACCATCCATTTGCCGATTTGATCTCCAAGTAATAATGTTTTTGAGAAGAAATGTCCAAGTGGATCAAAATGGACAATGACATAAGTGGTTTGGTAAGGCATATAGTGATGAATTTTTTCAGCTACGAAGTATATAGCAAGGAAATCATATTCTACTTTAGTATAACATTTTTAATAGTCAATGAGGCCTTGAATAATATAATAAATAGCATAATCTCTTTTGATATCATTTTTTTGGGTAAGCATTGCCACAACTGATATGGGAGTAGAAGAGGTGCATACAATTAAAGGATGGTCATTAGAAGGTAGTCTAAGGGTGGGAGGATGTATCAAATATTCTTTCATGTTATCAAAGGCTTTATGACATGGATCTACCCATTCTAGAGTTTTACCTTTTTTGAGAAGAGAATTAACAGAGTAGATATGATAATCCATATCTAGGATGAATCATCAGATTAATCCAAACTTTCCAAGATAAGTTTAAATGTCAGGAAAGGAATGAGAAATGGGCATGTTGACTATAGAATTGATTTTGGTGGGATTGACATCAATGCCATGAAGTGAGATTATGATCCAGGCAACCCAGGCAACCATTCAAGGTGACCATTCGGTGGCAGTTAGGTGGCAGTCAGTGCCTCAACTTTTGCTTTGTTTCATTACATTTTGTCCTCGGTGGCAGTTAGGTGGCAGTCAGCGCCTCGACTATTGTATTATTTTCATTCTATTTTGGCTACAAGCAATTATATCCTTGAGTGTTATATTGTTTTAATGCTATGAGCGACTATATCCTCGAGCATTATATTTTTCAGTCGTGACCATTAATTCCTCGAGCCACGTAATCTCCTGCGATGGCCTTCAAAACATGTATAAATATATTGTAACCTGAAAGGGGAAGACAGACATCTCTTCGCATAGATAAGCACATGTATTGTATTACAGTTGATAAGTAATACGATGTCTCTTCTCAGAGAATCCATTGTTATTTCTGTGCCTTTGAAATATTCATCAACCAAAACTTCTGAGTTTTGGATCAGTGGTATCAGAGCGGTTTGTCTTGAGAAGTGTATGTTCCCAAGGACAAGGTCAGGATATAGGAGACTGGGGTGGGAAGTGACAGAGCTTCTAGATGCTCCCCTAGTGTGCCTCAAATGACCTCAAATGGCGGATGACACCGAGACATCTGATCCTTTCAAGGAAATGGTGAATGAAGTCCTCCAACGGCAACAAGCACAGATGCTCTAATAATTTGCTCAGATTCTTCAAATACTCCCAATGGGAAATTCTAGCTCTATGGCTACACAGTTGGGCTCCTCATTGAGGGAGCTTCCTTTCAGTGCCCCAACACCCTTCAAGGTTCAGGTAAATTTTGATGTTTCCACATTTGAAGGCAAAATTAATGCTGATGTGGTGGAAAATTGGTTAGACCAACTGTCGTCCTACTTCTCGGTAAATAAGTTCACCGATGGAGAAAAGATCACTTTTGCTCTTCTGAAATCATCATTGCCCATGAAAAATTGGTGGGAAGTATACAAAAAGAGGTTCAATTCAGATATCATTGGCCTTAGGGTGGAACCCACCTGGGATGATTTTACGAAAGCAGTAAAAGAAGAATACTATTCCCTCGATGCGTATGATGATCTGTACATACAGTGGCAACAACTCCACCAAGGCAAGGACCAATCTGTGCAAGATTACACAGACACTTTTCATTCTTTGTCTGCAAGACTGGGCATTGAAGACAGTGAGAAACATAAAACTCTCAAATATCATGGTGGACTATAGTGGTACATCCGGGGGGAAATGGAACTCTTCAATTTGGAAACTCTCAGTAAAGCATATAAATTTGTAGTGAAGATTGAACAGAAGCATGGTAGGAAGAATACGAAGAATCAACCTTCAAAAGGGAAAAGTGACAAGGAAGGTCAAACACAAGGCCAAAACTGGAAGCAGAAGGAGTTTCAGGATAAGAAATCCCAGAAAGGGAAGGCTGGAAAATGGTGTGATTACCATAAAACTGGTACTCACTCCAAATAATAATGTCGAGCCATTAAGTCACTGCTCTCTAAGTCAAAGTACTCAATGTCTTCTACTCTACCTCATACACAACCTACAGTCGAAGAGGATGAAGAAGAAATTGTGGATGCTGAGCCTGACACCATTGTCACTTTGTCACAAACTCGTGAGGAAAGACCAGATGACAAAGAAAGATTATTTCACTCCAAATTATGGGTAAAAGGTAAGCCTCTGTATTTCATTCTTGATAGTAGAAGTCAAAAGAATTTAATTTCGGCTAAAGTTGTGAGAAGTCTAGGTCTATCCATGAAGCCTCATCCAAAGCCATATAGTATTGGGTGGTTAAGCCCAGGAAGAGACTTTCGCATCACCCATTAGTGTCTTCTTTCATATGCTATAAAACCATTCCAGGATGAAGTCTTGTGTGATGTAGTCAATCTAGACGTGCACGATGTCCTCCTTGGTCAACTGTTCATGTACAAGCGGCATGGCATCTATGAATCCTGAACCTGAAGGATCACCCTCACTCTTGGAACATGGTGCTATAGGGTACTAGAGGTACCACCTCCCACATCTATTTACCTAATCGGTGCTAAGCAATGCAAGAGATTGGTGGAAAAGACAAAGAAATTTATTCTCATGATGATCAAACCACAGAGATCCAAGGAGGCCGATGTTGTGATTCTAACTACACAATCAACACAACAACAAAAGTAGATAAGATGAATCACATGCAAATATGCTGACTTATTCAAGTCACCCACAGGAGTTCCACTACATTGCCAGGTAAAACATTCTATCAATTTAATCCCAGGATCACCTTTGCCTAATAGTCCTGTGTATCACATATCAGTTTTGGAAAATGATGAGATAAAAAGGTAGATTAAGGAATTGATCGAAAGGGGTCACATCAGGCCAAGATCTTCACCTTGTGGTAGCCCAATTATCTTGGCACCAAATAAAGATGGAACATGGATGCTTTGCATTGACTATCGATCCCTAAATAAAATCTCTATGAGGAATTGCTACCCTCTCCCCATAATCCACGACCTACTGGATCAGCTCCATGGTGCGAAGTTCTTCACCAAAATTGATCTCAAATTTGGTTATCACCAAATTCCCATCGATCCTACTGATGTCTGGAAAACTGCATTCAAGGATAAGGAGGGGCTCTTTGAATGGTTGGTTATGCCTTTTGGCCTAACTAACACACCTGCAACCTTCATGAGGATGATGGATGACATTGTACGACCCTTCACCAACTCATTCATGGTGGTCTACTTAGATGACATTCTCATCTATAGCAAAACATGGGAAGAACATTTGCAACATGTCCGTAGGGTGCTTCAAACTCTTTGGGAGCACAAGTTGTATGTAAATCTTGACAAATGTACATTTGGAATGACAAAAATTTAGTACCTTGGGTACGTTGTGAATGAGGAAGGGGTCCATGTCGATCTAGAAAAGATTCAGGTTATTTGAGAATGGCCCACACCAAGGACCCTCACAGAGCTTTGCAGCTTTTTGGGCCTTGCAAATTTCTATCACAGGTTTGTTCTTGGATTTTCACACATTGCTTGCTCACTAACCCAAGTGACCAAAGGAGGAGCTAAAGCTACATTTTAGTGGTGTGAAATACAGCAAAGGGCATTTAAGAATTAGAAGAACAAGATCTGTTCAGCCCCTGTTCTGGCCTTGCCAGATTTGTATCAACCATTTGAGTTGATGACAGATGCATATAAATATGCCATGGGAGATGTCATCATGCAACATGGCCATCCTATTGCATACCACAATGAAACCTTCACTGATACAGTCAAGAAATGTCCAACATATGATAAGGAACTCTACGCCATTGTACAAGCCTACAAACACTGGAAACACTACATCCTAGGGAAAGAGATGGTCATCCACACTGACCACAGACCATTGGAATTCATCTAGATGCAAAGTAAACTATGAAATGAGAGGCACCAAAAGTGGGCCACGTGTCTTCAGCAATTCTACCTGATAATCAAACACAAAAAGGAGAGCTCAAATACAGCTGTAGATTGCCTAAGCCACCCACCAATTATTGCACTGATAACAGTACTTGACCTATGCGAACATGAGACTGCCACTTGGGGTGCTCTGTATGAAGCAGATCCTACCTTCATTGACACATATAAAGCACTCCAAAAAGGTGAACATGTTTTTGAATTTTATTTGCAAGATAATGTCCTCTGCCATATGGGGCACATCTGTGTTCCTATTGCAGAGCAACAAAAGATGATATGGGAAGCACACTTTAGTAGGACAGCTGGCCAGTTTGGTATTGAAAAAACATTGGCAGTTCTTCAAAAACACTTCTACTGGCCCCATATGCGTAAAGATGTGGAAAGGTATCTCAAATCTTGTACCCCGTGTGCAATCACCAAGCCAAGCAATAAGAAGCAAGGATTGTACATGCCATTGCCAGAACCAACCAGGCCTTGGGAATCCATCTCAATGGATTTCCTCTTAGGTTTGCCCACTTTCAAACATGGCAAGGACTGTATTTTTGTGGTAGTTGATCGCTTTTCATAAATGGCTATTATGCTTACTTATAAGAAAAATATATCTGCTGAGGAAACTGCTCAACTATATTTTAGCCATGTATGGCTCCATTTTCATCTCCCCAAGTCCATTGTCTCAGATTGAGATAGCTAGTTCCTAAGCACCTTCTGATCCACTCTATGGAAAATGATGGATACTAAGCTGATGAAGTCCACAGCCTTCCATCCACAGACTGATGGTCAGACCGAGGTGGTAAACTACTTGATTGTTCACATGATTCGGATGTATCACTCCAAACATCCACGCACATGGGATGAGGGACTTTCGTTCATCCAACATGGATATAATCAGTCACTACACAGCTCGACTAACCATAGTCCCTTCCACGTATGTTTTGGGTTCCAACCCATGGCACCAATTGAGGTATCTGTTCCACTCTCCACCATAGAATACACAGCTCATGGAAGCTCTGAGGTAGCAAAAGTGACCAAGTTTATTAAACACATATAACACATCCAAGAACAAGTCCATGACATCTTGGAGAAGATGAATCAGAAGTATAAGCTCTGCCATGACAAACATAGGACTGCACACCATTTTGCTATGGGTGACAAGGTTTGGTTACGGCTTTAAAAGGAATGGCTTGCAGGCCCACATAGAAAGATTCAACCTCTGCGATATGGCCCATACACCATCACCAAAAAAGTTGTAGAAAATGATTTTGAGTTGAACCTACCTACCTACCTTGGTCTACATCCAATATTCAATGTGGAGATCCTCAAACCATATCACCCACCTCTATTGGACACTTCAGTTGTGGCTGAACAACTAGACATTAATGATCTTGATCCACAGAGTCTTGCTCTGGTCAAAGAGGATCAGATTGTGGACACTTAGATGAGGACAACAAGAGGACACTCTATTCCACTGTATCGAGTGGTCAGGCGAGGCCAGCTTAGCCACCAAGGTGAGTGGCTCATCGTGAATCACATCAAGACATAGCTACCCCACCTGACAGGGAATCTTGCCATAATGGAGACCATTGATTTTCAAGGAGGGAGGAATGATCTAGGAAACTGAGGCAACCATTCAAGGTGACCATTTGGTGGTAGTTAGTGCCTTGACTTTTGCTTTGTTTCATTACATTTTGTCCTCGGTGGCAGTTAGGTGGCAGTCAACGCCTCGACTGTTGTATTGTTTTCATTCTGTTTTGGCTGCGAGTGATTATATCCTTGAGCATTATATTTTTTTAATGCTGCGAGTGACTATATCCTTGAGTGTTATATTGTTTAGTCATGACCATTAATTCCTCGAGCCACACAATCTCCTGCAGTGGCCTTCAAAACATGTATAAATATATTGTAACCTGAAAGGGGAAGACATACATCTCTTCACAGAGATAAGTGCATGTATTTTATTGTAGTTGATAAGTAATACGACGTCTCTTCTCAGAGAATCCATTGTTATTTCTATGCCTTTGAAATATTTGTCAACTAGAACTTCTGAGTTTTGGATCAGATTAGGAACCCTAACAATTTACTAGATGTGATGCCAATGACACACTTGTATGGGTTAAGTCTTACGTTTTATTTGATTAATCAATTAATCAATTGAAAATGATAGTGAGATCAGTGAGGTGTGTTTTGAAACTCTTAAATTTGGGAATGAGGTCATTAACATAGATCTCCACAGTCTTGTGCATAAGATTGTGAAAAATGTGAGTCATGGCACATTGATAAGTGGCTCCAACATTTTTAAGGCTAAAAGGTATTTCAATGTAGTAATAGGTGCCCTATTTCATAATAAATGTTGTTTTGTGTTGGTCTTTAGGGGCTATGTGAATTTGATTATAGCCTAAAAAACCATCCATAAGTGACAACATTTCATATACAACAGTTGAATCTACGATGACATCTATTGAAGGTAATGGAAAATTATCTTTTAGACATGTGAGGTTAAAATTGTAGAAATTGATGCAGATACAAATGACCATGACAATTTTTTTATGGATGGGAACAATATGTGATACCCATTTAGAATAGTCAATAGGTTATATAAACTTGGCATCCAAAAGTTTGATAATTTATTTATGGCTTAAAGTAGAAATTTTGGGTGTAAATTTCTATTATTTTTTTTGTACGGGTTTAACATATGGGTAGGTGATGATGTTATGTAAAATGATACTAGGGTCAATACATGGAATATATTCATATGAAAAAGCAAAGGTTTCAAAATACTTATCAAAGAATAGGCTAAAGTTATCATGCTCTATTGGCGTGAGTTCTTTAGAGATAGTGATGGGTTGAGGAGATGATGGTGTACAATATTCTATTATTATTGTTTATTTAATGAGCAAAACATTTATATCTTGGAAATGAAATGGATCATTAGGAAAAGAATAAATAGGATTTGTTTTAGGGTCCACACTAGCAATGAAGTTAATAAAATGAGGAGCTTTTTGTTTGAAGTATCCAAGTTTATGATGTGGTCATGGGAGTTGAGGTTATATAATATGGAGTAACTCAAGTATGTCTTCATCACTAGGGAGCATGGGTAAGGTTCCATAGTATTTCATGTATACTGCAAGATCAACAGACAAAATTGACCCAATTAATTTTATTTTATATTGTTTGCATAGGTTATCATTTGAACCAACCCTATACTCTTGAATCAAAGGAATTAACTCATATTATTATACATGAACAAATCGATTGAGTCTTATAGATAAGAAAGTAAGCTACAAAACTATGTCAATCTAATTGACCTATTTTGCTATAGGGTTATATTTTTATAGACTAAAAACTATGAAAAACATGACTATAGATGGTGAGAATGAACTTGATAATTTTGAAGATGCTAAAATTATTATTTTTATACTATGTTATTCAGATGATGATTTTTAGACTACTAATAGATTATACTAGGTTGATGAAGTTTGAAAACATATATGTAAATTAGAGAAGTTGAGATAATCAATCTAGTTACCTATGGTTAAAGATGACTTGCATAGAGAAATACAGAGTCAATCATAATGACTGTGTGTTAAACCCATACATAAAATGTTAAACTGAGCTGATAGATTTGATCGAGTACTGTAAAAATGAAAATATATAATAAATGATATTAAATGAAGGTGTGAATGAAAACCTATAAGGGTTAGTTCACATTGGTTTCACTAGCATACAAAGAAAAGTGAAGCTAATCTACAAATCAATACTAATTTGAATAAGATAAATCAAACTAGCCCTTCCACTTGTCAGTACATTTAGACAATCGGGTCATAACCAATATAGATTTTATAGACCTAAGGGATCCATTACCACACAATATTACTAGAGAGGGTTCCAAAGCCTCTAGTAAAGCAATACCATGTGATAACCCTAGCTAGGTCCTATGTTTTCTTATGAAATTAAATTACAAAGGAAAGTAAATCTAGCCTAGTGTTCATCAAAACATGTGGCATAAAATGAGGGTAATAAATATAAAAGTAAACATGCATATAATAACTCCAATTAAGTTAATATAGATATAACCCTAATGCATGGAGAGAGAAATATATTAAAAAACTATTACTTACGTTACTTCTATCTACTAAAATAAATGAGTAAGAGTTAGAGATACTTACCTTGAAAATGAAGCCATCGAGGCTCAACTCTCCCTTGGCCAATGATGATTTACAAGAAGTTGTTGTGGTTTGTAAGGATCACTAAGATAGTCTATCTCTAGGCTATATTACATATCCTAAGCATCTCAGACTTTTATACAAGACAAGATTCTTTTCTCCAAGTGTAAACCCTAAGCAATGACTCCTTAAGTAGAATGGTGGAAGAGTAGATTGCAAAGAAGCACAAATGAATGATTAACTTTATCTCTCTCTCAATGAAATGGTGAAAAGGATGTGTTTATATAGATGTATCTAACCTTAAAATCTTTTGAAGTTCTAGTCGATGTAGTTAGCCCAATTGACATTGTTCTTTAATAAATAAAGTAGTTAAGTCCTAGAGTAAGTCAGTCAAGGCTGACCTAATCTCGTAACATGATTATATTTTAAGAATAGGATAGGTCTAAGGCAAAATTTGTTCAATAAATGGAAGAAATATGTTTTGGCTTAGGTAGGGGCTATTTGAAGTGTTGAATTACTTGGAAGAGTGTGTAAGGGAGGTGTCAAAGCTTAAGGAAATGTATAGGAGAGGTTTGTGTTGGTTTAAGGTGGTGGTATAGGGGAAAATAATCTTGAAAAGTACCAATGGTCTACCCACCCCTTTCTCGGTGCACCCTTTAAGATGTGCACTCAGAGAGATTGAGACTCTACGAGTTCTTACAAGAGAGAAAACATCAGTAATTGGTAAAGTTTAAAAATATATTTTGTATACACTAATTGAATAAAAATATATGTAAAATACGTCGATAGATATCATTATCAAGGCACCTATTTTACCTATGTCATAAATATTCGAGAATGATATTTGTAAACATATTTTACGTAGATTTATCTAAGATAAATATACTAGTAAATTAATTTGTTCTCTAACTTTAAAACCAAATAAATACATTATTGATGATAACTTTTAAGTATTAAATTATAAAATTAATTATATATAAAATAAAATTAAAATACTATATAGTATAAAGCATTTATTTATAAAAATCATAAATCAAAGGTGGAAAACATAAAAAAAGTTGGTTAGATACATAATAATATCAACCAAGAGGTACATAGTCGATTGGGTCAATAGAGTTTGGAGGGAGGGTCAACAGAAAAATTTAGGAAAGGACACAACCAAGTCAATCAATTTTGTTCTATAAGAAGGCACTGAAGACCAGTTTATGTGAGAATGGGTTGTAAAAAATGACTATGTTCTATAGAAAGGAATACTAATTAGCCTATGATAAACTAGGTTAGATATAATGACTATGTTTTATGGAAAAATAGAGATTGAGGAGACACAATCAAACATATTGACTATGTTCTAAAGGTAGAGATAAGTTTTGATAACTATGAGTGTAGATGATCTAGTGTGATTTTGTAGAATATTTGAAATAAATACACAAAAAACTATATCAATCTAGTCGATCTAGTTATGGCACACAACACAAACTTTACACTAATAATGGCTGATATAAATTTTATAATAAAATATAAAATTATTAGAGAGCAAGAAATAAAGATAGAAATGCTAATCTATGTGGTCATTCCTGAATGTTTTAAATTATAATAATTTATAAATAAATATGATAGAGAGTTGGCTATAAGAAAGAACTATAAAGATAGTTTAAGAATGGTTTCAAGTAGTTAAGGCCAAAAGGGATCTATATTGGTGATGGTAATGGCTTGGTATTGGGGTCTACCCCCTCACTTTACAATCTTGTAATAATAAGGGTGTCAGGTGATTTTCCATAGATGCTATTAACCTCATATTTATACTCGACCAAAAAACTGAGTTAACTTCCCCCTTGGGGATGAGATCCAAGTAGGTAGACCTTGGGTAGAATTTGTTTAATGCTTTTTGATGTTATGTGGTTTGGAAGTGTGTGAAAAAGAAAATAGTGTGACTAAATTGATAAATTAAAACCTCTTATTTAGTCTATGTGTGCCTATAATAAAGAAAAAAAAATGATAAGTGAATATATTACTAATAATATGAGTTAATTCCTTTGATTGAAGAGTACAGGGTTGATTCAAATGATCATGTATGCAAATAATATGAAACAAAATTGACTAGGTCAATTTTATCTGTTGAAGCAAGAGCCAAAAGAACACAATCGAACAAATTGATTAAGTCTTATAGGTAAGAAAGTAAGCTACAAAACTATGTCAATCCAATCGACCTATTTGCTATAGGGTTATATTTTTATAGACTGAAAACTATGAAAAACATGACTGTAAATGGTGAGAATGAACTTGATAATTTTGAAGATGCTAAAATTATTATTTTTATACTATGTTGTTCAGATGACGATTTTTAGCCTACTAATAGATTCTACTAGGTTAACAAAGTTTGAAAATATATATGTAAAATAGAGAAGTTGAGATGATCAATCTAGTTACCTATGGTTAAAAATGACTTGTATAGAGAAATACAGAGTCGATCATAATGACTGTGTGTTAAACCCATACATAAAATGTTCAACTGAGTCAATAGATTTGATCTAGTATTGTAAAAATAAAAATAAATAATAAATGATATTAAATGAAGGTGTGAACGAAAACCTGTAACGATTAGTTCACATTGGGTTCACTAGCATACAAATAAAAGTGAAGCTAATCTATAAATTAATACTAATTTGAATAAGATAAATCAAACTAGCCCTTCCACTTGTTAGTATATTTAGACAATCAGGGTCATAACCAATATGGATTTTATAGACCTAAGGGGTCCATTACCACACAATATCACTAGAGAGGGTTCCAAAACTTCTAGTCAAACAATACCATGTGATAACCCTAGCTAGGTCCTATGTTTTCTTATGAAATTAAATTACAAAGGAAAGTAAATCTAGCCTAGTGTTCATCAAAACATGTGGCATAAAATGAGGGTAATAAATATAAAAGTAAACATGCATAGAATAACTCCAATTAAGTTAATATAGATATAACCCTAATGCATAAAGAGAGAAATATATTAAAAAACCATTACTTACGCTACTTCTATCTACTAAAATAAATGAGTAAGAGTTAGAGATACTTACCTTGAAGACGAAGCCATTGGGGCTCAATCTCTCCCTTAGCCAATGCTGATTTACAAGAGGTTGTTGTGATGTGTAAGGATCACTAAGATAGTCTAGCTCTAGGCTATATTACATATCCTAAGCATCTAAGACTTTTCTACAAGACAAGATTCTTTTCTCCAAGTGTAAACCCTAAGCAATGACTCCTTAAGTAGAATGGTGGAAGAGTAGATTGCAAAGAAGCATAAACGAATGATTAACTTTATCTCTCTCTCAATGAAATGGTGAAAAGGATGTGTTTATATAGCTATATATAACCTTAAACTTTTTCAAAGTTCTAGTCGACATAGTCAGCCCAATCAACATTTTTTTTAATAAATAAAGCAGTTAAGTCTTGGAGTAAGTCGGTTAGGGCTGACCTAATTTCGTAACATGATTATATTTTAAGAATAGGGTAGGTCTAAGGCAAAATTTGTTCAATAAATGGAAGAAATATATTTTGGCTTAGGTAGGCGCTGTTTGAAGTTGTGAATTGTTTGGAAGACTATGTAAGGGAGGTGTCAAAGCTTAAGGAAATGTATAGGAGAGGTTTGTGTTGGTTTTAAGTGGTGGTATAAGGGAAAATAATCTTGAAAAGTACCAATGGTCTACCCACCCTTTTCCTGGTGCACCCTTTAAGATGTGCACTTAGAGAGATTGAGACTCGATGAGTTCTTACAAAAGAGAAAACATCAGTAATTGGTAAAGTTTAAAAATATTTTTTGTATACACTAATTAGATAAAAATTTATGTAAAATACGTTGATAAATATCATTATCGAGGCACCTATTCTACCTGTATCATAAATATTCGAGAATGATATTTCTAAACATAGTTTACATAGATTTATTTAAGATAAATATACTAACAAATTAATTTGTTCTCTAACTTAAAAACCAAATAAATACATTATTGATGATAACTTTTAAATATTAAATTATAAAATTAATTATATATAAAATAAAATAAAAATATTATATACTATATATAAAATATATATTTATAAAAATTAAAATGATATAATATTTAATAAATCACCCATAATATATATATTTCAAAATATGATCACTCCATACTAATAAATTAAGTTATTCTTTAACTTAAAAATAAAGAAATAAATTATTTAAAAAAAATTAAATTATTAAATATAATTTTAAAAAATATAATAAAATTAATTATATATTTAAAAAATTAAAAAATATTTCAAAATATTTATAAATAAAAATTAAAAACTAAAATAACATTATATTATATAAATCATCCATAAAATATACAAACTAATTATTTAAAATAAAAGTGGAGTGCAAAATAATAATATATAAGATGAATAATTCATAAATATATCATATAATTTAAAGGACGGTCACACAATAGGGGATTCCGAAAGTCTAATACTCATTGCATATAATGTTACTGAGAAGCCACTATAATTGGTTTCTTAGATTTTAATTTTAAAAAAAATATTTATAATAAAACAATAGATTTACCTTTTATTATTTCTTTGTGCTTGTTTTGTATTACTGTCCTTTATTTTTTTTCCTTCTTTGTGTTTGTTTTTCGATTGATTTAATTTGTATTTATATATATTTTAAAGGTTATGTTGGTTGGTTTTTAAATATTATGTTGGGTTTTATTAATTTTTTAATTTATATTAAAAATAATTAAAAAATATGTCAGTGATTTTTCTTTATATGGGTATGATATTAGGCTCTTTCCTTCCCCTTTTTTTATTGTAAAAATGCTTTTTGACGTAATTATATTTGCTATGAATTTATTATCAAACATGATAACAGGTTGCACACATATTAACCATTATATTTTTAGAAGTGAAAAAATGTCCCAAAAAATATGGAGTCAAAATTTTAATTATTTTTTGCAACCAATATTTTAAATTTCCATGCAATTTTTTCATTTTTTATTTTCATTAATAAAGTCAAAATTCATATAAAAAATAAATTTAAAAATAATTTTTTTTATAATATCATTTTTGAATGGAGGTATTTGCATTTCATTTTTCATCATTTTCTCTTGAATAAATGTGTTAATATCATTGTTATCTTTTAGGTTATGTTCAAAATGCGATTTTTCAATGTGATATAAATTCAATATAAAAGTTAATTCAAGAATTAGAACAATGATTATCACAAATCTTTGCATCCCCTTTAGTGTTGTGTATTGGTGATTCATATTTTAATGTTAGTATTGAAAGGTAATTGATAAAAAAAAAAGGTCTACTCTTACTCTTAGTTGAGGTGCTGGGAAAAGAGTAAGGGGTTTATTAAATACAAATACACATTTATCATATTTTGGTAGATATTATAAAGAAAAAACTTTAACAAGAAATATTGGTTCAAAAGATCATGTTCAACATGATTCTAATTACTTTTAATTAAAAGATAAATTAACACAAACAATGAACATGACATATGTTATTTAAATATTATAGTAGAGAAAGTATTAATAATTCAATCTCACAAGTAGTTGATGAAAGTTGTAACTCAAAAAAAATGGAAGTCACTTCAATGGGATATGTCAAGAAATTGTTAGGTTGACTGAGATTCAAAGTATCATTTCATTGAATATTTTTTGAATTAAGATATTAATGAATATCAAAAGAGTGCAGGTGCAATAAATGTATTGGAAATTTGGGAGGAAAAATAGTTATAGCTAAAATTAGATATCATAGAAAAGTATGTGGAAAGTGTATGATAATAAAATTATAAATTGGAAGGAGAAATAAGTACTACGATGGAAAAAAAAATAAGTCTCTTCATGTTAAGAATGAAAATGAATATGGCGAATATTTGAAAAAATAAAAAAACATTATTGCAAGTAGAGGAGCCATTTCTATTTTATTTGGAAAGATGATGAGAATTTACCAACTGTCAAATATTGTATTTTGTATAACATCCCTACAAAGGTTTACTAGAATAATGTCATAATTTTTTAAAATTATTTACTCGACACTTATTCTTTCATTTGATTACACTACAAGAATCTAATTAATATTCAACATACTAAGCATATTAAACATAAGTAAACATGTAACAACCACATTTACTGATCACTATCAACTTATGAACAATCATAATTGCATAAAAAAAGTAATCATATTAAAATCTAAACATGGATAGTAAAATAATACAATCACCATTGTAATTATATTACAATTAACTAATTATATTTTCAATAGGAATAATGCCTCATCATAAGTACAATGATATATACTATGCTCCATGAAGCTCAGTTACTCTAACTCAATTATATTTTTGATAATCTCAAGTGTAGTCTCCAAGTAAGTACTATAGTAGGGAGGGAGAACATCATCCGAGCACTTTTACACACCAAAAATGAACCATCGTATCATTCGAGTACTTTTACACACCAAACATGGATCATCAATCCCCCATATAATCCCCCAAATAGGGAATGACCTTCTTTTCATGGATGCATAGACAGTGATAGTGCAAAAATCTAAAGAGACATGATAGTATCCATGTGCTTTAAGATTTCTACTACACGATACAAGAAAAATACATTATAACATGAGATTTCACAAACACATAAATCATACATATAAAATGAAAAAGTTTATTTAACATTACTTTGGCCAAAATTTTCAAATAGATATTGATCTCTAGGATCAGTCAATTTTATATACACCACTTGATCAGATTACCTTCATCTGACATTGATGATGCTAACTAAGTTGGTAAAGTCTATTTCACTACTTAGTTAGAACCATCAATGATATATTTGTTTAACATTTATTATAACCAACATGTTCATGTAATTATTTTTACTAGCAAGTACAAATACATGCTAATTATGAAAATAATTAGTATACATACATTTAGTCTATCAAACATATAAATGAAACTCATTTATATTACATATCACATAAATAATATTCATGACAAGCAAGCTTATTTACCAAATGGGTAGAATACAAGTCATTCCAAAAATTTATATTTCCTTAAATAAATGATATGCACAAAATTATCATTTTCATAACATATAGTTCATACCACTCAATATAACCAGAATTCATAATTTACATAATGATTTACTAAACTCATAAAACAAAACTTAATTATTCATTCATTAACATAGGCTACATGTATATAGTTTTATTTCCCTATCCTTCAGGATTTCATGATTTATATGCTCAATCACATCCTATAAATATAGACACGTTACCTATTCTATAAATATGCGCTATATATCTATAGGAGAACCTAGGTTCTCTTATACGTATATTTCATATATTTATATGTTCTTATTATATACACCCCATAGTAAATATAATTTAAAACACACTTACTATTTTGATCCTCACACTTTATAACCATTTTACATAATTCATTTAAGGTATATACTTAAAGTGTTTTCATATACATCTCCAAAACATATATTCATAAACCTATACCCTTTGGTATTTGATTTATAAATGTACAACTATATCTAAATATATATCAAACTTGGTGATAACTTACAGTCACAATTTTATTAATATAAACACTCTATTCTACCCATTCCAATTTATAATCCTTGATTTATCCCTGAATCAAAATTAATTCTACAAGAACAAATCGATACATATTAAATATATGTATTCATTTTACAATATCAACCCAATAGACACAGTCAACATTATATATATCCATATATATGTCACTATTCTAAGATTAATTATACACATAATCGATAATAAGTATATGTTTATACTGTTCACAAACATATGTTGTTTTGTTTTGAAAGATAAATAAAAAACTCAATTCATCTATCCTTTATATCAACTAACTTCAATAATCTATTATTTTATAAACATAAAAAATTTGCTTATTCTTTTGTGACCTTAATACTTAAAAAAAAATTGCCTTAATTCATTCTCATAAATATACATGGTTTCGTGTAATACAGTCACCATGTAATGATCTCTAGTTTTAATGATAATAACACAATTGATTAAAAATGTTTGCTCTACTTTCGAAATCACAAGTATTAAATATATATCTATTTGAAGTATTCAAAATTTATTAACTTATGCATATATACAAAATCTCTCTCTCTCTCTCTCTCTCTCTCACACACACACACACACACACACACACACACACACACTTAATTAATATGCCTGACTGAGTGTATAAGTATATATATTTATATATAATCATTTGGAGCATATATATATATATATATATATATATATATATATATATATATATATATATATATATATATATAGGTGGATGAATTGGATATATGTAATTTATAACCCTAGTTATATATATATATATATATATATATATATATATATATATATATATATATATATAGGGTTATAAATTACATATATCCAATTCATCCACCTAGATTCTCATCTGTAACTAGGGAATCACATAGCCTAAAAACTAACCTTGTTTATCCTTTAGGGTTCCAAATTGAAATAAAAATAGTTTATAAATGTAGGATTTAAATGATAAAGGATTATCTTTGTGGATGACCAAGCCATCCACAGGGCTAATCCTATATCCTAAACCATTTTAATTCAATTTCTAAACCCCTATTTATTTTTGATATAATATACACAATTTCTTAAACTATGTAATAGGCATTTACATTACCAACCTCTTATTCGCTTCCAAATTTGAAATTGAACAATCCAGAATTCCTTTCTTCCTTGCTCGACCCTTTTCCTCTTCTCCTCATCATGTCTCCTCCTTTTCTATGGCTCACCTCTTATCAAAAATCGCTTTGGCTATCCCAAACCATTCATAATTTGCTTGCATCTATTAACTCCTAGTTAGTAGTTCATGCATAATCCCCATTTTTTCTCTTAACCCACTAATCTCTTTGTTAAAAAACTAGAAAATATCTAATTTATGTATTGAGTCTTTCCTTAATTTCCCCAATTATTATTATTTTATTCAATTCTAACTTTGGATGTCCAACTACGTTTCAAACCCGAGTATACTATTCAATAAATCCAATTTTGTCATGATAACTAACACTTTTTAAATCTCTACATAGTCAATGCATGTCAACCAAATATTAGACTTAGATCATAGGATAGATTTTTAAGATCTTTAAACCTTCAAAAAATAAACTTAAGATAATTATCTCTTTATGATAGACCAAACAAGTATTACTTCTAATTATGTCAAGATAATTGTTTGCATTCTTTACTATTATATATAGGCTATATATGTCTTTTATTATTATAATATCTTGACATATATTGATATTATCGAATATCAATCTTAACAAGCTTAACATTCTGAAATGTTATTAAGACATTTACTAGTTTATATAAAATAGTAATTAGATGTTATCTATAATATTTACATTTTCATACACAAACATGAATAAAATAATATTATATAATCATAATACAATTTTAAGCACTAAGTCTACGTGTAAATATAAAATGCAAACTCATACAATATTTATCCCATATAAATGTACTAAAGTTTAAAACACACAAGTTCTAATATCTAGTGTAATTCAATTTAAAAATGTACTAACTCTATCAAAACAAACACATAATGCATAATGCATTTAAAAACCTAATGTAGTGTGTGCATGGGTCTTAAAAAATTCATCTGTCATCCTTCACCATCTCTATCTACATCATCCTTTTTGATGATGTTCTCCCTCTATCATGTTCTAAGGGATGAACTCTCCTGCATCCAACTTATAACAAGCAGGTAGTTAGTCAAATACATCATAATATGTACATCATAAAATAATACTATTAATCAACAAATGTAACATAATTATTATGTACATAATTCATATTTATCCAACTCATAACAATAAACTTATGAAATCTAAGTAACATGCATTTGTCCCATAACAACATATGACCTAGAATTTAGTTAAAAAGTAACAAATCAAATTAGCTATCATATTAATCCATAGATAATTAAGTAAATCAGTTTACTCAGATAACAGAGATGTAGGATCCTTCCCCCCTAAAAATGTTCATCATCTCGATGACACTTATTCAAATAATATTTTTGAATAATAAACAAAATCTAACAGAATATATCATAGTATCTAACATTAAATCAATCAAATAAATATGAAAATAGTCTGTAGAACTTATCATAATCTTTCCAGATAGCATTATCCTTAGAGTATTGGTTCCATAAGACCTTGCATTGTGACACTTCTCTATTAAACAAATAAAATTTGTGAGTGTCAATTACTCTAATTGGTTTTACCATGACCACTCTAGGATCTAGAACCTCCAAATTATTACAATATAACACATACGAAAGATCAACTTTATACTTATTTAAGATAAGATACAATTAAGACATTATGCAAAAGAGATAGGGATGGTGGTAATTCAAGCCTATGTACTACAAGATTGACCACTTATAAATTTTTTAAGGGTCCCATATATCTCGACAAAAGTTTCATTGACTTCTTGAATTTAATCGATCTCTTTTACGACTTAACTCAAAAATACTTGATCACCTACTGAAACTATCTAGTTTTTTTATTCGGATCATCATAGATTTTTTGCCTATCATTGGACTTGACCAATATTTAATTGATTATTTTAAGCTTCTCTTCCATTTCTAAAATCATTTTAGATCTAAATACTACTCTATCTTCCAAACTATCCCAACTGATTAGTGTCTTGTACCTTCTCCTATAAAGTGTTACAAATGGTGCCATATTCAAAGTAGATTGGTATAAGTTATTGTAAGAAAACTCAAACAATTAAAGGTATTATTCCTATTTGTATTTTTGATCTATGAAATACATATGAAGAATATCCTCTAATACTTGATTAACTTACTCAATTTTCCTAATAAATAGTTTTTCCAAAATTGTAAAGCATGAACAATTGTTACAAGTTCAAGATCACGAGGGGTGTAATTCACCTCATAAGGACTCAAATTAATTGAATCATAAGCTACTACTATACCATTTTTCATAAGAACTCCTCCTAGTCCATTCTCAGATGCATTTGTGATCACTAAAAATTGACCATTAGGACCAGGAACTCTTAACACTAGTGCTAAATTAAGTCTTATTTTTAATTCTTAAAAATCTACTTCACACTTATCTAACCAGATAAAACTTTCATTCTTATGCTATAGAGAGGTAATCAAATTAGCTATCTTAGAAAAAATTGAGATGAATTTCCTGTATTAGCTTGTTGATCCCATGTAACTCCTTACCTCATGCACATTACTTGGTGCCAAAAACTCCATAATGGATTTTATCTTAGCTATATCAAAAAAATTCCATCCACCAAGATAAAATGTCTTAGATATTACACTTTTTTTTGGAAAAATACACGCTTGGATGATTTTTCATACATCCTATACTTTTGTAGATGTTGCAAAACTAGATTTGGATGTCAAAGATGCTCTTATTCATCCTTAGAGTATATAAGAATGTAATCTAAAAATACCAAAATAAAATGATCTAGGTAATCTTTGAACAAACTGTTCATGAGATTCATGATGTTTCAGGTGCATTCGTCAACCCAAATGGTAACACTATGAACTCATAATTCCCATAACAAGTTATAAATATCATTTTTAGAATATCTTCATATTTTATCCTTAACTAATGATATCTTACTCTAATATCAATGTTATAAAATACCTTTGCTCCTCACATCTAATAAAAAAAATCATCTATTCAAAGTAGTAGATACTTGTTCTTGATGGTCGCTTTATTCAACATTTTGTAATCAATGTAATGTCAAAAAGTGTCATCCTTATTCTTAACAAAAATAACTAGTCCAACCCATGGTGACACACTTATTTTGATCAAACCTTTCGATAATAATTATTGAAGTTACACTTTGAACTTCCAAACTTTTTATTAACCTTGTCCCTGACTTGAGAAAGAGATTTTAACTTTTGCTCTTGCTTGACTGATTTTTCAAAGACTCCGTCTATGGTAGATGGTCCATAAACTTCCACCTCTTCATAAAATGGATGTTTTAATCCCATTATAAACTTCATAATCCTAAACATCTCATCTACCTGATACTGAGGTACATACTTCAAAAGTTTGGTGAACTATTCCTATTACTCATTCACCAAAAAGTATCCTCGCTTTAGATTTTGAAAATCCATAATTTTTTTAATCAAAATAAAGCTATGGAAGCCACTGTGATATACATAACATTACAAATTGATCTCAAGTAGTGGTGGTTGAGTTTAGATTCATTTCTAACTTCTTGTTGGCCCACCATGTAGCTACTTCTCTAGCCAACTGATAAGCTCTCTAGATAGCTTTGGTAACCTCAGAGTAGTTTTGAATCTTGAAATACTTCTCCATTTCAGTCAACTATGATTCATCTCCATATTCCACAATGATTCCATCAAATTTAGGTGGATTTATATTATTCATATCCCTTGTCAATTCTGTGGCTACATGTGCTCTCATATCTTGAGGCACTTCCTCATGTCTCTGCTCTTGAGGGATTTCCTACTCATCATGATGCTCTTCAAGCTCATCCTAATGGGATTCTTCTTCTTATCCACAAATTTTCTATTCTAGGGATATGACTCTATCCCTTGTCTCATTCCTGGTTGCAAGAATATTATCTAAATTTACTACTTATTTAGTATAAAATTGGTTAGGATCAAATAGAGGGTTATTTTCATTGACATTCTAAATAACATCACTCAATTATATTACTCACACCATTATTATTTATCACAATATAAGAATACAAAAACATTAGTAGACTCATTACATCTTAGAGTTCAAACCAACTCTGATACCACAATGTAACATTATCACAAGGATTTACTATAATAATGTAGTATTTTTTTAAATTATTTACTCAACACTTATTCTTTCATTAGATTACACCATGAGAATCTAATTAGTGATCTTCAACATAGTAACTAAGCATATTAAACATGTAACAACCACATTTACTGATCATTAATAACTTACAAACAATCATAATTGCATAAGGAAAGTAATCATATTACAATGTATCCATGACTTGTACAATAATATAGTCACTTCTATAAATGTATTACAATTAATTAATTACATTTCCAATAGGCATGATGCATCATCATAAGTACAATGATAGATACTATATTCCATGAAGATCGAGTTAATCTAACTCAACTGCATCTTTGATAATCTCAAGTGTAGTCCCTAAGTAAGTACTAAAATGGGGAAAGAGAGCATCATCTAAGTGGTTTTCTATACCAACCACAAACCATCGATCCCCTACACAATTCCTCAAATAGGGAATGGCCTTCCCTTCATGAATGGGTAGATAGTGATGGTGTAGGAATCTAGAGAGACATGCTAGTACCTATGTGCTATAAGATTTCTACTACATGATGTGTATCATAAAAAAAAAATTCTAACATGATATCACACAAACACATAAATCATACATATGAAATGATAATATATATCTAACATTACTTTGACTAATTTTTTTAAATAACTATTGATCTTTAGGATTAGTCAATTTCATACACACCACTTGATCATATTACCTTCATCTAGCATTGATGATGCTAACTAAGTTGGTGAAGTTTATCTTAATGCTTTGTTAGAACCATCAATGTTATATTTGGTTAACACTTAATATAACCAATAGGTTCATGCAATAATTTCTCCTAGCAAGTATAAATACATGTTAATTATAAAAATAATTACTATACATACATTTAGTCCATCAAACATATGAATGAACCTTATTTATATTACTCATCACATAAACAATATTCATGATGAAGAAACTCATTTACTAAATGGGTAAAATACAAGCCATTCCATGAATCTATTTTTCCTTAAGTAAATGCTATGCAAAAAATTATAATTTTCATAACATAGAGTTCATATTGCTCAATATAACCAACATTCACAATTTACATAATGATTTACTAAAATCATAAACCAACACTTAATTAGTCATTCATTAACTTATGCTATGTTCATATAGTTTTATTTCCCTATCCTTCAAGATTTTATGACTTATATGCTTAGTCACATGCTATAAATATAGATATGCTACCTATTTTATAAATATAGGTGATATACGTATAGGAGGACCTAGGTTCTCTTATATGTATATTTCATATATTTATATGTTCTTATTATATACACCCCATAGTATATATAACTTAAAACACACTTACTATTTTAGTCCTCACATTTTATAACCATTTTACACAATTCATTTAAGGTATATACTTAAAGTGTTTTCATATACATCTCCAAAACGTATATTCATAAACCTATACCCTTTGGTATTTGATCTATAAATGTACATCTGTATTTGAATATATATCAAACTTGGTGATAACTTAGTCATAATTTTATAAATGTAAACACTCTATTCTACCCATTCTAATTTATAATCCTTGATTTCTCCTTGAATAAAAATATAGTCTACAAGAACAAATTGACACATATTAAATATATGTATTCATTTTTCAATATTAACCCAATAGACATAATCAAAATTATATATAGCCATATATATGTCAGTATTCTAACATTACTT